>VZSV01000039.1:1554457-1637966 GCA_013398735.1 Nothocercus julius | reverse complement strand
GCCAGCGGCTCCGCTCCGGCTTTGGCCTTCGGAGCGGCGCCGGCCGGCAGAACGCCCGGGCACTCGGCCGCCTCCACCACGGCGTGCGAGTAGACGCCGGGCTCGTCCTGCAGGCCCGGCGGTAACTCGGTCACGATGTAGTGGGTCGCGCCGCCGGAGAAGCCGCCTTCCGGGGCCTGGACCATGGCTTGAGCTATCTCCTCCGTGACAATAATCTGCGATATTTCCCCATCCGACTCGACTAAATCCATGTGCTCGCTCTGGACGCTGAGCGCGTGGCTTCCAGCTTCCTGCATAATGATCTGGGAGCCTTCCCTGGCTACCATGTGCACGGTGCCTTCCTCATTTACGATGACTTGAGTGACACCTTCCTTCATGAGCTCGTCGGCCGCGGCTGTGTCGCACACGGCGAACTGGAGCACTCCCTGCACCATTTTCTTGAAGGCAGCCTGAGCTCTCTCCTGAGATGCAATTATAGCCGATGGGTGCACGACCTGCGTCACTACTTCCATGGGTTCGGCATCTTCCCGAGGCTCTTGAACTCCATGGAACATCTGTATTTCTTGTCCCTCGGTGTCACTGGGATCGTTGGCCGTCTCTGGATTTGGCATTTGTAAGAAATCTTTGTGACTAGCCCTGCTTCTGTCAAGGAGTCCAGACTTGCTCTCCACCTCGCCCAGCTCCGTCACGGCACAGAGCAGGGCGTCCAGCGCGGAGGCGGCGTCCGGAGGGTGCACCGCGGCCTCCGCCGCACCTAAAACCTCCTGCCTCATGATCTGCTGCAGCACGGCGCTGCTGGCGTCAGGAACGGCGGCCACGGCGGCGGCCTCTTCCGCGTCGGGCCCTGCGACGGCGCTCTCGACCACGACGACCTGCGTCGCGCCCTGCGCCAGCTGCTCGGTGAGGAGCTGCCCCGGCACCACGCCGCCCACGTGCGAGCCGCCCTGGCTCGTGGCTATGACTTGCCCGTCCTCGGTGATGTGCACCACCCTTGCCATCTGACCAGCCATGGCCAGGGTCTGCAGCGTCGCCGCGGCCGTTTCCTCCACAGAGGCGTCAATCGCAAAATCGCCGTCGTACCCCTGAATAATGATGACTTGCTGCACCTGCTCGGGTGACTGCGGCTGCCTTCTGCTGCCCCGAAAGGCCTTCTCTTTGACTGGAGAAACCTCTCCCAGCGCTGCCGCAGTGAAAGGACTGGTGGTTTCCACAAAGGTTGCTCCTTGCCCCTTCAGGCGGCATTCATAGGACTTAGACACAATGCCTGCAAAATAAAACATGCTGTCAGCAGGGCATCATGGCAAACAGCAGCTCATATCTCCTGCAACTCAGAAGGAAGAGTAACCCTTGACAATTTTTGGATTTCACAGAAAGGGCTTGGGAAGGCTGAGGAAGTCCCTGCGGCTGAGACTACTCCTACCCCTGCACCTATCCATACCCACAACCATACTCTAGTTTAGATTCAGCCTGCTTCTACTTATACAAATTTAAATCACACCTCTGGAATAACAGATGTAGTACCTTATCACTAACACACACAGATACAGCAGCGTTTGTCTAGGGCAAAGCAGTACTATTTTTGTGGCCAAATTTCAGGCTGAGATTGTACTTTCCAAGCCACCAAGATGCTTCTCGTGAACAGCAGGCAGAGTACCTGACTCAAGAGGCCAAGAAAATTATTCCAAAGCTGCTCCAAGAGAGCTCTTGCATCTGAAGTACAGAGCTGTCAGGCCCTCACCCCTCAGAGAATTAAACTAGACTCTAAAACCCAGAAAGTCTCGTTTGCTTAAAGGGAAGTTCACACTTACAAGCCGTGTTACACTGAGACTGAGTACCTGGCACCTCGCAAGCCCCCGCAGCTTGGCAGGCTTAGGTGTGCACCAAGCTAAAATGCCACGATAAAACTAATCCTTAGAAGACTGGACTCTTGCGGGTATCTATTTATTCATCTCTTTAGCTATCTGACTGTTTGTTTATCTTCTATTTCGAAGCTTCTGCTGGATAACTGCACTATGAAGCATAAGAACTGATTTTGTTAAGCCGAAAGGCTGCACATCATCTTTAGATGTCTAAACTGATGTTACGCAACTTTCTCCATCTTAGTTTGCAAGGCAGGTTATCTTCGGAAAAGAAAATTAACAATTTAAACCCTGGAGTGTTTCTGAGAGATACTGCATGATAAATCTGGCACATGCGATTGAAGTACATTTTGTCAGGCATAAGCTCCAAGGAAGCTGACTGTGGTATGACTGGTTCTTACCCCACTTTTCCTGTGCTCTCTGTAGGCACTGACATTCACAAGACCCCCCAAAGAGCAGAAAAATAGGAAGGGGAAATCAACATAAAATGACAATTATCCTAGCTCCTCCACACTTTATAATAGAGCAGAAGTAATTAATTCTCTGAGGAATCTTGCTTTGTTGACATGATAAAAGAGGAGCCTGGCAGTGATGTGGCACAAAATCAAAATAACTCTGCAAATCATGCATTTTCCACGAGATTTCAAAATCACAATAACTCTGCAATCATAATTTTCCCTTGCACACTGCTAAATCATGACATCTTTCTCCTGTGATAATGATCATTTATATAGAGGATGCAGCATCATTGCATTTCAGAGAAGCCCTGGTCTGCAGAAGGGAGAGGAAAAAGAAATTCCCCCCGTTCTCATGTCTTGGAATAAATGCCGTACCTGGGAATCTGTGCAACGCCAGCCTTTGCTCTGCAATCGAAAGGGAAGTCTCTTGGGTGAAGAGCTACCCAGTGAATCCCTTGCAGCACTGATAATTATGCCATTCTCACTGCTTACTTAATCTATTTGAATCCAGAGGTGGGTTAAGCCGCTTCCTGACCGTTAAAGTAAACTACATGGGTAAATACTGCTGTCACTAAGGGGTGTGATGAAGCTTAACTACACCAACATCTTAACCTCAGTTCAGTGCAACCCCAGCTATTCCATCACAGTTCATAAATGCGATTGCAGGTCCATCTTTTGATTCAGCAATTTAATAACTTCGAGTGCTGTCAGTACAGCTTTGAAAAATGGCTCCTATAAAATGTAACAGCCTCAATCAGATTGTAAAAGATTCACCCACTGAAGATTCTTCCATTTCAACTATAATGAATTAATGTTGAGCTATGTAGAAGTTCAAGTGTCATTTAAACTAATGTGAATCTACTGTAACTTTAAATTTTAACTGGACTATGACCAAGAATTTACTGGGAACATCAACTTCAATTTTAGTGATTTTTCATGTCAATATGAATTGCAGATTTTACTGGTTTTCTTTTGTTTTAACAGTGAAGAGCCAAGCAGGGAAGATATTTAGCAAACAACATATTTTGAGGCTTAGCTGCTATTTTGACTTTGGAACAGTACATGCCTATAATGGAGCACTGCTATCCAACGCAACATTTGTAGAAATTTTTATGCATTTAAGGAACATGTCACATTATTGGGCTGTATGTAGCAACAAATCATGTTGCCCTCCTAAATTCAGACTGCCTCTCACCCCCTCTTAAAAATGGGTAAAGAGAAGGGGTAAGTGTTGGCTGACATGGCATACATAAGCCGCAATACAAGCCCACATTAATATGGCGAAAACTGGACTTGTTGCTGACTGCATGTCATTGCAAATTAAGAAGACACACAAATAGGCATTAAAATGACAAAATATAACGATACGAGAACTCATATTCAGACAATTTGTAAAGAGGTGTTTCATATCTAGGGGTGCAATGATCACAGAACTGGTTTCTTTCCAAGAAGTCTGTCATTTCAGCACAGCCATTATTTATCAGTTGGAGTCCGGAGCGGCTGTTACTTTTTTATTTGAAAATGTCAAGATTTTTCAGACATTAAATCCATATTTGCAGGTTATTTTAATTCTTGGAGACCACAAACTCCTGAAATAGGGCTAGAAGACATGCTTTGATGTTTAATGTGCTTCTCGGAAACTACAAATAGGGTTTAGTACCTCTTTCCCTCTCTTTCTCTCCATACCTGACTTTCTTTTGTGTATCTGTTTTATTCTTTTGTTACAGTCACCATTTGCTCCCCACAGAATAAATACCTTATTCTTTTGTTAAGCTTACATTTAATTAAAATGTACAGGATTTGTGCAGTAAACTCGAATGAAACAAATAAAACAAGGGCCCCCTCTCTTGAAGGCATACGTTGTGAATGAAAAATGTCATTACAGACTAAAAAATTTTGCAGTAAACAGGGCCTACAGAGAGAAGTTTCCCCCGTAATGACATCCATAAAATACACAAATGGCACTTTTAGTACCATCCTGAATATGGCATTTTCTGTGCTCTACACACAATCTAAATGGTTTGATCATAGAGCATAATACTCCATTGGGTTTATAGAACAATCAATGTTCCATAAAATGATGTATTTATCCAATAGTAGGCTCAGCAGTTACTGGTGTATGACATTGTAGGACACTGGCTTTGTACTGTTCAGCAGCACACATGCTGGCTGTAAAACTTATCTAACACTACTTCAACAACTTCATCTCATCTGTGTCAAGTAATTTGTTGAAGCCTCAGCTCGGTTTAAAAAAACTTGTAATAAAAATTCATAGAATTTTCAGGAGAACGAAAGCGGGTGACAATGGAAAGGTCACATTGTGTCTCCACGCGAGGGGTCAGGGGCCACCGGCGGTTCGCAAACAGAAAGTAGATTTCATGCACCGCGTAGCAGATAAAGACGGCGTTACGGAGACGAGTCCCGGCAAGAGGTGCCGGCGCCGCCGCCGCTCCTCGCGCCGCGCCGGCTGCCCCGGGGCCGCACACGGCAGGGGCCGAGCGGCACTTCCCTCTCCTGTGACACCTCGGGAGAGCTCATTTCTGGCTCGTGGAGAGCAACACCTACTTCGTCCTACTTCAGTTTTCAGGGACACCATTTGTCGACAAATTCTAACATTTGATATCTTCTAAGATGCAATGATTATTGAATAAGGCAAAAAAGGACCTTTTGATGCACTTAAATACAACATCCAAGGAATTTAAAAGACACATATAATTACACTTATATTGGCCATCATTAACAGTCAAGACAAACTGTTCCCACCAAATGAACTAGCGAGTGAGTCTTGTATTCTGAAAGTTGCTTACTGACAGTGCAATACTTTGAATGGTACGTCCACAGTAAGTCCACTGTTCAGATTCATAAAGGAATAATTCAGGCCCTGATTAAGTGCTAAATTTCTGCATTTCTTTTTTCCTTCTTTGTTGACCACCACTTCCATTAATTAAGTGCAGCCTAAGAATTGTTGCCTAATGTCTTCACTTTGGAATTTTCCTTGATTTGGGGACACCACAATAATATACCACACTTTTCAGATATTCATCTCTCCTCCTTAATTAGCAATTCTTTCCCTCTTGCAAAGTTTTTATCTAGAAGCAATACATGGGCCAATGTCCTCAAGACCAGCTAGGTAGGCTACTAAAGAAAAGCGGTTGAGAAGGCTTGGTCTTGTCTTCTACTGACGGAGAGAAAATGGGACGAATCTTTGGGTAGAAATCAGAATGGACAGAAGAAGTAAAATAAATCAGCAACCCAAAGAGACTCTGTCAGAAGTATTATGTCCACAAAGGCATTTGTAAAGCAGTGCTAGTAAGAAAAAACATGCAGGGCAATTAACAGTTCTCTAAGAGACCTAAAGGAAACCCATCATTGACACAAGATATTTAAATCTAAAGATACCAGTACAATAAGCTTTTTCCCCCCTGGTGCTTATACTGTAAAAATAAAATTAAGAAAAGCAATTTCCAAATAATGTTAATTGTTCATTTTATACAGAAAAATCCAGTAATATCAGATCTAAGGCTCAAAGTCAAAATATCCCTGGCTTCTAACTTTGTCCTTAACCAGTCCATCGTGTTTAGAAACTTCAAGGTCTTCTAAGAACTGCCTGACAAAAGAATAAAGTTTTAACCTTTCAGTAGCTTACACAAAGAAGGAAATGTCCTTCTAACTTCCTTAATATGTAAATGGAAGTATTTACGTTTTTTTTTTCCTTTGAAAACCAGACTAAAATTTCCTGCTTGTTACTTCTGCCTCTCATAGCTTGGAGGACTATTTCAACAGCAACAATAAATAAACAAGAAAAAAAAATCACCAAAATAAATAGCAGAACAATTTGGTTCAGGTGTTTAGGCAGTTTGTTTGGCTTGGTTCAGTTTCCCTCCAGTGCCTAATTAACCTTTAGGAAAAGGATTTCTTTGAGAAAAAAAATCAGATTTTCTTTGCCTGCACTCAAGGTCAAAAGTAATACTCCATCGCCTAATGTAAGTGAAGCTATGCAAACAAAAAAATATATTTCCCCAAAATTCCACTGATCACGATAAATACGTACCATGAGAAAGAGCGGAGATTTACAACACCATAACCTTGACTGAGATTATCTCCTGGACCACTTTTCCTCTTTTTGCCATTTTCCATTTCACCCATTTGCCTCTGCTCAAGGTTCACAATCTCAAGTCCTGCTTCTGAACAGAAACCTCACTGTAGCATATACAGCAATTACTTGCAGGGACAAGCACTGTTGGGAATGTATTCAGATTATTTTAGCTGGCTTTTCCAGGGTGACTTAGCAGCCAGGGACAAGGACACGAGCCTGCCTGGGCATTTCTTTGCAGCTTCAAGGGCTGCGACAGCTTCAAGGGCTACACTGGTCCTCAATTTGGGAACAGCTGACATAGATGCTACATGGATGCATCGATGCTCCTTCTTCTGCCGTAACCCTTGCAGTGCAACTGGAGATGTGTTCGTGACACTTCTAAACCAGAATTCAAATTTCTAGAGGGACCAGCTGTGCTTGGTCATACTGGAGAATTCGGTTTCCTAGGCAGACAGAGCACATAACAATATGAAAAATAATGTAAAAGATAAAATGAAAAAATAAGAAAACAACCCACAAGGACTGATCATAGGAAAATGTATCTGGATTTTTAAAATAGGTCTCATCCCAGACAGTAATTAGTTTGTTATGAAAAAGTAACAAAACACTTTTTGTTATTATTATCTCAGCAAGGGCTTTTGTTTTTCATGCATATATACATTTGGACCCTGCTCTTATAAACATTTATTTATCAAGAGTACTGCGTGCTGCCATAGTTAGCCTCAATAGTCTCAGAGGGACCGAACATGGTAGCTTGCATTATGCACTGTGTTTGCATAATCAGGCCCTTGGGATTAACAATTCCGAAACGGGCTAGTCCTTTCCGACATTTGATGTACATATAGGCACTAAAGAGAAGCGACACTTGTAAGGGATTTATAAAAGGAAACATCTTTTTTTTAAAAAATGATCAAGCAGAAATTATATTCTTCTGTGCATCTACCAAATATGGGTATTTGCACTTGTTTATTTATTTATTCTGATTTATGCACCCATTCAGGAAAAAGGAGCACCTGTCCTTTGCTTAAGGGTGTATCTCAAAACATCGGAAAAGCAGAGCAGATTTTAGGGAGGATGCTTGGGAATAACTAGAAAGAGTAAGTTTCCTTCGTTATTTTTGCTAGTTAAGATAACAGAAGCTACCATTTACAATGTGATAGTCATATCTGTATTTCATTTATGAATTCAACTATGTTACAGTGTATATTCATATCTTCCAGAGTAAATTACAGGAAATAACCATTTGTCTTCATTGTAGACACTTTTGTATGTATAGTAGAAAACAAACCTCTTTTCAATAACTGCACAGAGGCACCATTAAAATCAAATTTACAGTAAACAGAACCTGCAGCTGGGGTAAAACACTAACTGTTAGTATTTTAATTATCAGCGAAGCTTTTGGAGGTCTAACATCTGCTCATAGCCAAATGACAGCAGCTGCTTGTGTACACTTAAAACAATGTGAATTTCTTCTACAAATACTAAAATGAATTGTATGTTCTGTGCTCATCACAGCCACATTCCTATTAAGCTGCTTAAGTCTATAGGGCATTTTGAACTCCTTTCTTGTGGCAAATTCACAGAGGGCTGACCTCTTCAAAAGAATGAGAGGCGAAGACAGCAGAAATACTTGAGTCTGTAAATTGAAAATGTTTAGAGACAGTACTAGAGGTCACCCTCTGCCAAGATGTTGCTGGTAAACGCTAACAAAACCTCAGCGGCGAGTTCTCATCACCGTGCACCACAGTAACTCCAAGGACAGGACTTCTCAGCACGCAAGGTGGCAGGAAGCTATGGGATGGGTTACAGCAAATGCTAACGTTCATCAGATAAGTAGAAGCAATTAACACACTTCTCTTTGGCTTTATCTCATCAGAGAAGCATACTGTTTCAATAATCAGAGCATCTGAGGAAGCGAGCATATTCTGTTTTACAGACTTCATCAAAATCCGACTGGAATGAGCACTGATTCAGATGATTAGAAGGAATAATCTGTCTGGAAGGAGGGGCTATGCTGGGACGAAGTGAGATCAGCTGAAGCTGCTAGAGAGGGTAACCCACAAAACTTCACTCTGTCTCTCTTGACTGGGACGCTGACATACACTCCGTCCATACACTCCTTTTCATCTTTCACCTGCTGGGAAGATAGGCAAGCAAAGCAAAGGAGTAATGAACATCTGCTCAAATGGTAGTGGTTGGTGGGGTGTGAGAGAGGGAACATTGCAACCAGTTTCAGAAGTAAATAAGGAGGTAATAACTGTCTAAATAAGGAGGTTTTCATGTTTTTCCTTATAACTGCCTTCAACTCATAACTGGATCGATGGAGAAAGAGCCAGTTCTTTGCTTTTACAGCATCACATATATCACCAGTGGCTAATATTTATATATTTTCACAATAGATTTAATATTGGAAAGGAACACGATGATCATTTAGTCTGAAAGCTGTAGGTCATGCCACCTTTACAAAAAATGATTAGGCCCTTGAATTGTATATGTGCAACCACAACACAGGATCAACCACCAGGATAGCTGTGCCGTGACTGGCACATGGCATAAGATAAAAGTGAATTAATTATGAAGGCAGTTGCTGAGCTTTTGACATCAGAGAGAGAAAATTTCCCACCCCAAAGGTCAATCTCAGTGCAGGGAATCCAACTACTTCTGTGAAAGACAGAACAGGACTCGTTATAGGTGGCCTCAACAGCACAAAGGTTCTTCCCCCTCCACTCGCCCCATCTTTCCTTCTGAATGCTGATGTCACCAAGGCCTATAATGCCTAAAATGATGGTCATCAAGAAGAAAGTTGATTTTTCAGATCATATAAACGTTGGCATTTCAGTTCAGAGTGTCACAGGCTCAGCAATAACCACAGGATTATTTAAGTGCCGTGAAGCAGAGTACCTGCTGGTTCTGGAAGGTGGGATGGGAAGCAGGGGCTGGGGAGAGGGGTGACTCTCTTACACTGCTACCAAGGGTCAGGTCTGTGACGGAGCCTTCTTTTCAAGATTCACCTCTGGTGAAGGATGGAAGGAGCATGTTTCCAGCATATCTTCAAAGGAAGAGCTGTTCATATCATTGACCCATCTACTGACAGAAATATATTTTCAGTGCTACTGATACAGTAGTGCTTAAATGAGCTGTCTTCCAGTTTCAGTGCTAGAAAGCGCCAGGCCGACCGTAGATAAAACAAGACAGAAGACACCAGAGATGGTGCATTCAGAGCCATCCCTGAACGCTGCTGACGTGGGAATTGCTAAGATGGTGTGTCATGGAAAGCACAAAATAAATTACTGCACTGCAGCTCTGTATAAGCAATCAGAAGCTTATTCCAGTTGCTTCCAGTCAGCCACAAAGTTGTGCTTTCTAGATCTGAATAATCTTCATGTTACATTGTCAGTGGATCTATTGAAACGGTGAGTTAGAAATAGGAATCAACATTTTTAGGTGGAATACACAGCTAATATGAAATTGGGAGGAAGTGTTAACAGCATTAAATAGAAAAACAGGACATAAGTAAATACAGAAATAACAACATTAGATTCCACTTGCACCAGTGCATACAAATACTTGTGGAGAAAATAAATATGAAAAAATGACATTCAATGAGAGACAACGTCCCCTGGGAATTGTAATGCTGAAGAAATCTCTGGGATGATAGTGGACATCGAATTAAATGCAAGTCTATGAAGTGATATGGCAGGAAAAGAAAACAGGCCAAAGCAGCAATTCCTAATTGCACATTCAGAGGTATCCTGTCTCCTGCAGATTGCTTTGGTACAGCCACAACTGAGTTATGTCTGGACCTCTCTCGTGGAGACATATTGACTACAGGATATTCAAAGTAAAACAAAGTGAAACAAAAATTATTAGAGGGGTGACGTGAATGAAGTATTGAAGGTTTAAATACAAGTATTATGGCCACAACAATCTAGTCTTTTTGAATGCTGAAGTGATGGAGGAGAATCTCTATCCCTTTTGGGTGGGTACAACCTCATTTAAACAGTGTAACAGTAAAAGACACACACATTATTGCTGAAAGCGATTTGGGCATGGTGACTAACAGCGACCCAGTTCAGCTACCTGGGCCCTCCAGCCGCCGGGCTGAGGAAGCCCCTATGGTGAAATAACCTGCCGGGCAGCCGTGAGGACACAGCTGAGCCGGAGTCCTCGCTGAAACTCTGTTCCATTACAGAGCGGTTCGGCGAAACGCTGCGCATTATCCTGCAGTAACTAATTGGTTAACTTTTGCCAACAACTCTGTTCTGAACTAAAGTTCACCCATGACTGTGGCGCCTTGAGTCTTAAATTGCCAAAGAATTTGTAATAACTGTCAATCACATGAAGCATGAGGCCTATTCAAATATGGACTGGCAAACAAACCCTGCCATCCTGTCATTAGCCCTTTTTTAATTTCTTCTTCCTGAGGCTCACTTTGGACTAGAAAAACACAGTATTTTGAAACTTACTAGGGAACACATTTATCTAATATATTTTAAATGCCACTTAGCTCTTACTTTTCAAAGATTTATTATATATCTGTCTACAACTGATGCCAAATGATGTTTAAAAGCATGTTAATTAAATGATGCCAAATGATTTAAAAACACCATAGTTCCTAGTGTACTTATCCGTAACATGTTGCACAATCCATCTACATTAGTGAACGCACTTATTATTCTATCGTTACAAAGAAACTGCTATAACACTGTTAGTGGTAACATACGAGGGCCTCCAGCACTATTACTATTGTTGGAAGTTAGTTCCTATTTTTCAGACCAGCAGAAACAGCAGAAAAAAACTTCAGAGGAAAGTATAATCAGTTTTGTGAAAGTTGTAAAGCTATTTATTTATATGTGACAGGAGAGAGATCAGATAACACCCCCCACTCCACCTCCAAAAGAGAAAAGCAGCCTGAGAAATCTAAAACTAAGTACCTAAATGATCTGATTTTCAAAATGTTTAGAAACTAACAGCTCCTGCTCATATTTATGTTAAAGTGTTCTTATCTCATTCTTTTAACTACTTTTTGCCTTTCTCATGTACTTCAGTTTAATGGACTGACAGTTTCCTGACTCCTAGAGCATATTGGCAAAATGCACAGGAGGAAACGTAACTCTGTGATTTCAAAGATGTGCAGATTAAAGAGCTCCTGAGCAGCCAGTGCCATCATGGGTGGACGCAGCTGTTTGCCAGGAGTCGCAGGCAGAACTTACGTAGAGATATTAGCTCTTACGTATAAGATGTGAGCATCTTGCATAGAGATTTCACAGCAACACCCTAGAGCACAAGTTCCAGTGCTTCAAAACATAGTGAGTGTCACCGTTTCTTCCGGTGTGTCCTCGAGCACCCTTGTAACAGTTTAGGTTCTGCCACTGAAATAAAAAGGCTCTGAAGCTGTCTTTAGCATATTATTTTCTTTACCAAAAGAAAATACACATATCAAAATGTATGCAGACAGAAGGCAATACCAGTAAATTAGGCTGAGTCCAAAGTCCAATAACCTCAAAGGTGGTCAAAAATAATATATATATATATATATATTTATTTATTTTCATGTGTTATTCCATTAGGGTCTCTTTCACAATAAAGGAATTTTATGCAAGTTTTTTTGGATATGTGTGTCTAGACCTAACTTCCTAAATACAGAATTAGGAAGCAAAATATAATTGGCCTGCTTTCCACTGGTGCTAAGCACATGCAAACGTAAACTCAACAGAACGCATTTAAAACACAATAGTATTTACCTAACCACGTGCCTTTATAATGCTTTATAATCTCCTGAATTGCTAAGAATCAGTAATAAAATAAACAATTATTATTCTACATTTTCAGGCAGAGAGAGGCAAAGCACTGTGTGCTGGGGTCACACAAGAATTCCCAGGTGTGCTGAGTCCCAGCTTTGTGTCTTAGGCACAGGATGATCATTGCTTAGAAGAACCCTGCTGTCCGCTCGTGTTGTTGAGGTACTCCAGGTATCCACGTGAAGCACTAGGCACGTCACCGCGATTCTCCTGATAGTGCCCTGCCAACAAATCAGCCCTATGCCCACCAACAGAGAGGAGAGCAGCGTCCACGTATCCCATCGCGAGGAATGCCGTCTCTGCTGAGACTGTCGTCGGTGTCCACGGACACCATCTGCAACCACAGAGTTTTATCAGATGGAAACTGGGTCATTACGAAGAAGACTCAGACCAGCAGCTCCACTCGCAGACGCCTGATGGCAGAGTTTCTGACCTTCATGACTCGCACTGGTAAGAAAGGGCCTGTAGCCAGGGTCTGGGAAATTAAGTGTACAGCTAACGCTAAGAAGATGCTGAAATGCTTTACTTAGCAGAAGCCTCAGCCTCCAGTATAAACTGTATTTAAAACAGAGACTTCAAACTCTTTAACTTCCCCTTTAAATGGGCCAAATCAGAATGGCTTGTCCTCAGAGAAGGGCAGTCACAAAGGTAGCTTAAAAGAACTTTTATACTGGGCCAGATGATTCTCTTTTAGGCTCAAATAGCCTAAAAGATTTAGGCTGGTCCTAGCTATGCCGACTGACTGTATGAATGCATTCAAATGTATCAGTCTAACTCCTTTTGAATTATCACCTAATCTAATAAATGAGCAATGGCATTTCTTTTAAAGGGTTAAAGTAAATTATACATTAACTGCATGTTTTTATAGTTCAGTAAATATTTAATTAAAAGTCCCATATGATTTTTTTTGCTATACTTAAGAGGATAGTATGGAAAAATGTTGCTAAACCTCACACAGTAGGCCTATAGGGGTATTTAGATATGTCTAACAACGATATGCAGACTTTCAAATCTGGTCACTGGTAGCTTTTACAAACATCTGCACTTCAGAGAGCGCCGTCTACTTAAAAACACAGAAATAAAGGCTGCTCTGGAAGCACGGGAGGAAGTACCCTTCGGCCCTTCCAGCCACCAAGAAACGGAGCCGCTTGCTGGAATCCAGCCTCCTCCTCGCCCTCCACGTTCACCCAGCTCCCACCGAAGAGGACCCTGGCTGAACGGATGTATTCCCTCTCTAACAAAAGAGCAAGCAAATATCCAGGCTGCCGAACAGAGCGCGCAGCAGCAGGGCTCGGGCACGGGCTGCCCCCACGCCGCGGTGCTCCGGGTTCGGGGCGCGCTCCTCGCTCCTTCGCACACCGCGCACCAGGTCCGGATTACACCCCCAGCGCCCGAGGTGTCACGAAAGCTGCCTGTCCGAGAGACATCCCTTCTCCTCACGCACCCGGCCGACACGCGCACTCTGTGGTCTCCGGCCTTCCGTCGCTCCCTGCGCAGGGCTGTTTCCATGACAAAGATACAGCCGCTCTCAGTCAATATGTCACAACCTTGCTGAGCACTCTGCTGCTGCGCACACACTCACACTCACACTCACACTCGTGGCTCTCATCACACACGGAAAAGGCAGAACAAAAGCCCCCCGCGCCTGCAAAAATTATATCGTAGGTATGTAGATTAACGGGCTGATTCTGGCATCTCAGTTCAAATGGATTTACAACCACCGCGTTTAGCCCTGTGTGATTTCAAATAGAATTACTTCTGATGAATTTGAATGCAAATTCACAAAGCATTAAAACAAACCATGTTTAAACTCGTTGGTTCATCAGATGCAAATATTGTGCATTAAGCAGGGAATACTCATTCATGAAAATAATGAAAACTGACACCAATATAATAAAATCATTACAGGTTTATGGATTCTGGGCCTTAAACAAGCCATACCCTTGCTTCTCCTAACTGATTAAAAGCTTCTTTGCAGTTTATGTTTGATCTGCGATTCAAAAACAAATTACTTCAGCCTTTGAGCCCAGAACCTCGGAAAACTGCTGGGATGTTGGAACTCGGCGCTGTGTGCGGAGAAGGGCTGGAGAAGGGGAGGAGGCCGGGGGGGCAGGGAAGCGGCCAGCGCAAGCGCGAGCAGGCGGCACGGGAGAGGACGCGCTGGGCTGAACCGCGGCTTGCCGGCTCTGCCGGCGAGCACTCGTAACGCAGCCGCAGAACAAAAGGCGGCGATGATGAAATTGGGCACTTTTGTTTTATAAAGCCGGCACAGATGGGTCTGTCACACTGCGCGCTTCATTTTTATGAAACCTCAGCCGCCTTCGGTTTGCATCGTGTTTGTAGACAAGAGGCCTAAGTGCAGGAGGGGGCAATGGATTGCCAATTATTTCTGGGATCGTCCCGCAGCGAGCCAGCAAAAATGAATGCAGCCACGTTCCGGCTGATAAAGTGGATGTGCAGAGTTGCATCTAAATGGTATATACAGTGTGGTTCTTCCATTAATCCCCACTCTCCAATTATCATGAACAAGTTTTCATTTTCAGCTAGATGACAACAGTCTAGCCCCAAAGTTTTCACTAAAATCATTGTATCTAGGCATTAAATTCTTCTCCTAATGATCACATTTAAAACAACAAAACATTCCTCACTGAGGCATGTGCTGCTGATAACGCACTATTTTGCTGCACAATCAATGCAGTATAAAAAGTTGTTTGCTGCATCATGATCTACTCCAATTTGTGTATAAATTGCACTTGTAATATAAGGAAATGTAATGCCATTTTACTTAAATAACAGTTCCAAAGGAGTCTGGAGATAATGTAGCTAACATATAATAAAAAAAATGAGGGGAATTGCAATAACTCTTACTCAGAATCACTGTTTTTCTTTTTTCTTTTTAATCAATTCACACCAACATTAACTATTTCAAAACAAAATATATGGAGTTTTATGGGTTGGGATGGCCTGAGGGCCATTTGTTTTGCAGTGCTCAGGTACCTCTTCCATTCCATCTGGATATGCAGCAAACAAACACCAGAAAGCCCAGCCTCCAAAGTAACCTCTTCCATCAGTCACCCCAAGAAAGCTCTGACTTTTGAGGACAGAGATATTGCGTGAAAATATCCAACTAACTCTGATATCCTTGTGCATTTTCAAGTGTGACTGTCTCAAACTGGATACCCAAGTCCATAGAGGCCACTCGCCATTCATATAAGGCGACATGCAGCAGTCCTGACAATGCAGCTGACACTGGTGCACAGGGAATTTTAGAAGCAATCCAGTACCCAATGACTCAGCTTTAAAAACTCTTCCTGGCTGGCTAGTAGATCAACTATTTTCCATTTGTACAGCAGCCCTGCAATTTATACCTATGACTTTGCTATCTGCAGTGTTCAGAGGTTAAGAGTAAAATCGCAGCCACATTCAAGTCAAGGACTAAATTCCCATTGCTTCACAATGTATTTAATAAAATAAAAAAGGTTCTAGTTATCCTTTACCATTTAATTGCAGTACTCTGAGATCTCTCCTGCCGTCCAGGAGGCTTTTAGGATGTTGGTTAGAAGCCATCCAAGTCCTGGGTCACCTGGGATGGTGACTGTGTCAAAGACTGTTGCTCTTCTCAGGCCATTCTTTGTGACTGCTGCTCGTAGCAGTTCTTGGGCTAGACTTGCTTTGTAACAGAGAGAGAGAGATGTCTGCTACATTTTCTTATTGATTCTGAAACTGCTCCTAAAAATGGACCAAAATAGCTTTTGATTACAGGTATTCTTCTGAGAACCACAAGGCAGGTGAAGAGCCCTTGTTTTCTTCCTCATGGTTTATTGGCTGAGTTCTTGAGTGCTGCTGAGAAGCTGCTGTAGCATTAATTTAATTTTCGCTAGTTGAAGTGATGTATCAAGATAGCCTGGCTTTAAGAGCTGCTGAATGTCAGCACAAACTGAAGCTCACTGTGCATCTTCTTTTTTTTCAGCAGTGTATGAAGAGGGGAGAAAGACAGCACTCCAGCCCAAGGGACCACCTTAATATGTATTAGAATAAATATGCCGCCATGGAGTGCATTCTGCAGTAAGTACCAGTCTGAACACTCAGATGTACAATTAGGACTTTGTATATGGGCATTTAGTTTAGAAAGTAGATCTCAGAGCATATATACATATAGGGTTACCCATTTAGCTTGGAAAACCCCGCGCTGGTTTTAAAAGCTGCTTGTCACTGCAGTGCAATTTGAAGCAAAGTGGCATGTTTGGTGTTCTCATTTGCATGACAATCCCCAGAATGCTCTAACTCACAGCTACTTCATGGAAGGGCTGATGCGTTCAAGCTTTGAAAAGAAACCCAAATCTTGTGGGTGTACTGGTTATATTGTTTTTTGTTTTTTTTTTTAAGGTTCATGCTTGATAGGTGAAACTGCTAAAATGGCTAGTCATTACAGGTAACTAACCTCTGCCTCAGCAGCATCTATCAGAAATCAGAATTACAGCTGGAGGCTTGGCTAGAGCCTAACGCGTTCACTGATAGCTGAGCAGCTGATTCCTCCGTGCGTATGCTTGAAGTGTTGACATCAGTCATCAAGGTTTCTGTGAGGAGCTGTCACAATACATTAACTTTAAATTAGAAAATCTAAACAACCTGCAAAGAACGGATAGAGAATAAGAAGAGAGTTGATCAAAATGGACTCTGCTCCTCCCTTGCCCTTTTCTCCTCTCTCACAGTTTGCTACATAAAACACAGGCACTACATTGGCTTCCACTGCAGTGGGGAATATCACAGGCTGCTCTGTTGTGTGGATCTCACTGCTGAGGAGCTGTAACGCTAATTGTCAGTTTCCCGTGATCAAAGTAATTTGGTTAAATAATTGGTTTACATTTACTATATTTTATTTGCCTCACAAAAATAAACGTTACAACAAAAGATCATCAGAAGAGGAGGGAACACAATGGTGACAACACCAATATGGTGCCAACATATGGAGAAATATGTGTGTTTTGTGTGTATAAACAGTGACGCGAAGCCCCAGTTTTCCACTGAACAAAGGTTTGCACCTGAGTTAGCTAACTTAATCCTAGGACACGCACGCTGGTGCGCATGCCCACGAGGGGTGAGGCTGCGGCAGCCTGCGCCGCCTTGGAAATTCTCCTGCCATGGGATTTTGCCGCTGAAATCAGTTCTTATTTTAAAGAACACTTCTAAAATACTGATTAACTGGTGATCACTTATTACTTTTTCTTGATAAATGATGGCCTTTCCTGTTTTCTATTTATCAGTTGCGTTAGGTCTGCGCTCCTGCATGAAACAATGGCTTTTCTACACTGGAAATCAGGTTGATGACATCACGATAACCCTTCAAGCCATTCTTGGCTTTTCAGATTTTTTTTTCCTCTCCTTTATTTTATATAATATATGGATTTGACCACAATTTTTACAGCTCCTCCCTAGTTGCAAAGAGGGACCGCAGTAACTAAGTGCCTGCAGCGGTCGACAGAAGCTGTTTCCTTTAACCTCCCTCTAGACTACCAGGCGTGAAGAACGGCTGAAACATTTTTCTTTAGCCACCAGAGAAACTCTTCTTCTTTTTTCAAACCGCCTCTAGAAGAGCTTCACTCAGAACACGCTGCTGACAGACTCTGCTCAAAATTCTGCCAGAATGGCTTAAACTCAAAAGTAATTAAAGGCCTCTGAACAACTCGTAAGTCAAGGGAGTGGCGTAACACCTATTAATTACGGCGCTCGGCAATGCCACCCCTGTGACTTACGAGAGGCTTTCCTGAAGCGGGTCCAGAGCTGCCGGCCATAACTCATAATGGTATTTTGAAGGGTGTCTCTTGAAAAGCGGTGTCTCATCTATTTGGGGAACAAGCGCTGCTCGCATCGTACAAAAAACGAGGGGGTGGCTTCAGTGCTACGCGTGCTGCGGCTCACCGCGCGCTCGCGCAGCAAACACTGCGACGCGGAGGGAGCGCGCGTGAATGGGATCGTCGCTCTGCTCTAGCTTATGTGTACTTACTCTGTTAACTCCAGCAAGGAGCAAACTCTAAAAAGGGCAGAAAAAAGACTTTTAGAGGACAAATCTGATTGCTGTTTTCCCAGCGTCCTGATTTTGAGTAATTTTGCACATCTTAATACTGCTATTGGAGTCAGAAGGTCTACACACTTGTTTAATTATGTTTGGCTGTACTCGCAGGATTCAGCCACTAGTAACTAAGGTCATATCCTTAACTGGTTACCTGAAATAAATGGGGCTATGTTCATTTCCATCAGTCCTCAGATGCTCTTTTGCTAGCATCTAGGACACACTTTGCCTATAAAGCATTAAATGAAATTAACTGAGAACACATAGGACTATACTGAATTTTATGCATTTGCAGTAAAACCTGTATGCATTTGACAGTCATTTACAGGAAGGGGAAAAAAAAAAAAAAAAAAAAGCAATGTTTCTACAACAGATTAGAACCTGTAATTTGCTTTTTTCTTTGTCTGTTTGGAGTTTAAATGGAAACAAACCTTTACAGTATAGAATTGGCTTAAGGTCACCTGTCTACAAGGGATTACTGTGTAGTTCCTTTCATATTTTTCCCCCTACTAGTTTGAGGGACAAAAGGGCAGCAGTACCCTGAGGGCTTCTTCAAATAACCTCTTTAGCAAATAAAGTCATACCCTATGTATAGAGGCCATTTCATCCCAGTCCCATGGGCTGCCTGTAGGGTAAAATACTGAATTTTTCTGGCATATGTCAGTGAAAGTGAAAAAGAGGACCACTACTTACAGGGAGTCAAATGCTGAGTGAAAGAATGTGAATTTCCTTAACATGCTAATATGAAACAGTGACTGAAGCCAAAGACATTAGCTCTAAGCGTACCAGAGAAATACAAGAATACATTTATGTGAACCATTCAGGTTCAAACACCAGCTGATTTACTGTGGTTGGAAAACTCAACAGATTTAGCTTATCTGAAATCTTAAACAGACAAACAAAACGTTTTCTCCAGGGGAAATAAATAAAATAAAATTAGGCCTTTTCTTCATGAATGTAATCTTAAGACTGTAAACTGTATCGACTAAAAATTACCATCAGCATCTCTGAAACCAGGTGTTGAGAAGGAATCTGTTATGCTTTTATAAATTACTATTATTATTGTTGTTATTGCTGTATTTGCTGCACCCTGCTTCAGTAATTGGTTAAAAGATAACGTGCAAATCCCCAAACTTTCAAGTATTCATAAGGCATAAAAAAAAGGTTTTAAAACAAATGATTTGACAGCTGCAAATGCAGGATAACACCTAGTTACATTATAGAAACAGTGTGGATAATTACTTTTTTCAAAAGGAAAGACTCCATGGACCAAGGTCTTGTCTGAATTTCCCTGCAGCTCAGTTAATGTGCGGTAATACAAATCCTGTTGTCACCTCAACCTAAGTCTTTTTATCATCTATACATCAGTAAGAATGATGAGAGACGTCCCATGATTCTAACAGTCTTCCTTTGAAGGATCCACATGTTAATTACTGCACTAATTATGGTTTTTGAATAACCAAATGAAGTAAGCAGTCTATGGGAGGTACAGGCATAAACCTAAGACTGAGAAAATACTAGTTACTGAAGTCATCAGTGTAAACTGACACATTGAACATGCTTAAAAGAAGTAGAAGTAGATTTTAAAAGACAAGCATCTTCAATAATTAGGGTTCCATACAGGAAAAAGAAATGTTATTTCTTAATGGCAAGTGCATTTAAACTGTTATCTAAGGATCTGAAGGTAAGCCTGCTTAATTCACTGCTTCTTCTTTTGTTATTAGGAAAACATAATTGTTCCAAATAATTAGCACTAGAGTACATCACAAGCTGACAACAAAATTATAGAAATCTTCATATTCAGATCCGTCTAGCTGGCTATTAGGAACAGTTTCTGATCATAACCCATTAGTTGAAGTGCTGTGAGTTCTTGATTGCCACCAAATAACCTCAGATATCTGCCGAAGTTAACAGCCTCTATTTATTCAGAGTTTTCTTGACAGTAAAAATTGCTTACGATTTTTACAGCTGCCACACAAAAGAACAGTATCAGATGTGCGTACTTGGAAGAAGATTGGGGGATAAAATAATTGAAATGTGGATTTTAGACACAGTTTTAACTCCTAACTTTCTAAATGAGAAACAGCTAAGGGATTCCCATTTGTACAATGGTAATATTGCCTTTCGCGTTTATTAAAAATTAAAATGGACACACTCCAAATCTTTCCAGTTGTGATGTCCATGTTAATTAAAATAAGATTTGTTTGGAGACTTTTTTTTATTTTTTTTTTTGGCATAACAACCCTATTGCAGTCCTTTATTCCCATTTAGCACTGAAGAAACAACAGTAAAAAGATTCCTCTGTATTTTATACCTCAAACCTTATTTTTGGTACTTTCTTGTGAATAATGCCAGGACATAAACTGCTCTTAATTCTTTTCTTAAAAAAACATCTAGTGTGGATAGCACCACAGCAAGAGATAGAGCAAAGTGTGGCATCTTTTAAAAGGCACTGAAAAATATGTCTTCAGACAGAAATCACTGCCATAAGCCCCAAAAGGAAAACAAACAAACAAACCAACCCCCACCCACATAAAAAGAAGGGAGGTGTACTCTCTTAGTTACTTACCCAGCTATGGTGAGTGGATTACTGATAAGGAAAACTCGTTTCAATTTCCAGTCTAGTACTTTAGTTATCTATACTGCTATTTGAAGCTGCTTTCAAAATGTGTTTTTTTTTTTTTTTTTTTGGTGATAATAGCTCGGTTTATAAACCTACAAAGCTTTCTGTCAAATCCCACGAGGGATAACTTTGATTACTATAATAATTAATGATGCTGGATAGTAATATGGATTTTGTGTTAAGATTTGAGTTTGAAGTTAATTAGTCTTCACATTATGATTTCCTGATTAATTACAGATATTTAGTTACAAAGAGAGATGTTAATTATTAATCTAAAAAATCATCTAGTGTAATTAACTAAAATTTTAATGTCAGTTACCACTCTCCTTGTGTGTAACTTCTAAGGTGCCAGTTGCATGGAGAGAGGCACAGGCCTTCCCCAGAAGGTAGAAAAATCCCTCTGCTATCCTTTTTTGTGTATATAGCACCATGAACAAATTTTACTCTTAATTTGTCAGGACAAGCCACCCACTTTGAAGCCGGACAGTAACTTAATTCTTGTCAAGGTACTGATCTTTCATCACTTATTCTTACAATATGCCTCATCTTATCACAGAGAAATGTGCTACAGAAGAAATTCCACTCTGAGCCTTAACTTGGTGTACTCTTGAAATCACGTCTTAACCTTAGCGCCGCAATGTTCTCCTGACTGATGGGCTTTGTCAGTTCCCATGTTAAACTCAGGAATGAGCTCCACTGCTGCCTCAGATAGCTGTATTTTCCAGCAGCAGCAGGAGCCTTCTGCAATGCCAGGAAAATATGAGAGGAGGACTACTAATTAATGCCATAATTCAGATAGAATTTGAAATCACCTTTTTTTTAAAAAAAAAAAAAAAAATCACCTGACTGCCCTTTTTTTTCTTTCATCTGCAAGGAACAAATCTCACTGTTATTGTAAAGGGGAGGGGAATGTGATTAAGAAAAAGGGTTAAACCAAAAAGCATCAGCAGCACACCAATGTCCTGGAATTTACCCTAGTAACACAGAGTCTGAACAGGGATCTGTTTACATTATCTCTAGATCATCTTGACAATATTTATTCTCTATTTACCTAAATGAGGCAATATGATGATATTTATTGCTCAGAATGGCTAAATATAGACTTTTCCTGAGCACTCAGTACCATAGTGGGAGGTTTTGCTCTAATCTACATCTTTAAACTGACAAGCTGGAGCATTCCTAATGAATGCCTCTTTTCATCTGGATGTCTGTGTGTATTTGACAGTATAAATATTTAGCAATATCGGAGTCAGCTTGTGATTTTACCCAGATGGACTGATTGATGCCTTGGCTTGACGTTGCCAAAGACAATCCATGTAGTTATATAAGCAATTTCCCTCTTACTTCCTAAGAAGCAATTAGGTGGCCAAAGGCAGCAACCCAAAAATAGTGAGAATACTTCTGGTATCAGCTGACAACTCTGAGGGATAAATAAAATATGGTACTTAAATTATTACCACTTTACTTTCATGAATCATGGGATTAAAGCTTTCACTTCTAAAGTACATATAAATTGCAGGGTTTCTTATGTCTGTAATTTGCAAGAATCTAAGTTAAAATACCAGCTAATCAGTCAACCCACATTCACCTTGGGAAAAGTCCCACCCTTCCTTGTCATTTTTGTAAATTGCATGCCTAAGCACCAACGTTATTTGCAGAGGGGAAAAAAAAGCTTGTTGTCAATAACATACATTGCAGTCTAGTTAAAACAACATTTGTTAAGGTTTAATCACAAATGTAATCTGCTTTTAAAGTTTAGACAGAACGCTCAGAGAAATTCAAGGGGCAGATAATAAATCACTTTCCCCTGTCTTGGGTGTGAACAAGGTAGGCTGTATTCTTGCAGGTGTGCCTCCTGTTTTCTCCTGTGTGTTGCAGACTCTTCTTGTTTTGTTTTGTTTTGTTTTTTTTCCCCATAAACAGTTCAAGCTGCAATAGCTAAGAAAGAAGAATTTGTTATTATGTGTTTTTTGAGCGACATAAGCTGTACTTTTCATGTAATTAGAGATACCCAATAATTTTATTCAGTGTTTATCTTTGGCATACACTTTGAAATTCATAATGTGTCTATGCACAAAACTGTGGCATCAAGAAGTTTTAGCTAAATTTTATGCACACACATACAAAAATATATGAATAAAAAAAGCTAGGTACCGAATGTCAGCTTTATATTAGCTATGCACTGTTTGTCCGCGTCAGTTTTACACGGTGTAAGATGCCTGCAATGATTATGTCATGTGCTTTTATGCATGTTAATGCTCTGGGGGGATAAACCAGTCTCACATTATTTTTGGCAACAGTAAAATTCACAAATCTCAACTCTGTTGTTGATGCAACCCTCCCCCCATACACACACCTTCTCTTTCTTTGTTTTCTATTAACTCATCCTAGTCTTTGTATAACCCACGCAATAACCCAGGAGAAAGGGCAAGGAAGACATTATTCTTCTTGACACTAATACCTATAGATCCTATTCTGCAGTGATACCTCTCCTTATCGCCAGGTACCTCGGCGAGCAGAATTCTCAGAACTCAAGAGCTGGCACTGCTAATATATTCCCCGGGCACAGGGCCCGCGATGCCCACCGGTAATCAGAGGCAGGTAACAAGGCAGCTCGGGGACTGGCTGTCTGCTTGCACCGTACCGCAGCTGTAAGTGCGCTACGCGTCGGCCACGCTACGCTCTTCGGCAAGGCCGTCTCTGACTTACCTTTTCTTTATTATTATTATTATTCTGTGACCAGCTGGGTGCCAAATAAAAATAAATGTATGCTGTTTTGTATTTATTGGATTTGATTAGTAATAAATTCGTTATTGACCAGATACACAGTGTGAGGGCCTGAGGCACAATCCAATGGTCTCTACTCACTAGATCATTACGCCCTGCACTTTCAATCAAGCTGCACTGAACTGCGTTACTCTGCTTTGCTCCGGAATTGTCTGCTTGGAGGATGAAGGCGAGGAAGGGGAAAGGCACTGTTTTCTCATGAGAAAATTAGGAAAGGAAGGTAAAGCTGTTGCTTTAAACGTGAAGATAGCTGTAGCACCACAGGAAACGTTGTGATGCTGTGTGCTGTGCATGGTGCAATCCGTTGCACAGGTTGACGTGAGAAATGGCTAGGTCTGATAAGGCAAAGTTTAGAATAAACTGCATTGTTTTACAAAATATGTCATCGGGAAAAATGCATTAACTCTAATCAGCCAAAATGGTGTGATTCATTGCTTAATTTCAGGGTACCAAGCTATAAATTATATCAGGCCTGCCACAACTAATTTTTGCAGTGGCATACTACATGAAAAATGAAATGTCCAAGTGGCTACAAGTGAAAAGCTTCCATCTTTCTTCCACAGCTGAATATTACTTACTCTAATGATGTATAATAGCCTGCAACTACACTTAACCTGTGCATTAAATGGCAGCACAAACTGTTTACCTAGAGTTATGAAGAAGAAAACAGCAAATCAAGCAAAGGAATCTAGAGTGTGTACATTAACCTCCCACATGCCAACATAATTGTCCCCTACAGATGATGTATAACACTGACTCCAAATCATACTTATTTTTTTTTCATTACACATAATAGCTTATGCTTCAAGTATCAAAAATGTCAAAGCAGGTGTGATAAATTGATGCCAAAATGTACCTAATTAATAAGTCTGATGATGTTTAAATTAAAACAGATGTTGGTTATGTTGTTAACAGAACAGCAGCTAGTAAAAATAATTGTAGCCTATATGTCTAAAAATACAAGTATTGTTAAAATGAGCAAACAAAACCAAACCATGTCATATCCCAACAATATAAAATCGTTAGTAAGCTTTTTGGTGGTGAAAATGTTCATTTCTGTACAAATACCTAAGAACAGACGAAAGCAATTATTCAGATCAACAGTACTTGCAATAAGCCCTTGCTAAAAAATCCATAACTAGGCTTTACATGGATTTCACTTTCACCTGTGATACTTCTCTGTACAACATTAAAACTGCCTCTTGGATACTTGTAAAACCATGTGCTATTATTCACATACAATCAACAAGGTGAATTCTTTCTTGCTAATTTGAAAAAAAAACAAAAACCTCTAGGGAGTTTCTAAATATGATGAATAATGCTTGATTACTAAAAGTATTATATAGATACTATAAGCAGGTCTAATTCCATCAAAAAAGCTGTATTTTATATTCTATATTGAAAAACTAGCTCTGAACAATACATTAAAAATCATAATATTTACAATCTTGTTTTTTTCTTCTTTCTTTCATGGAAAATAATTGCTTATCACTTTCCTGCTCTTAAAAATATTGCATCCGAGGAGAATCAATTGGCAGAAACCCTGATGACAAAAAATTCTCTCGTTCTGAAGCAAGTTTGGGAGAATCTGATTAGGTCTCATGCTGCAATACTAGGTATTCCGCTTTTGCCAAAGGGCCAGCTATTATTATTAACATCATTTGTCTGAATCATTACTCTGCACCTTGGTTCAGCAAACACTATGAAGATGGCATGGTAATAAATGACCGCAGGATTCTTTCCTGCTTTGGCCTGTTTTTATCTGCCACCTCTCTACCGTCAGCTCCATCTTTCTGAACCTCTCTGAATCCCCAAAAGGGACGGGGCGTCTATTTGTTTTCCACTAGGTTACCACTCTGTCTATTGTTGTTTGCACTAAAGGGTACGAATTCAATTCATTCTTGTGACATAAAAGCACTGATACAGTAAATTTTTCGCCCAAGAGAAAACACAAAGTTGCTGAATATGGGCTAAGATGTGAAGCACTAGCATGTATGTGAAGGAGCTTTCGGAGACGGGCTTCCTCACTGAATCTTGGTTTTTTTTTTCCCCACCACCATCTGGCCAATTTATAGGAGCATTCCAAACTTTCGCCAGCCCTTCCAAATTGGTAGCTTTTGCAAAACAGGGATTGCGTAGGAGGGGTTAATATATCCTGTCATGGCTGAACATACCTGAACGTAAGCAAGAGAAAAAACAAAGCCCTGGAAGGTAAAATAACCAACGGGGGGCTACGAGATCAAGAAATCCACCGCGCCCGGGATAAGAGCGCTTACTGAACGGCAGGTGAGAACTCAGTGAAAATAACAAATAACCACGCAGAAAAGACTGAAAGGAAGACTAACAAGAGAATCAGAATGTAAGGGGACTACAGGGCATCGGCAAAACTGTTTTTTTCAGCATGCTGAAACCCACACAAATTAGTTTGTCTCTATTCATACCTAAACATGGGAGAAAATAATGAATCTGCCATCCAAATGAATCAATCAAAACTGAACAGACTGGGGAGAGTGTCTGATGCTCTGCACTGTAAAACAAAAAAACAACCTTACAGGGATGAAACGAGTCTCTTTTATTAAAAAGTATTAAACCTGCATCTTTTTCTCTGCAAAAAGAATTATTAAGCATTGGAAAATATGCTGAAGGACCACACAGCTCTTTAAGATTTCGCAGAAGCAAATGCCTAATCTAAGATTCCTTCCCTTTGTAATACCACAAAGCAGATTAAAAGAGACGCTCCATTCACAAAAGTAAATGTCAGTGTCCCAATATATGTAAACGTAACAGGGTGGGGGAGACGGGGACGGGGACGGATTTAACTTATGTAAATGCAGTTTTAAAGCATACTTAGTACTGGCTTTTTATTGCCAAGGGCAACTTGTTTTCCCAAACACACTGTAAAAGAGCGTCAACCTTCTTAAACCCTACAGAAAACAGCCAAGTATTATCCTTGCCCGACTATGAGAGAACACTTTAACATAAGACCCCTACAAGTGCACACCGAGCCTGAGAGGCTGCGCGGGTTTCCTTCCTTACCACCCTGCTCTCCATTCCTGCCAGAAGTTAAGAAGTTATCACTTGAAAATCACTGGCTAATCTAGCTTGTGCGAAGATGGATTTTTAATGAAAGTTTAATGAATGATAAATACTTGTTTCTTGATAAATGTTTAATTATGCCAATAATTACCAACTGCTGAAAACTACTGTTGTGTTAATAATGGCATTTTAGTACACAAGCAGTTTCATGAGTCATGATGCTGTTAAAGATCAGAATTCCATCTGTCTAATGCAAACTAGCAAAACAAAAGAAAAGTCTAATTAATATTTTGATACATTTTCCCCATATACTTTAAAACTGATGTCCTTTTGTGAAAGACTAAATCTACATACTCCCCTTTTGAGAGAGATGAAATGAATGTCTCAGAGCCATTATATTATTAATCACGACTACTATTTGAACCTAGAAATTGGAAACAAAGAATAAATCAACACATGTAACATATTTAAGAACAGTTTTGCTTACTTTTTAGAGGAGGAGGGAATGGGCCATTATGGCAACAAGGAGACAGTTTACACCTGAAATATTCTGGATCATTTTGGAACATAAATTCCACACTACTCTCCTTTGGGTTATTCTACTATTCTGCTATACCTTGTGCTATTTCTCCAGCGTTAGAAAGCCCAGCAAACTGCAACCACCATGTCGTAAAACTGAGGGGCCAAGAAGCATCAAGTTGTCACGATCTACTCCAATGGGACAAAGTAAACCTGGGATCCCACCAAGCCTTAGACATGCAAAGAACATATAACCATATAAATATGTAATGAATCAGCAGTAATTAAAAAAAAAGGAGGAGAGGCTCCTGTTTTGAAAGCTAGGTGATTCACTGACTTGTTTATTCCAGGATTTCTCTTAGTTTCAAAGTAACTCCCATATTCACTATATTCAAAATGCTGCTCAAGTTTCTGCTGCCCACAGATGGCTGCCTTTCATAGGCGGAGTGAATTTTACTTACTGGTGCATATTCAGAGTCCGCCACTGTTGGTGTTCCTTGTACAAACAGCCTGTGCAACAGCGAGTCCAGCCCTACCCAGCTTAGTCTGTAAAATGTTTTGAGATCCTTTGGTCTAAAAGTCACTGTGGCTGCAGCAAAGTCTCTCCTGGAGCGCCCTGCCCCAACACTTGTGGAGCCTCGGCAGGACCCTGGTGATGTGCCAGTGCCTTGGGCACGCGGGATGCGGACGGGGAGCTCCGGCCATGCCGGAGAGGGCAGCGCAGCCTTGGGACCTCCACCGTGAGCAAACCTCCTCCTGAAGATGGGCTTGCCCTCAGCCTTGGTCACACACACACTCCAGGGGTCTGGTCCAAACCCCCCTGAAATAAATGGAACATTTCCCAGAGGTTTCCACGAATTTTTGATTAAGACCCATCTAAAATGCCAGGGCTGCATCTATTATATTGGGAACAAACGTAAATCGTTGTAGCCACACTAATTTCTAAGGAAGTACTGCAAAGAATGTCAGCTGACAGCTCGTTTATTATTATTGAACAGATACATTAATTCAACAAAAACACCTTCACCTATGAGATTCAAAATATAAACAGGGTCACATTGTTCCATGAAATAGAACACTTGGGAAAAAAAAAGTCATTTGTTTGTTGAGGTGAAAATTAAGCTTTTATGTTTGAAATACAACTCCTTCACTGCATCAACTCTGATATTATCATAAATTTTGCATCAGGATATTTAAAAGGAGCTTTGCTCCTTAAGTTTTTCATCAAACACCTTCTAAATGCCAAGTTTTTATTTCTTTTTGAACATATTCAAAATTTAAATTTTAATGGACCTATGTAGTAGCCTTTTTTTTCATAGCAAAGACTGGATAAAGTATCACAAACTCTATTATACTCTTGTACTAACTGTAGGTTCAGCTAGGAGACCCCATAGACAGTTTACACTTCTTATACCTATGACTAAATGACATAAATGTGTTTTCTCCATAAATGCAGAGTTATTCCTAGGTTATATTATTCTTACATTTATGTAGTCTTTGTATCAGAAGGTACTGGAGGAGTTCAACCTTTACTTGGGTACCTTACCCAATACTTTGAAAATATTTTTGTAGTTTTCAGAATTGCCTGACATGTCTAACAGATTATTCAGAATACTCTTGCAGGCTGGCAGCTGTTCACACAAAAAGGCATAAAACCACATAAACAGGCAATAAATGCACATACTGAACCAAGCAAACATATTCACAGAGTATGAAAAAGGAGTTCTTTCTGCTGGAGAGAGAGGGAGGCTGTCATGGATTAGTCAAGGGAGCATGTTAGCATCCATATAGCATCTGCAATGCAATGCAGCAGTCAGTGCAGTGAAACAGAAAACAAACTCCATTGTGACAAATGGTTGGTGGCTAATAGCACTTCCTCCATGAGATTAACTCAGCAGTGTGAAGAACAAATGCAAAGGTACAATAAAACATATATTGACAACTTTTCTGCTGTACAGTCATAGCTGGCTACTGCTCTAAGGTTATAAAAATCACCTTGATTCGCAGTAATGTACAATATCTACAGTTATAGCCTTTTAGTTGCTGCAATATTGTGGTCAGTAATTCTTAGAACCTAAAGGCGGTAATTTACAGCCACCATCCTCCTCAAGATTTTTCATTTTAAATATGTGAAAAACAGATTTATGCTCATACTACAAGAAATATTTAGGAATCAAACTGGTCAAAAACATAAGGAAACAAATCACTACAACTGCCTCAAAATATTTCCCAGACCTATGATAGGAGACAGATTCTAGTTCCGTGCGATGGTGGGATGAGTAAATGAGTCCCACTGATTTCAGAAGAGAGGGCTTGGGTGCTCTTTGCAGGTCCTCCTGACAGACAGCACGGCAGATCAGCTAACCTTACCCAACAGTACTTACCATAAATTGTAAGAATATTAATTTTCCTAGTGAAGGCATATAGCAATTTGCAACCCATAGAGGTCTTAAAGATAGCCCTGTTCTAAATAACTTGTCTACGAAACTCTCATTCTGTTGCAGTACTACAGTGAAGTTTATATAAAAAATGCTGGTACAAAATCAAATGTCAGTTTTACTTCCATTGTCTCCTGCCCCCACCCTTGATTTGAAATTCTGCTTCTCTGTGCTTATAAGGCTAGATAACATACCAGTAAAAGCTGACTGCGCCTGTAGTTGTTCTCACTACTGCTTGAACTATGCTGACTGGAACTTTAAAGGTGGAAGATTTCTCCTAAAAATACATGGAAGAGACAGCCATATATTAAAGTTTCACTCCACGTAAATGGAATGTCACTCTTCTATAACTAGAGTCCACTATGATAATCCTCTTGGAATGCATTAATTATCATCCACCAGATAAGTGTCAAAAGCTACATTCCTAAAGGATTATCAATTCCCACCCAATTTCTACTGCAGCTGAATAAGGAAGAAGAAAAGTTAGTGGAAAAAGAAGTAGTATCAGTGGCTCTTGGTCCTCCCATAGTCAGTCACTCCTCAGAATGAGAATATGGCCTTTCGAAACGGTTCAGCCATTCCTGCAGCTTTGATCACAACTGCACAAGCAGAACAGAGGCAGTGACATTGTATCTGTGTTAAAATATGAAAGGTTTTTCCTGTACATTCTCTCATTTTATAGCAACATTTTCCTTGTAAGTATTTGGAGAAAGAAAGAAAAAGATTCACTATTAGAAGACTTCACTGAAGACATCAGAAACATGGAGTAACGTTCTTTCCTTTTCAAGTTAAGGCATTTTTAACCATCACATGCTTTTCTTTTATATATTCTCTCTCGTTTCTTCTTTTTTTTTTTTTTTTTTGCTCTCCCTTTGCTTTTTCTGATGTGAAGAGAACAGAACTTAAACAATTAAATGTCCTAAAGATAAGGAAGGAGACTAAAACCAAAATGCAAACAAAGCTTGATTTTTGTGGAAGAAGTTACACACTCACACCCCTCCAAGTGCACCTAACCATTAGCAGAGCGTGAGGCTTTTTATAGGTTTCTGGTGGTATCTTAGTACTGTTTTTAGGCAACATTGTGCAAGTCTGCCCCTTGTGAAAAAAAGAGGATCTGTCCAACCACACAGCAAAAGAAGAGTACACAACCAGCAGAGAAAAATGCCCACAGAGGACAGATCTGTGTCAGCCAACACCACACCTTGCCCTGCAGGCCTAGTGTCATGCACAGGGCCTCATTAATCCCCGAGGGCGCCGCAGAGCAGGACGGCAGAATTCCGGATTCAAAGCAGGTCCAAGCGCACACAAAAGTTACGGGCGAGACTCTCCAGACTGCTTTTGCAGTGAAACAATACCCCTGCATGGCAGTAAACAGGACCAGGACGTTCATATACGGTGATTATTTGGAGGAGCATCGTGTTGGGCCCTGTACAAACAGCCGAGCAGAGACAGCCCCTCATCCATCCACAGGACGTGCTGTCTAAAGACACAATGAGAATAAACTAATAGTGATGAAAGGGTAACACTGAACACCTCGAGCAAGGTGGTCACAATACCCAAGGAATAAAGGTCTTTTATTCCCCAAACTAGGACATTTTAAGCCATTATGGATATTGACTTTTTCCTACATTTGTTGCTATCACTATGGGGCACCATGCAGGTGGAAAGGCAGTGCAATTTTTCAGATGAGACACTTCTGGCAGATTCTTGTAGCACATTTTCCAAAAATAAGGGTGTCCTGGTAAAATTCCAATGTTTTTTAGTTACATTATGCTTATCTGGGTTTCCTCTACAGTTTAAACTGGAAATGACATTAGTCATGTAACGTTGTGCTCTGTTAAAACACCCTACACGTTCCACCACTGCGGCTCGTCGTCAGCGGGGGGAGGCTGCCTGTGCTTGGGGGCCCTTTATGGTAGGTTCCAATATCCTTTGAGATAAAACATGTTACACAAGCACTAAAGCATTAGAGTGAATTTGGAATTGCTGAGGTAAGTGGAATGCTGAACTGCAAGGCACATTCCTTGTTTCTTCTTGGATAGGGCTAGCCAATATTTATTACGATGCACCTATGGATCTGAAACCAATCTGATTCCTACCCACCTGGTAAAACAGTAGTAGCGGATCTCTCCGTTATCGCTTAAATAGGAAGAGATTCCACACTCTGTTTGTTTAGCAGGGCTTTTTAAATGAAAATTTTGGGACATCTGCGGGTGCCTTGTATTATATTAACACATGCACCTCACTGTCTCCTGTCTTAACAGTGTGTTGTCACATTTGCAGTTTGGGCAAGACAGAATTGCTCATCTTCCCCTCGCAGCCCATCTGGTTTCTCCCAAGCTGCTCAGGCGACAACACTCTAAAGAAAAAGCGATGTTATCAGGGGCACGTACCAATATATATCACATATTGCAGCGTGTTTTGTCATTTACAATGCATCATAAAAAGTTACATTGCATCTGACCTACAACATGATGTAATGTAAAATGACATGCTTACATTGAACAACATTACATTACTCAAAAATCTGAATTTAAAGAAATAAGCATAGGGGGTTCTTTTTATTTATTTAGAATGCTATAAATTCCGACAGACATTAAGTCAGCCAAGAGAAAGGGGGAGGTGAAGTAACTAAATATTTAACTGCATGGCTGCTTAGGCACTTGCTAATGCCATTTATTACAAACAAAAAGAATTAAACAATATTCTGTGAAAACTGTATTGTACATCTTTAATATTAAATACAACAGATGACATAATCATAATACGAGTCACTTCCAAGGTGTAGAACTGCAGTCAATTTTATTCCTGTTTTACTACTAAAAAGTGCAACGATCAAGCCATGAAAATGCATTTTAAACATTTCTGTTGGATTTTTAACAGCACAAGCACAAAGTAGAGCGCGCTATACATTCCACAGATCTGCTTTTTAAGAATCAACATGGTGCACACCATGTGAACTGTCACATTAATAACCCTATGCTGATATTCAAATTTTCTGTCTTAAGCTAAAGAAAGATTGAATACCCTGCTGTTGTGTGGCCAAGATTGAAGAGGTGTCTCACTGACATTGTTCAAAGTTTATGAAAATATATGAATGCTCAAATGTCATTGGCTTTGCGCCTCCAACAGACTGTGGTTTTATGAGAAATCAGTCTTTTAATCAAAATGATTGAATACCTTAAGGTCGAATCCAAAGATATCAGTTAATATCTAGAAACGTGCTATTTCTGCAAATTTTGCCAAGCCGTACATATTGTGGTGCATTTTAAAGTGTTAATTTGTGCATTCCATATTGAAAATTGATCTTGAGTTTTAGCTTTTTGTCAAGCAAAAACATATGGTTACAAGCTCTATGCATTTTATGTGACGGCTGTTGAAGCTGTCACATGTGCAAACTTGATAACCGATGTGACACATACGCAAATAATTTGCTTGTTTAGTAACAATTCAAAGATTCATTATTCATGCAAAAACACGTTGCTTTTTTTTAAATGATCAGATGGAAGTAGTCTTCATTTTGCACAATCTAGTCTCATTGGTGTGCAAACACAGATAAAATAAAGCTGGGAACTAAGTGGTATTAAACAAATCCAAGAATATGGGTATTTTCAGATAATTATTGAACCAGATGGTGTTTTTTGTTAATTCTGCCATCAGTCTGAGAACTTGATGTCTTACATCTGCACTCGGTAAAATAAATTTTGCCACTGACATTATTTCAGTTTTCTTAAAATATTTCAATCAGTTTTACACTAAGATTTGCAAACATCTGCCATTGTGCATGACTGTGAGATGAAATTATTTGAAAAAATTCAGTTAAGAAAACACAAATCCTAAATTTAACTTAGACTTAGCACTACTTCTGCTAAGTTGTCTGAATTACTATTTTGTGAATATTGTAAATAAAATGCTAATGATGTGCCAAAATAATTTTACCTTCAGATTTGAGGGGAAGAATCTATATAAATCAATGAAGCACCATAAGTTCAGTTGTGGATGCCATCTTGGGATTTTGCAATCCTTTAACTTGATTTTCTTTAAATGAAGATCATTTGCACAAAATAAATGGAAACCTCCTCCCTGCCCTCCATAAAGATAGACAAATGAAAATAAAAACAGCAACCAACCTATTAAGATCTACTTTAAGTCATGGACATAGAAGTACAGAGCAACAGGTTTTTAATCTGCGGTGATGCTCTTCACCCCACAGAACTCCTCATAAACATTCTTGCTCAAGTATTGTACCTCATAAACAGATGTGCTCAATCACTTAACACAACTTTGACGCTGTATATGGCTTTCAGATACTTCCTTTCAGTGATGTAAATCACAGCTATTCTTGAAAATACAACTATAACAGGCAATAAAATTGCATAACTGGCCTAACTTCTCCAGCTTTCTACTTCTGCAAATAATAATATCCCAAATAATCTACTTTTTCACATACGATATAACAGATAAACTCCTCTCTTTCAAGCAAAGCTATGCCGTGTGATACAAATTGCACTCTAGCAACCATCGGACTAGTTTTGTAGGCACGGTGTACAAGAGCATTTTGTTTATAACAAACATCGTAACGGTGGGAATTCATTTACGGATTTGGCAACAGCTGCAGCAGAGCGCCCAACGCGCTGCCCCGTCGGCGAGGGTTCATCAGTCACGAGGGTTTCAGGCGCCAGCCCCTCGGCGTGCCTCGCACGGGGGATGCGCTCGGCGCGCGCCCGTGCCACGCACTGCGTGCTGCCGCCCTCCAGACGCGGGGCGCTCGCTCCCAGCCCGCGTCTCCTACTCTCTGCTCTGACACGAGGTGGGAACAGCCCTGAGCGAGGCTGCGTTTAGGAGTAACGACTCTTTGCAAAGCAACTGGGAACTGGGGAGGGAAAAGTGTCACCAGAGCGGACGGTGTAGATGTTGCACTTGCCATTGTTCAAGCCACGAGCAACCAACTGAGCTAGCCTTAGGGTCACAGACATTTCAGAGAGTCTCCTGAAGAAAAGGCCCAGGACACTCCACCTTCCCCACAAAAAGCAGAAAATATTACCTGTAAAATACTTTAAATTAGCTTCATCACTCACGTGGATTTCTTTTAGGGTACAGAAGCCTATAGTTGTTGATGGTTTGGTTTTTTTGTATTTTTTTTATTAATCTTTTTATTAATCTTTATTAATCTTTTGAATCCCTCTCATAGCTTGCGGCATGAAAGCTGGATAGAAGTGATAGGAATAAATGCATTAAAATATATACTCGGTACATTTTGAGGTAAACAACATTTTACCATCTCCAGGTGACCAATTTAAATATCTATATCTATGTATCTACCTAAAAGTTAATTGGTAGATATTAATTGAATACCTGTGCGTTATCAGACTGTTGGTATAAAATGTAAAAAAGACTGTGATACGAAATGTTTTTTTTTTTTTCCCTTTTATAGACTTGGCAAAGACCACCAGTTTGTGGCCTGTTTCGTTTCTTGCCAGTAGACAGCATGGAAAGTTATAAAACTAAAACAATTGCTTTCATTTATATCTCTTCCTGATTACTCTGATAGCTGAAATGTCTGAAGAAGTTCAGAATCTGTAAAGCCTGTCACATTATAGAAACATGTCTCTTTAAACGAAATGTGAAATTCCAGTAATTGAAGTGATAAATCTGCTGTTTTTGCTGGGCTACTTTTGATGAGAACTATAGTAGTAAATTAGAAATTATTCTCTGCTGTTATATCATGGTAAAAGCCTTTCCATTATCTGTTGTCAGTCACTAGGTATGGGCAAATAACTCAGTTGTCAATCTAACTGTGAAACGTTAAGTTCTGGGAATAATCAATAAAGAAAAAAATCAAAAACTCTCTATTATCTTCACAGAGTTCTTTAGACAACTTTAAGTTGTTTTTTCCCTTTTTACTTCTGCACATCTCATTTATTCCCAGGTATATTGTATATCTTGGAATATTTCATTTCTTCGTAACTGGTTATATGACAGCTTGCTTTCAAATGGTATATGTTTTCAAATGGTGTAAGTTACATTTCAATACCAGTAAGCAGATATACCTGTGTGTCTAAATGCAATTTTGCACATGATACAAACTTAATTAAATTAGCAGCAACAACCACCTACATTTTATTATTGATTTTTCAGCTCTACTATTTATTGGCTAGTATTTCTGTTTTAAAAGTCCATGATTTTCTGCTCTTCCACAGATTCATGTAAACATCATCTAAAAGCCGGACCACATCGAATCTGCGCAGCAACACAAAGAAGAACAAACACTGTATGCCAAGAAAACCACAAACTAACTCAGGCCTCCATCACCACTATTACTCCTCTACTAACCTGCTAAAAGACTCTTTGGTGTCGGCAAGCTGTGACGCAATGAGTGGTCACTATTAACTAACCTTTTTGGGAGGTTCTAAAACAATATTATACTTATTTACAAGATGACTGGACTAAATAGTGGAGTAGTATCGAAGAAATATTTTCCTCTTCATTTGTCAGAACCTTTGATCTCGGATGAGCTCCAGACACACAGTTTGGATTGAAATCAGATCATCAGAGAATATCTAATAGGACATTTATTTCCTTTCGATTTTAATATATAATGGGAATTGGTATAATTTGTGTAATTTGGATGTAAGGGCAAATTCCAAATGCTGAAATTTTAGGAGTTTCAAATTCAATGTTCTGAATCAAGCCCAAGTCTGTCTTACATATTTTAAAGAGGAATAATTATTTGCATCTAAGGGATGAAAATTACTGTTTCAGTTGTGAGTCTGACCTTTTAGTATTAGAACAGGTGAACAAATTATGAACAAACTATTCAAAACTTCAACTCAAATCATTCAATGAGAAGCAAAGAAAACACACACAAAAGCGTGCTTAGCAATTTTCCGAGGAACTGCTGAGAATATTAATAATGCTTAATACATTAATGTATTGCATCTTGTATGCTTGAAACAACAATCTACTGCATTTACTTCCATGAACTATACCTGTGCAAAACGGTAAAGTAACAGAGTAGTAACAACCATTCCAACCCAAATCATGCACCATCTATATGGCATATGCCATATAAGAACGATAAAATTCACAGGATAAGACATGGAGAGAACACACAATACAAACTACTGCTTCAACTTTCCTTTTAAACTTGCTTTTGAATGGAGACACAAAGGAAAAATGGGTAAGGAAAATGGGCTAAAATAAAAATGAATATATGAATATATGAAGACCAAGTTACTTAATTTTTCTTGAAGGGAGAAGGTGTAAGAGGCCAGATAAATGAAATACTAGAAAGGAGCACTAAGCTTGAGCTGCCATGCAAAATTTTCCTTAAAAATTCTGAAGAGAAGCTGGGGGTGAAGCAGCTGTTCCAAATAAATTAATATAAAGCTACAAAAGCACCTACTTTGAAACATGAGCCAAATCCATGAAGTTTCCCCCTGACTTATATGAATATACATAGAACAAATTGCCTAAATTTGCCCACGTATCATTGTACCATTTTCTCTTTTTAAATGAGACATGTCAAAAGGATCCCAAAACATATATATTTACAGCACAGAAAAACTGATGAATCTTCAGTTACAAACTAAAAAATAGCAAACATGGAGAACCTAAGGGCCTGCCCAACCTTCAAGAATATTCAGTCCAATTATTGCCAATGTACCTGAATTCTCCTTTATTTTTTCTTTACTGTTCCAATTTTATTGAACAGTAAATGACAAATACGGTAAAGAAAATTATAAATTCTGTGTTGAATTAGTATTTTTCTTTCCATAAAACACAGAAAAAGCAAGGAATTTGGAATTCAAGTCAAGACTGCACTGATAAAGCACAGCCAGCATGCCCTGCTGAAAATATACCGCCCACCCTTTCTATCTTGTGCTAACTCATAGAATTCCTCTCCACATTCTGACGCTCGCTTTCCTCTCACTTATTTACCAACAGGTCTACAATGTGACTGCCACAACAGATAGATGCAGATGCTGCATGCCCCACCATGCAGAATTTCACAAGTGTAAATGGATGAAACATTGTACTTTGGTGACAGCATGATCCTACTAGAAATGACTCGTTCCAATCACCTACCGCATTTTTTTGAATGTATATGTAATTTAATAAGCAAATGATAATTGAAGGCTAACCTTCAACAAAGTTGAATGTAAAGTAGTGACTCTGAAAGTTTCATTAGAGTCTCCAGAGTGTTTTTTGTGTGTTTGTTTTTAACTGTTCCAGTGTTTTCCTTGGTGGCAGGCGGGACGTGAGAAAGAGCAGATGGTGATTCCTGATCACCAGGTTCTCACGTGCTCAGGGCTAACATCAAAGTGCTGTATAAGCAGCATGGGGTCTTACACAGATAAGGAGGTGGGAAGGGGATCTTACACAGTCTCTGCTTTATTCCTACTCTCCTCCCTGCACCTTTACATATTGCTTGGCCTCCCATCACTTGCATCTTTCAGCAAGCCCCAGTGTCCTCTCTTGCTTTGGCTTTGCACATTCTAGCAAACTTTACCCTGAAATTCATCAAGTTAAACTGAAATGCATCTAGTTACTCCACTAAAATTCATCTACTACAGCTATTCCTGGAACCCAGGCATGCTTACTTTCCTTTAACTCCTGTTTACACCAGTTTAGCTAGACATTGCAGATTGCTCAATCATCAAAAAAAAAAAAAAAAAAAAAAAAAAAAAGAAAAGAAAAAAGAAGAGGGTAGAGAAAGGCAAGATTGAGATGAAGTTTAAAATAAATAAAAGCAATGAGCATCACTGTACAGTGAAGAGATAGATCTGGTATTCCTGTAGAGGCTCAAATAAGAGAGAAACAATAGTTAGCTCTACAGTGAAATGAATCATGGAGAGAAGCAACGAATTTCGAAAAGGAGATGAAATGAAACAAAACGGGATGCATAAGCTCCAGTACAACCAAAGGATTGGTCTGAGATTTCCAGATGGCCTGGAAAGCCAGTGGAGATTTCCACTGCCTGGTGTGTCCCCCTTTTTTTGAAAATACTACCAGTCTCTAGTACTTTCTGTAAAGCTGTCAGTAAGCAGAAGAGAAGACTGAAACCTGGCCTGCCCGATCTCTGCCCAAAGGACAATTTGGTTTGGCTCAGAAGGACCTGTCCCATCAAAATAAGGTTTTCTTGCTGACCGGCTCCTGAATAAACTCTTACACCTAGTGCCTGTTGGTCAAGAAGTTTGATGGTCTAGTTTTAATCATAATCTGCTTTCATTTACTTATTTTTTTCTCTTTATATTGGCTGAGATATTCCATGACTGGACTCTGCCTGGTGATAACTTTCTGGAAAGTTTTGAAAAATCTGGAAAGATTTGAAAAAATCCAAGCCAACTACTTTTGTGTTATGTGAAATTGCAAGAAAAAGAAAAAAAGAGTCATAATGGAAAAGAAAATCCACATGCGAGTCGAATTCAACAGGATGTTAGAAACTGTCATGTATATATCACGGACTGTTAAAAATGCAATTACAAATGAGACTAAAGACAGGTCAGAAAAGGGAGAGCGGAATCACTAAAATTCACCTCTGCCCAGACTCTTTAGCTAAACTAATTTGCCGTACAAAATTTTGCTCTTTTATAAATAACAACAGTCATGACACCACCAACAAAGCTCCCTTCCCGTAACACCTATCAGCAACCCTGTTCCTACGCCCCAGCGGAGGATTGAACAGGTGTTTGGAGTACCACACTTTAGCAACTGCCCAGCCTTGCTCCTGAGACTGTGGCACACGGCAACGTATTGAAGGAAACACTGAAGAAAACACATACAAAAGAAACATTTTCCACAGGAAGATCCTTAAGATAATGAAATGACTGTCTCCTTATTTTGGCAATAAACGTGGCAACTTTCAAAACTAAAACATTAGCACCTATTTAAGTGTAAGAGTTTTTTTTTTTTTTTAACTGCCCTAGAACTATAATTAACAAGGTAATCTGTTTGCACGTACTCTCACACAAACAAATAAATCATGCTTTCTGAAAACAGAAGAAATTATGGGGAAAAAAAAAAAAGCCAAAATTTTAGTGTTTCTCCAGAGGTTAGAGCTGAGAGGGAAGAGACACAGTAAGATACTCTGTTATAGGACTTTACATTTCAGTCAGCAACAGGCTGAGTTTGCAGCAGGGAGGATTATAATATTTGCAACCAATGGTAACCCAACCTAGCATTAAAATGGCTTTTAATGAGACAGATGCAAATGAGTGCTAGAAACAGACTCATGGTTTGGCCCACTCTAAGCTGCCCTAAATAAATCTGGCTTTGAAGAATATAGTTTGGAGTTGTGTGTTAATGGTTGTTAAAATTCATATTCAGATTTAGTCTCTTCAGTACTAGTTGCCCCAGGAATTTGAGTTCCGACCCAGTTCAGCTCTATTTCACATCAATGATTTTGTTTTTTTACCTTCACGCCTTAGTGGAAATATCCTTAAAGATGGAAAATTCTTATGCAAAAGTTGGAATGTTAACTGTTAAACTATAGAGCAAGTAACAGGGAAAAGTTGTAAACCGAGTACCTTTAAGTTCTTCATTCTTGGTATTTTAAGTAAATTTTTAAAAGTATTAAAAGTAAGCTTATGGTTGCTTTTCTGGTTTTGAATGGTGTCTATGAAGGCACGTCGAATTACTTGACTAGGCTTCTTTCCTTTTTTTTATGGTGATTTTCTGGATTTTACCTTAGAAATAACATTAAGAAGATCAAGTCTGGTTTTCCTGAGTTTGGTTAGAAGATAATGGAAGAAAAAGGTGAAGAAAACCCTTGGGATCCACATGTTTAAGACTGTATCTGTTTACACAAAGGCAGGCGGAGGAGTCAGTGTTCTGACAGAGGGGTGTTTGAGGGTGATCTTCACAGATCATTAAAACTCAAATTTTATGAACCAGTGCCTCTGGCTTAGGGTTCGGGTTCATAACAAAAATCAGAATTTTACAAAATTGTTCTTTTGCAATGTTAACCCCAAGTAACAGGAATCTTGTAAGAGAAGCCAGTTCCATGACTTTTCTTTTTATATCCAAACTGTAGTAAAATTAGCTAAATTTGTAGCTAACTTGGTCTTGTGTGAGAAGAAAGAGTAAGTCAACATGGGTGCTTAACAAATGCTCACCAATTCTGAATTAAGGGTTTGAAACTTTCTTTTATGCAGATGGTGCAAACAGCAATGGACTTGCAGGCTAAGGTATTATTAGCTCCTCCTGTTTAAAACTTCAGTGCATGGAACTCACAAGCCATCTCCACTGGTGAATTCATCTAGTCTACACCATGAAAAACTACTACACCTAAAATAAAACCGCAAACCATAACTCAGAGCTTCAAGCAGAAATTGCAGTATGTTACATTTTGTTTTATATAGATGCACATTCCTAGGTATATTTGGAAAATTTGTCCAAATCTATTTAATTGCTTATTGAAGAAGTTAGCACCTTCAGTTCTGCTCGGGACTTGAAAATATTCATGGATAATGGAGGTCAGACTCCCTCTACCTCTTTCCCTGTATTTACTGCAGAGAAAATGGAGGGTCAATGATCTACCAGGGCAATTTAAACTGCAATATTTTAGGTAAGCTGTGACATTCCTCTCCTCTGAACAGGGGAGAGGCAACGTCCTCTGCCTGTGACCTGTTTCTCCTGGCGTGAGCAGTGATCACCACACAAGTCAGTGTACAGGTATCCTCAAAACATCAGGTATCCTCTCAAACATCAGCCTTCTCCAGCATGGTCTATTTATCCACCTGACATTGCAGCACCAAGAAGTCTGAGGCAGATCTACCTTCCACATGTGTAAGGATGGGTAGTCAAATGTTACCAAATTACACATAACACTTTTTTATACGTGTTCTGATTTTCTCCTGTCAATAACTAGCCTATTCCCATGCCACACTTAAAAGGACCTACTCCCTAAAAAGGAGACTGATGTCTGTCTTGAGTGAGTATTAGTAACTGCCAACTTCTCTCTCTCTTTTCTTTTCTTATATACTTTGGACACAAATGAAACAGTTCCTATTGACCACATTCATATCCTTAAATTAGGATTTTATAGTGAACTGTGGTGTTACAGTAATTATTATACATACATACACAAAGATATAGTAAATAGCTAACCATCACTGGGTATCACTGTATCATTGCTACAGTTTTGATACAGCTGATACAGGTGAACAGGCTCAGTTCCCTCAGCTGCCTTTCAAGTTCCCTTAAAATGGAGATATCATTCTATCAATTACACTAATAGTTCATATTTTAGAGTTTTTTTTCCCCTAAACATGCATGATAGAAATCTTTTTGTATCAAAGCCACTACAACACAAGATGTTAGCTTGAGGGAAATAAGGTAGCCCACGTGTCTACAGAGTGATTCCAAACTTGAACTCTGAGGACGCTTTTTCTACAAAACTACAGACTAGATGTCTAGGAGGGCACCTACTGCCATCCAGCTCAACAACAATACATTTTTGCACACAATTTTAGACATATATAACAAATTAACAAATTACATGCTAAGCATTTTTTTCAAAGCCATTACTTTTCCTTTTTGTCTCCTAACACAAATATGCTCTACAGCAAGTTGGTTTTTTTTTTTTTTTTTTTTTTTTTTTTTTGCAAAACCGTGTATCTATTGTCCTCTGCAAAAGCTTTTATTTTATAGGAAAGTATTTAAAGTTATTCTTCCTTTAGAAGTAACGATCTTTGCTACTATCTCACTTTCTGAGAGAAAATCCATTGAGAAAGCAGGAGAAACTCTGCAAATTTATTTCTTCATAACTCCTTAGAAGACAAGGAGTAACGGAAAACGGAAAGCCAGCCAACAGCAGGGCCCTTGCTTAGAAACATCCAGTTCTTGCCTCTGTGCTCAATACATCAACACACACTGCTGTTGCCGAATAAAAGTGACATCTATACATTTCAAGTAAGAGTTTTTGAATATGCAAATAAGCAGCATGAAAAATCATTAAGAGTGCTTACAGAAATCCTTTGATAACTGGGTTCAGATGAGTACAAACAAGTAAGTTCAGAAACTAATATGTCTTTCAGTGAGACTACCACAGGGTAACGCAAGATATGGAATTTAATAGATTTTAATGGTGGAATAAAAACAAAAGCAAGACTAGAGAAAAACAGGACTCTTACTAAGCTGCTATTTTCCCCTCCAGTTTGCTTCCAGGCCCCTCGATTTCAAAGTGTGTTGTTCTGTTTTAAGGATGCTTGCAGGTGCACTGCAGTGCACTTCGACAGATCCTTGAAGCACGACGTGCATGGAAATGACGGTGCCTGAAGACATTAATAATAGAAATCTCTGACACAGCACTGTAGATTATAAAATTGCTTGATCCTTATTAGAAAGCATCACGTTAATAGAACACTGTTAATACAGACATATGAGAATGCATAATAAAAATGTTGTTAAAAGAATTCTGCACAGGAGGCAGCAGTTTGGGGAAAAGGGAGGGCAAATGGGAAGATGACGAAAGGGAGATTTTAATACATAGAAACATACTCTAACCAGTAGCACTAATACTTTTCCCACACACACCTCTCCCCAAAAAGAGTCCCCAAGTAATAAAAAAAACCACCTAAGTGTCCATTTATTTCATTATTAAGGTTAACTGTGTGCTTTACCAGAAATACAAGTGAAGAAAAGCAGCTAAAGCCATAAAATGTTTTTTTTTTTCTTTTCCTATTTAGCACAAAATTCCAGGGAAACTGATATCAGAAAAAAAAAAAAAAATCCTTATAAAAATGTACTTGCTTCTAGATGAGAATTTCTTAAACAAGATTTAGGCCAAGAATGTTTTTAATAGTGAAGTCATAAATTCTCTCCTCTTAAGAAGATTTATAATCGAAGTACACACAGACCTTCAACTGTAGCAAAGCAAATGGTGACACGTCAATAAAGTTGGCAACTCTTTAATATAGCCTTTGGGATTTAATTTTAAAGGAGAAGGAGACTACCAACTATAGGCAGCTGTGCTATTTTAAACTTCTGTTCTCTTCCACAGCTATTTTTCCACAGCAGAGACATCAAAAATGGAGGGGGCACTTTCTGTCCTAACTTCCAGGGCTCCATCCCACGCAAGACTTGGGTATAAGCAAAGATAAATGTTTGTTAATACAACTCAGAACTGCCTGTCTTCTTCTTCTGTTATATTTTTGCAGTGGCATAACTACATGTAGCAAACAAATCCTTGTCATTTAGATGTATTATCCAGACGAGTGACAGTAGCAATGGAGCTATGTAGTAATGTAGCTGGGCAGGAACTCTACCAAACTACTGTGGCCAAACAAAAAAACAAATAAACCCCAGAGTAGGCTATTGGCAGGCAATTTGTAGCACAAAAAGTAGAAGATAATCATTCAAAAATTGCAGAATGCCCTATACGCTACTGCGGGTATGGGAGGATGGCAGAGGGTAAGAGGATTTCACTGATTGCAGAGACCTGTTATTTAGGCCTTCTCCAAAGCTTTACTAACAGAGCCCAGACAGGATGACAAATAATTCCCTATTCCTAACTTAAGCAGCAAATGGAAGCATTAGGAAAATGTCTGCTTATTTTTCACCTCGCCAAACAGTGGGGAACCAGCGCCGCTGCCGAGGCCGAGCGACGGCGCGAGCTGCGTGCGAGCAACGGAGCCGGGCACCTCAGCGCAACCCGCACTGGGACCCGTCTTCACGCTACGGAATCCAGCTGCAAGCATTAACACGCTGCCTTATTTTCAACAGACTGAGCAGTCACATTTCTTTGCATTCAAATTGCTCTATATAAATCTCTAAATATTTCTTAAATAAAGAGCAGGAATTTTAATTTACTGTGTAGAGGGAGTATGGTAAATAACATGAAGACTTAAAGTAAATATTCTATTTAAAAAATGGATTGCTATTCCTGTAAACTTCCTATGTTCACAACAATTCCCACCTGAGTGGCCTCTGTTAACCTCATTATAACATGCCATACCATAAACTAAAAACATTTTTCAAAATTATTACTCTTTTAATTAGAGTCTTTAACAACAGAAAGTTCTGCTAACATATTATGCCTTTCCTGTGGAAAAAAAAAAAAAGGCAGAGAGATTCCCAACTATGGATATGAGAACTAATTTTAATTAGTGTCTTCTTGCTGTGAGTAAAAGAGTGCCAGGTTGCATGTTCTGTGTGGTCGGTCAAGCAGACTACCACATTAGAAACTCTGACTGACCAGTATCAGTCAGAAGGACATGGTCAGAAACTGTAAATAGGGAAAGAAACTGTGACTGTTAGGTATGACAAATAACAGGGTAGAGGCTAAAAAGTGACCTGCAGGGAAGAAAGAAGGAACAGGGTAAAAATAAACCAGAATATGAGAAGGTGGAGAGTACAAGGAAGGAAAAAAAAATAAGAAAAAAATGAACTGGAGATGAAGGAAGAGGTAAAGGCTAAAGGAACTGCAAGAAGCAGGCAGAACATTCAATCAAGAGGAAAGGAACAGGAGGAAGAGCGAGAGAGCAAATTTTTTAAAAAGTTGAAAGAGAACCGGTGAAAGGAATAAGAAATAAACAGAGAGAAGTGACAAAGGTAAGAGGAACTATGAAGGCAGACATGACAGAAAAGGGGACTATTGTAAAGAAAGGAGGGAAAAACAGTCTAAGGGTAGCTTTACAGGATGTGCCTTAAGGAAGACTATAACAAATATGTCAAGCGATTTGGGTTCCATATCAGAAAGGAGTAACCTTCTCCTGGGAGTTTATTATCTGTTTTTTAAAATAGAGGAAGCGGGCAATGCTGGTGATAACTAGCATAAGATACAAATGTAGTCTGATGTATTCATTCCTTTTCCCTCTAGAAGTCTTTCCAATACAGTTTACTGTTAAAAAATATATATTAATTTATAAATTTAAGCTTTCTTGGTTAACTTATTAAAAGCTCCCATTCAGTTAACAAAAAAAAAAAAAAAACACCACCGACAAAAAAAAGCCAAGTTTGGGGGATGATCTTGACTTAGTTTCTCTGAACAGAAACTATAGATGTACAACAGCTTCAAGTAAATGGCAAGGCCTTTTGTCTTAAGGACAAGAAATGCAACAGAAACAAAATATAATAAAAAATGAAAATTCAGGTACAGGAATTATGTATTTCATACTGAATAATTATTTCTGTACTGCCCGTAAATCCTCTCTGGTAAGCTGTGCATCTAAAACTCATCGAACTGCCAAGGGGTAAACGCAGCTCCATCCATCACACAGCCACTTGACAAATACATTCCATAATAGAAGTTTATTTTTATGGGAGGCTGAATCAAGGACTTTCCCATGCATACAAAAACTTGTCAAAATTATTTATGAGTCTTGCTGAGACACACAATATGTCATATCAAACTCCTATTTTCCTTCCAAGCACAGACTGTCAATATCTCTGCTACTATCAATAATGTGGAACACCGCTGCTATAGGCCCTCAGGATTTTGAGGTCATTTGCCCATCCTAGCCTGCTGCCAGGAGCTGTCTCTAGCTGCAATGCAGCTGAGGAGAGGTGTATTTACAACCTCTACGAGGTGTAGTTAAGGTAAGCACTAGGGACCGCATTCAAAGGCTTTGCCTACATAAAATAAAATGGAAACATATGTTTGAAAAATTGCAGTTGATTATAGTGAGAGTTATGAAAATAATGAAAAAAATTCTGTTAGCCTCTTTCTAAATTAGAAAATCCAAAAGCTTACCAGCATTTTCTGGGATAATTAAACAAATAATCACTTCGGATGAATATGTTTGCACCTTTCTGAAAGGAAGCTATGCTAAGGAAATCCCACCCATAAGAAGGCTATTATTACCCTGTTTGACCAGAAATACAGTTTAAATCCCTTGAACTTTGTTAATAAGGAAGACAAACTGTTGAAGTACTGTGTTTATTTAACACAAGCCTGTTTCTTTCCAAAAAACACAGCAAATCCTAAAGCAAACAGCAATGTCTTTGCGCATGGGTCCAGGTCTCCTGTTTGGAAAGCACTTGGCTTTCTGGAGACCCTATGCCAAGAGCTCGTTCAGCCGTGCCTGGTGCATCTCTGCTCTCCCCTCTCAACCTCACGGGTCTTCCTGCTGTTTACATCACAGACTCTAAGCGAATATAACGGTATCTATTGTCAGGGCTGGTAGCTGCCCACGCTTCTGCGGCTGCACTGGCCTCCTTGGTATTTGCAGTGGCATTTTGCACGTCTCTGGTAGCAGCCCCTCCCTGGCCACGCTGCTGCGCCCACCTCTCGGCCAGCCCTGCTGCCGCAGCGCTGCAGCCGCCTCCGGCCGGCGCGCCGAGCCGGAGCTCGTACCCCCACACGCTCCTTGCTGCACAGGCGCCTCCGCGCAGCCTGCCCGGAGCGCCCGCCCGGGCTGCCACGCGGAAAGGCCAGCGCGGCCCTGCGGAGCCAGCGGCCGGGGTCTCACGGAGAAGGGGAGCGTGCGTGCAGGCTGTGCCTGCCAGCAGAGCCAAGCGGGAGCCGCCGGGCTGCGCCACGCACAGCATCCAGACGCGAGGGGCCGAGGGCCTTCCTCGCAACGCCTGGAGAAGCCCGGAACCGCTCGCTAAACACAGCTCTCCACAGTGCAGTAGGTGATATTACAAAAACAAGCTTGTTTTGGCTTGTGGAAAGAAGGCTCCATTGGAATACAAAGCCACAGTTACTTGACCAAAAGATCCCTTTTTTTGTCTTAATTGATCTCAACGGTGACAGAAAGCTCTGCAACTCCTCTGTGAACTGGCGAAGGGCACGCAGGAGGGATGGGGGGTCACGTCCACGGCAGGAGGCTCCTCTCCCGCCAAAGGCAACGTCACCGGTTCGCGGCAGCGCAGCGGCTGGCGGGCGCGAGGCCCCTGTCTGGGAACGCACCGAGGCCCTCACCCCGCTAGCTCGCAGCTCCCCTCCAACGACAGGGATTAACCGAGAATTTCTGCCATGAAAGCGCATCGAGCTCATTCCTCGCACTCAAAGGTTGCAGCAGCGATTCCATGACGGACTGTGAAGGAGCTGCCCTGGGTATTGGGAAGGCTGCAGTGGCGGAAGCACAGAAATCTGGGGCAAATTCACTCTGCCGAGAAAACCCAGAGGCGTCAGGCACCCGGGCTGCTCTCAGCACTGCAGCTAACCGCCTCCCTCAGCGCCGCCGGGCGGGCCCGACGGCCTCGCGTGCAGAAATTCTGCCATCTCACACACAACTGCACTGGAAGTGCTACCCTCGAGCTTTACCGAAACAAAAGCAACAAATAATCACAAGTAAGGAGGAACTATGCTATAGGATGGGTCTCCAATCACAGCTAACAGAAAAAGATTTCCTAACAATTTTCAATTATTTTCTTTTAATTATATTAATTATATTTATTTTAATTATTTTAATTGCAGTAGAATAAGTCTGCATTGTCTTATTTCTTTTTTGTTTGTTTCTCTTTCGTCTGCTTCCAGAGAATTTGGAGAAGGCAACTGTTTATAGCCAAGCAAGAAATAAAAGTGCTGCTAGTCTACATCCGAGCTTGTCCAAAAGATGCATTTTCAATACTTCTTAAAAAAGTCTCACTTTCTTAGGCATAAGGGAAAAAAAGTTGTTCAATAATTTCTGTTAGTGGTTGAAAACTGTCAGGAATTTGAGGTCTCTTCTGTGGTATACTTTCCACATGACGTAGGTACAAGTCATTTTGTCCCTACCAGAAGCCATCATGCCTATTACTCTCTGAACACTACGCTGCAAATGTGCCTTTTAGAAGGAGAAAAATATAATCCTATTGATTTTTCTGGGCCCTAAAATGTAATAATTTGAGATTATTTTCAGGGAACAAGAAGGCTTTAGGGCCTGACAGCTGATCACTTTCTTGTACTTCACCACTGATGCCAATTACCAAAACCAGAATTCTAGCTCCCGTTAAAAGATATTTATAAACACAATTACTTATTTAAGTTTAATGTCCCTCTGGTAAATCATAGGCTGCTATTAAAGTGCTGTACTTATTGTACCACTCTTGTCTCCTGAGATAGTGAGCACTGTGCCAAAAATGACTGAACAGGCAAGGAAGACTAACCACTATATTTTATACTTAGAGAGACAGCAGTAACTGATGCAAAGCAAATGTCCTTCTACTCATAACCATTTTGCAATATTAAAAGAAGAAAGTCAAAGATTAAAACACAGAGAGCCTGAATCACCAATGACTTGCATCTCGAGTAGCCATTTAACACTAGTGAAAAGTAAATGTAAAACAGTAACATTCTCACTTGGCAGCAGTTTACACTGTCTTTGCACAGGTTTCAGTGACTGCACTAGAACAGGGAGGAAGAGGAATGAGCTTGCTGCATTTCTGCAAGAAGACATTTTTTAAGAGCACTATACGTATAAAATTTCAGAGTATGCAATAGTCATAACTAATTATTTTTGCACCCTACACTTAATTATTTTGTTTAGAAGTACGTGATGGAAATTAGATGGTTTGGTCTCTTCTACACACTTGTAAAGAAAGAATCACTGTGTTACAGTTACCTTTTGGTAGAATTTCCAGGAAGGCAGGACACACTTAAAAGTGGTTACTTTACAGTAGCTGTTGGTTTCCCTCTCACCTAGATGTGCTTCATTCCTGCAGTGTCCTTAAGCAAACACTTTCCTCGTCTTTCTGTCAAACTAAGGAACTTTGTTAGCAACACCATAGGGCAGGAGATAACTACAGAGCTCTTTAATTGTTAAGCTCTTGTAAAGGCTGAGCCTGATCATTCACTGAATTGTTGAGTTGATGGGATTCGTGTAGCTGGTTATAAATTGATAATCTAAATTAATTCATTCAAGCAGAAATCGATTTTGTAACTCCTTGAGAGCTTGTAATAATGCTTACCTCCTACCGCTAGCTGCATTCTCCGTTTCATAAAGCTGGTCGGAAACAGCTGGATTCAGGTGACCTGCTAGCTCATTAAATCTGTTACATGTTCCTTCTGGTAAATGATATTAAGCTGAAATGTCCTTGCGTTGATTTTTTTCCTTTAATTTTATGACAGAAATAACCTAATTTGTAACACAAAATAACAATCTCCTTGGATTACTTTGCCTTGTTAAAATATTTTATGCATTTTTCATTTACACGAAGGTAATGGAAAAACACTTAAACTATCTGTTATTTAAACCACAAGAGATATGTTGCTGAAAGTCTGATAGCCACAAAAATGATTGCCTCTTCATAGTCTTTGCTTTATATCTGTAATAAAAGGCGGACAATTCAATTCATCGGTTAGTAAATAAAGTACGATAGTTTTTATTTTATTTGCTCTGCATTGCAAGAACTAAAATCAGATTGCTTTTCAAATTCATTTAAAAGTGCAACTCATTATTTTCCTTTTCTACTTCTAATGCAGTATGTCTGATGTCTATTTTGAATCTTATACTTTCTTTATTTAAAGCAAATATAACCTAATTCTACGTTTCAGATTAAAAATATAAATTTCTTTCACGGACTCCTCTATAATTATTTAAATACTGGTGACAGAAATGTCAGCAAGAAGTGCTGAATAACTGAATCACAGCACCTCACTATGGACCTGATAAAATGCACAAACACTTATTTCTCAAAACCTGATGGCTTTTTCTCTCTATCAACTTTTAAGGCAAACACGGCAAAAGTTCCACGAATTACATCTGGAATATGCTGCAGGGCAACACGTATGTGTTTGTAACTAGATAAAGGCAAAATTCTATTAAATCCAGTGCAGAAACAACAACTGTGTAGGGAATGGGAAAATGCAGCGTTGCTCTGCTGTACAGTCCCTACCTCTCAAACCTGTAAGGAGTAGGCGACCCAGAATTAAAGAGCTTAAGTATGCCCTTGGAAGTTTCAGTTTGCCGTTTCCAGCAGACGTCACTACAGAGCAGGGATTTCTGCAGACTGGAAAAATGGCAACAATGTCCAAAGAAATTATGATAAAAATGCTTAAGAAGGTTTAGCTATTAAGATAATAGTAGCTGAAATCAGAATTATTAGCTTATTAAAATTAAAGATCCATATAAAGATAAACCATCCTTTTAATTATCAAAAAGAAAAAGCTGTATTGATTTCAGGCTTCTGGCAATAACAAAGTGCAGAAAAGCGTAATACATACAAAATATGCCTATCCTCTGGGACGTATGAAACTCACAAATGGAACTACATGCAATGCACACACAAGGAAACTTGAGTGTAATATTTTCTAACACAAAAATCATATGATGTGTGTATGGCCATATATATACTGCTATCCAACAGCTGCTACCTCTAACTTTTATTCTCATCGAATAGTCTCTACTCAGTCTCAAAATTTCATTATTTAAATGCACATCATAATCACAACTTTGGCCAATAACATTTATTCAACAACATAAAAATCGGCACAGAGTAACTGTGAAACCGATGATTGCTTCTGGAAGCATAATGAATGTTCGATGGTTATTGCAGGATGAGGAAATATCTATTTTAATCTTTAACAATGGAAAATCATTTCTTATCCCCTCTGCATTTTTGCCCTAACTTTTACTGCTCTAAAAATTAGAACTGTGAAGTCCATTCTGTGGGATGGAGCTCAATCCTGACTGACTAGAGTTTGCCTGAAAGACAAATGCTACTCAAGATGGTGCAGGGCTAAACGTTGTAGGCAAGTCTCTGGGAAGACTTGACTTTGAGACATAAATTTTAATGACAAAAAGCAGGCAAAGGGAACTTTCTCACCATAGGAAGTCTCAGAGCATTTTCTCTGTGAACCTGGGTAGTTTGTTCAAGAAGAGTCAGGGCCAAGTTTCTGATACTTTCTCTGCCCTGTGCAATCTCAAATTTGCATAACACAGGAGGAAGAAGAACTCTCTATGCTTGGTCCACAATGGGGGTTACAAGAGCAATTTAGTGCTTTCCAAAACTGGTAGTGTCAGCGAGGGGACATGGAAAACCCTTGCATACTCCCCCTCACGAAACCTGGCTCAATGACCATCTGTTCTGGGCTCCCTTGTCTAGGAAAGGTAATGCCTGTAGTAGTGTTACTTATTGGAAACAGTGCAAAAAGCACATTCCCCCCCCCCCCCTTTTCTTTCTTTCTTGTGTATTCTTTCCCCTTTTTGTTGCATTAAGTAACAGTGCCCAAATTGAGGAGAGAAAGATGCCCTTGGAGTGCTTCTCCAGAGAGGCCCCCGGCTGGCTCCGGCCTTGCTGCTGCAAGCTCCTTGAGGAGGCTCTGCGACTGCCCGGGAGGGCTGGAGGGGCTGGGTGGTCTGCGGGGGACCCAGTGCCCGGGCCAGCTCAGTGACTGGGCCATCTGCATTATTTCAACGTGAGAATATGTGCTGTGCTTCATTCTTAAGATAGAGATTGAGCTGAAGCCTTTTTCTATGACCAGTGGTTACAAGGTGTGTGTTGCCCTACATAGCTGCGACTCATCCTCATCCTGTTCTCCCAGAGAGGTGCCTCTAAGTGCCAGAGGGGAGTTAAGCTTTAATTTGCCAAAAGTTTTGAACATATTATTGTTCTGGGGAGAAAAAAAGGCTCTATATTATTCTGCTTTGCTCAGAGTGGCTTGCACTCTGCTGATACCAAGGGAGGCATTTTGCCCTGCAAGGGCAGAGGTTACATTACTGCCCTGACATTCCCAAGGAATTTTGGAGAAAGCAGGGAGTACCTTGACACCACCAGCCTCCTTTGGCGTGGTTTCTCCAGCAGCACCAACGCTTGGGGGCCACGTAAACGCAAGCCCCACACGAACAACAGAAGCAGTGAAGGCGTGAAGATGGAGAGCGACATCGGCATCGCACGGAGCGGCCCTGGCAGGTTTCCCACAGCCGTCCTCCGCACCCAGAGTAGTTCTGATCCGCGGACAGTCTGCAGCCTTGCAGCCATACTGCACTGTGTCAGGCACAGCCGACCAGAATCACAGGTCACGACGCGAGCAAAGCCAACTATTTGCCATTTGTGTGTTCAGCAGTCCACAAAACCAAGATGCTTTGAACCCCTTTTATGTCCAATGCTAACTGATGGATGAATTACTTCTAGCAATAACGATATACTCAGTGGAAAGAAAAGTAAATACATTTTTAAAAATATAAATCATCCAGGAAAGGTCTGGGCCCAGTGCTAATATTTTTGCTTAGGAAAAATATTATATAGTCATGGATAGGCATCTTTAAAATTTCAATTAGAAACTGTCTACACATGTGCTGTGTCTATCAATGCAATATGAGGAGCAGAAGAGCCCACGTGGGGATGTGCGCCCTTTTTCCCTTGGCGCCATCCTGCTGCCGGGGAACGCAGAAGGAGAACGAGACTGTCACGCGAGAAATCCCCCCTAGACAAGCGCAGACCAGCAGCTCCCTCCCTGCCAGCACCACCTCTCGGGGCGCTTGCGAGCGGGGCGCCACGCACACCCGGCCACGCCACACCCGGCCTGCTGCTCATCTGCCCTTTTACATTTAATTTCTTTTATGGTGGCTTTTCCAGCGCCTAATTAGGCCATGGGGAGTAAAGAGAGGCAGTCTCGCTGTCCCTTCAGAGTTTATTTCACAGACTGTTCCCTTCAAGGATTTTATTTCTGTCACCGAAAGCAGACATTCTCATATTGCTTAAACAGAGCAAATGATTAATACAATGAGATTGTTCTGCTCCCAGCTAAAATGGCCCTCTTCCTAATGTGAACTACAACAGCTTGAAAAGATGGGCGCTGACACTACACTACAGCTGACAGTTTTTCTTTTTTTAGGTGTACTATTATTGGGATCTGTAATACTGTGTGACCCATAATAATAATCCCACCATTCTCCTCATATTAATATCATAAATTCTGCAGACACAGATGATATTATCATATATCAAATATGACCATAAAACCAATGTGATCTTAACACCTTTGGATTTATCTGGAAAAGAAAAATACTAGATAAAATCATTTATGCTGATATCACCAAGTCTTTACTGGGCTATAGTAACATGGTAAGATTACAATATATTTCTAGGAGGATAGGCATTCCTGACAGATTTATTAATCTGTTCCTTGAGTTAAACTTGTGGATAGTTAATTTGTATATTATTTAACAGTCAGGGCTTTCCATTTTGTGTCCCTGGCCACAAGCTTGAAATTCCTCAAATGTAGAATTTAGTATAATATTTGGAGCTTATATTAAATACCCTAGTTTAAAGAAGCACTAGTTAGAATAATATTTTACAATATTTAAGTGATACCTGGCAGTGTCACTGCAGTGAAAGGTATATGAGCTAATACAAGCATGTTGTGGGCTAAAATAGCATGCTCAGTTTTGGAGAGATTTAAAATTAAATCCATCGTAAACAAATATCAAATCGCCTTAATATTGGTTTCACGTTACGCATCTCTGAGACCTCTTACACTTTCCAGGAACGTGATCACAGTGGAGACTCTGGAACATTCACAAGACTGAAGCAAAAGCTGAATTTCAAATGCCAAAACCTTTAATTTCCAACCTCCTTCTTCCCATATCTCCTCTCATCAGAATTAGAACTTCCAGACAGATCATATAATGTGATTGTATGCGTGGACAACTATAATAATAATAATAATGAGAATTTAAAATGACTGAGAGGCTGAGACTGCCAAAGTAACTGTGCTACATGCAAACATGATCATTCTGTTGCAAATAAAAACTCCAGGTAAAATTCACTCCAGCGTCAGGGAACTATCCAGTGGCCTATATACCACTTACGCCTTCAGTCAAGAGCGCTGTGGCAGCAGAAGTGCTGTAGTTCTAAGTAATGATGGAGCAATATTTGGGAGGAATTTTTACTGGGCACATAAACTCATGTGCTCCAAGATCCCTTTTAAAGAGGAGCTCTGCAAAGCACTAAAGAAGTTGCATAAAGCAAACCGGCTTCTCTGGGAGCAGGAGGCAGAATGAGAGCAAAAGCAGCAGCCACGGCAGGCACCGCTTCAGCAATGCACATCAAAAGCTGCTTTATGGCCATGAGAAGAGGATTCTTTCCTGATTTCTTCTCAGTAAATGTATTCTGGCCCTGCGTCCAGCCCCTCGCTCTGTGTTTTGCTCGCATGAGGCTGTGCTCCCCGAAGATCAGAATACCTCGGCAAGAAAAATTACCTAATTTTTTTCGAATGTGCATCTCTTACGAAAAGCAACACACAATGCAAATGCAGGATTATAGGCTCCACTAGCAATCAGATTTCTTTATGGGCGGCGCAGGCATTTTGAAAGGGTAAACAAGTTTTCTCTCACTAAGTAGTCTTTAAGCTCAGAGACGGGAGTAAGCACGCAGTGAGCAAAGTCCTGTCTCTATCTTCATTTACCCAGTGGCACAGAGTGGACAGAGAAGGGGGCAATGACTGTGACAGCCAGGAAAAGTCACTTGTCTTGGAATGGTTTCAAAGACTACAGTGCTATCAGTCACTGCAGTCTTTTCACAGGCAATGTTAGCTTAGAATATTTGAGATTTTAATGGCTCATGCAGCTAGAATTGAATGACTAAGAGTGGTTATTCTTTTTTTTTCCTCTTGTTTTTGTGGGGGGAGGAGAGAGAGGGGAATTCTGGAGAAATGTGAAGGTTGGAAAAAGTTTGATACACTGACTTAAATGCAAGTGAAAGAGCTCAGAAATTACTATCCAGAGGAAAAAAGAAAAAAAAAAAAAACAAAAAAAAACAAGATCAGATAGGTGGAGTTGGCAATAACAACATTTTATTGCCTTCATCATAACCAAAGCGTCCTGGGAGAAACTCTCCTTTGGGCAGCCTGTCTCTCTATACCAGCCACTGCAGCCATCCCAGGCTCGCAGCTGTGGCTAAATGCCACAATCCACTCCTTGGTACACAAATTCCCTTTGACACAGATGACTTTAATGGCTTCTTCTTTGTAGCATTAAAGTATATTGTATAATTAATTCAGAGGTGCCTAAATGCATTCAGACACAAATGAGCAGCTCTTTGGGAGCTGTTGCAGTCCATTTTATCAATAACCCTAGTTCAAGGGCTGCTATTGCTATACATCAATGCAGTAAGAAAACCCCACTCTGGACATCTACGTCTCCATGCGACCATGCTAGGCTCAGATTTTTAAGACTCCCTAAAAACACATATTGTCATGGTTTAATTTAGAAAATCATTTTGAGTCAAATTTCTAAAGCTAAAGTATCTAAACAACGAAAAAAATGATGAAATATTCTGCCTTTTGTCTGGGAAATGTGTTCCCAACATTTGAAGCGAATTCACATCTTCTTAAAGGGTAATTAAATAAATTAGTTTTTCCTTACAAACTTCTACTTTGCTCTTGAGAAGATCTAAATAATAATAATAATAAACAAAAATATTAAAAAGAATACAACACAAACTGAAAGGTCAGAAAACAGACTAGTTAGTTAATTTTCCATAACCATATCACAAATGTCAGGTCTGGTTTTAACTGGCTTTGCTAAGTATCTGTATTAAGTATCTTAGAATCCATTTATTTGGAAGTACTATTAACTCAAAAGCTGAAAGAATTGCTTCATTAAGGAAGTAGAATAATTAATTGAGATCACAAAGTAGGATAGATGTGATCATTTCTGATTTTAGAGTTTTGGGTTACAGTAGTTAGAGCAAGCTGTATTCTGACTTACAGAGAATGGTATTATGTGAATTATGAAAACTTTTTTTTTTTAGGTAAAAAGGCCGTAGTTTTCTGTTCTTAAGTAAATGCTGTCAAAGCATGCATATGGTACAATTTTGCACACAAATAAGTCTCCCTTTTCAGCAACTTTTATCTTTTCTCAAGCCAACAATATGCAGCCCTTTTTTGTGGGTAGTGTGCTTACAGCAAAACAAACAGAATCTGAAAGACAGAATAAGAGAGCAGCACTCCAACTCAGTGGAAGAAATATGGTGTGACAGGAAGGATGAATAATCAAAGATACAGTTGATAGTTTACTGCTAAAATAAATTAACCAATCCCCTGACAAAAAGTCTTCCCTACTGCATTTTATAGATATGGCTCTGACATATTTTGATCACAAATAGTTTCAAAAGATATGCCAGCTGGGCTGTTCTTAAGCAAAACCTCTGCGTTTTGATCCAGGAAACATCAATCATCATGTCTCCAAAATCATTACTATTTATTGAGCACCCATTAACTTGCTCAGTTCTAAATAAAGCAGAGGAACAGGCTGTCCTTACCCACATTTCTGATCATCTCTGTAGGTCTTTATTTCTGAAGTCAGTTTGGCTCTACATGAACTCAGGAGTCTAAAGCAAATAAACCCACAGTAATATTTCGGTGGTTGTGTATCACAGTCGTATACTTTCTGCGTGCTTGTTTTATCTTTCACATTCTATAAATGCAAAATAATCACATTCCAACTGCAGGGAAATATCCGAGGCTGAGACTCCTCAGGACAAATATGCTTGCGAAAGGAGTCAGGCTGCAGAAGTGCCACCAATTCTTGGTCTACTTGTGGGAAAGGGGAGCAGAGATCCGAGCAGGCACACAGTTGTTGCAAAACTCTGGAGATCAGAAGGGTTCCTTTGCCATGGTAGAGCAAAATAATACAATAAATTGCAAGGTGAAGGCACTTGGGCAAAGCAGTGGGATAAGTAAGGGGATTTGAACATCGGCACCTACCAGAGGACATTACCTGCACAAAGGGCCTTTTCCTACACAGTTGTCAGCATCTTGGATATAAATTAGCAGTGCAAGACGTATCAACTTACAGACTCAAACCCATGGATGATGCACAAAAGGTATCCACAGGTACTCATGAGAAGAGGCATGTTACTTCTGAAGAAAAAAAACCAATGCATTTTCTATTGCAGAAAACACTAGAACAACCTCCTCCTCCTCCCTAAAACAAAACAAAACAACAATCTTCAAGATGTAATGATAAAAAAATACCATTACGGAGAAGACTGAAATGTACTTCTGGTTCAGCTTTTCAAAAACTACTGTATCTGAACAACCTCGGAGAACATACGATTCACAAAGTATCTGTTGAATTTTGTTCATTTAAAACACCCCCAAATTGGTATTATTTTCCATTTTAGAAGAGGATAAATATAATTTGGACATTATCTAGCTGTGGTGCTAGAAAGGGAAGAAATAGAGGTTATGTTCATAAAGACAATGACAAAATTTCCTTCATTTAATAGGCAACTCTCTGATTACTGGCCACTGGAGTATTAGATTGAATTGCATCAGTGATGAATAGCCAAGGGACTCAGTTAACAAAAATCAGTGCTTTTAAGTCTTTAATGATCAGAAGAAAATGAATGAAAGCATTTGTCAAGATTATGATTGTCATTAGAAAATGCTAATTACATATTAGTTTAATAATTACTACATGATCATTTACAAAAATTATTAATTTTTTTACTTACTTTGAAGGGTTTTTTTTTTTTTTTCACAAAGTATTCACAATAGTTCTTTCAGAAGGTAAAAAGTTTAAGAGTTTAGACTTGCTTATGCGATAATGTGGAGTATCTGACTTCAGAAGCTAAGCTGGGCTGCTGCTGTTGGAAAGCTCTGTTTTGAATTTATTGCAAATACATCTGATTTCACTCACCTAAAGATATACATTATTACCCTCTTAAGGAAAGTTACAGCATACTAGAAGTCATAAATAGCAGGTAACTTTCCCACAGAAATAGCTATACAATGAAAAGTGTAACTCCGACAAAAAGCCACTCGTTAATTAACACACATGTGCTAAGAATACAAAGCTGAATCCTGACCTACAAGAGATGCTGCTGGGCAAGCCTAAAATATACCTGCCGCGGCTGTGTCAGCTGGGAGGCGCTGCAGCAGAACACACCACTGCTATTACCAAACGCTACCTCCTTCTGATAACACAGACGCACCCACATTTTTCTGCAGACCAGTGTTACGCCAGCTGTCCAGCTCAAGCTGCGCCAGCAGCCTCTAACCTAGCCACCACCAAAAGCTCTACAGCTACCTCAAACAGATTTTTTTTCTTAGCCAACAAGAAATTTTGCCGTTCCAGTCAAACCTATGACAAATGAAGCACCTCGGTTCATTTGCCAGCCTGGAAGTGCAAAATCTCCCCCCAAAAAGAACAGTTTTCCTATTTTCAGTTTAAAGTTTATTTTGTAAACAACCAGTGGTAGCTCAAATACCATCCTTCTATTTTAGGGGAAAGTATAACTGAAGTATGTCCAATAGCACAGCTTCAAAAATACACCCCCCAAAAAACCCCTGAAAAGTAGAGAAAATATATCACATATCATTTCTCATCTATGATCAGCATGCTGACCCAAAACAGACCCACGAGTGACAAAGTGGTACAGCTCCAAGTTATTTGTCCTACAAAGTCTTGATTCTGTTTAGCAACTAAATAATATTACATCAGTATTCATGTTATCCTTGGTAATCTCCTGCTAATACGGGGGAATTTAGGTAAGAGGAGAGTCGCAAAGAGCCGCCGAAGGCTGACTGCTCTGACCGCGCACCGATTCCACCGCAGCGCGAAGCGCCAGCGGCTGCCTCTGCCTCCTCCCCGCAGCGGCCTGGCCCGGGGAGCAGGTCTGCTCCGAGGGAGCCGGCAGGCTGCTGCCAAAGCCAGGTGCTGGCCACCCACGCTAATCCATCACGCTGGCGCGCCTCCTCGGCCAGCTGCGCTCTAACGGATTCCCGACCGGAACTCCGCGTCGCCCGCGCCGTGTCCGTCGGCAGCTCCACCTGAGTCGTTTCCACAGAACCGCCACCACAGCCGCCGCTCCTGGTGGCAGTTTTAGTCTGAGGAGTGACGGGGGAGTGACCTGAAGCACATGGGGCTAAAGACAGGAGCTACAGATCAAGGCTAAGGCACTAGCAGAGCCACAGGGGAATCTCCAACGGCCGGGGCCTGAGCAGGACACGTACTCCGTCTCCAGGGCTGTCAGCGTGGCACTTCTCATGACCACTAAATTCATTAGAATAAATAAGTAAACGAAACAACGTGTTTCAGCTTGTAGTTTGGGTACGGCTTGTTTTATTGCTGATATTTTTGATGTAGTCTCCATCATGCAATCCCTTTCTAAAACTCTTAGCTGTATCTTCTTAATGGAAGTCTTAGATGCTGTGGCAATGACACTAAACCTGCATTAAAAATGATGTAAAAAAAGAATGACTGCAATGTTTTGTTTTGGGGGAATTTTTATAAAGCTCACATTTCAGAACCAGGCACACACATAGAGCACTTAAACTTCTGTGTGAAAATAAATTTCTGACATTTAGTGTCAGTACTAAAAGATATTTAACCCTTGAAAACCAATCTCAGCCCTATTTTTCTGTCAGTGATCTTAGAGAACAAACTCATGCTTTGGCTGTTTTTTCCTTGATAAGCTTTGTTGAAAGAAGTTTGGAGAAAAGCATTTCTATGACTGATAGGCTCATTTCATTTGTACATTTTAGCACAAACTTTCTTTTATAGGGACATTATCAGTACAGTGACTACAGCAGACAACTGCTACTTGGGCTTGTATTATGGCAATATGTAAGGGCTATACACTCCTGAAATCTGGACATACTGAAAACAAACACATTCCAGATTCTCTTCATGCTGGCTTATAAGGGTGTCTTTTGCCCTAAGTACACAGTTGGGTCTGAGGTGCAGAAGAAAACTGAAGGGAAGACATAAATAGAGTCACCAACCTTTTCCCTATGTCCTAAAAGAGCGCACAGGCACCAAATGCTTTCAATACAATAAGAAAGTACAGTAAGGAAATAAATGTTGTTTCCTGTTATGTTTTCTATAAAGAACAGTTTCAGAAGCAGCAGAACCAAAAGCCTCTTTACTAAAGAGTTGTATCATGTGGAGGCTTCTTAGGGTAGATTTTATGACGTCTAAGAGCAACATCCAAACTTCTTTTCTCTCTTTAGCCTGATCGTTATTGGTATATTCCAGTAAAAATGATTTGAAACTGACAGGAGACTGGAAAGTTGTTTTTGTCTGCGAAGTGCCATGTAGGCAGGCAGCCATCAACAGCACCATTACTAACACCCTATTTCCAGGCTACGAAAGGGAACATACACCTTGTTAAAACGATATTTATATTATGTTCGGGGAATAGCAGGTAGTATTAGTCAATGAAACAAGCTCTGTAAATATCCATGCTTTCTCCCTCCTTCGGTGCCACGCAGGAGGACAAATAGGAGAGCCTCACTTACGGCGCCAGGCGCTGGCTCTGCCGCTCTCCCGCTCCTCAGCTCTCCGCTGAGGTTGCTACATTTCCTTGGTCCGGCACTAAAACCGCTTCTTTTTCTTCACCATCATCAATTCTGCTATTGTCCCCAGAAACTCTGCTGCCAAGGCCAAGCCAAAAGAGTTACCTCTTTCTACCCAGCACTGTGCCAGCTCTGGACATGAGGAACGTGGAGGGGCCTAAGTTTTCCCTGCACAGAAACAACAAGGATTATTTGTTCGAGTTTGCTCCATGCTTCTCCTCTAGCATGCCAATGCCTCTCTAGTTGGTAACCCTTACTAAATCCGGACATGAAGTTATACAAGTTTAGGCCTAAGCTAATGAGTATGAGGGTCACATTTAATATATTTCCATTACACTGAAGATTCAACGCTTTCATTAAAAAAAAAGTAATCTAAGATTCCCATGTAATCCCCTGAATTCAGATGCTGGGCCTTCAAGGAAAACATTAACTGTTACGTGGTCTACGATCAAATGCGAGAGCAGGTGACCCCAAAACAGCGTCGCACTGGCAATCTTCAGACCACTGGCCCTGCAGCAAAATGCCCTAGGTCTGCGAGCAGTAGTGCGGTGTTCACGAAAACACAAACGGCAAAAATCTCAGAAGAGCAGCTACTTTACAAATATTCCACCCCTTCCGTAGCTTCTAATAAAGCTAAAAGAAATACTTCAAAACATATAAAACAGCCTAACATTTTCCAAGCGTAAATAACGCTAGCTGTGGCGATAGTTCCAGTGCGACATTCCGAAAAAAATCCATCTGTTTCTTGACACGTATCTGTAAACACCAAAGAAATAAATGCAATGCAGGTCATAAAATCTTTTTTTTTTTTTTTTTTTTTCTGGAGTTCTTTAAGCAGGTAAATATTTCAGTCAACAAAATATTCTTGAAAGATTTAAGAACGGTATTTATGGAGTATATGGCAGAAGCAAAAAAAAGATACAGAGAAAAAGATAATGAAAAAGAGACTACAAGAGAGAAGGACAGAACAAGAGAATAAAAAAAAGTCCCCATGAATGGCAAAGGGAACCTACAAATATGCTTTGTAAAGTATTCCCCTTTTGACCCCACTGGAGTTAATTTATACAACAGTCGAAATAGTGTGAATTCTGCCTTATTCCCAATTTTCCTCTCATTCCTTTTAGATATTCTTACTCACCTGTCAAAAGTGTTATCTTTAATTTCAGGTAGGTAGAGTGATTTTTAATTCAACCCTATAAAGGACACTACAATTAATAGTAAATTAACATTTATTAAATCATCTCTGAAGCTGTGCACTCCTGCTCTGCTACTCATATTTGCTTTATGCTTATCACCCACCTCACTTAGAGCAGGGACTGATCATTTTGCGCACGTTTGCATTATGCATATCCAGGTTCATTTGGCATAGAAACATCTTTCTGGTGAAACCATAACCTACTTTGGAATCCATGATCATAAATTCACAGTTAAAAAAAAAGAACAAATAAACCCCCGCTGACTGAAATAACTTGTAAGGAAGAAATCTTTTGGCATTCCTAATACTCTTCTGCATTTGAAAAGATATATCAAATTGATTTATAAGAATCTTATTTTAAACTGTGGCCTCATCCTATTTAATTGATGCACTCTTCAGACACGAAAAAAAGATGTATAATATGTTGTTTAAAAATAAATATTAAAAATTAATAGTCAGGAACCATTAGAACACAGTTAAAATATCTTCAGCCTGTTTTCCCTTCTGATATGAGTAGATGCATTTGAGAATCAAAAGTTAAACAAAGACGTGTAAAATACAATTATACTGTAAGCAAAATACATTGCACTCCAGAGATAACAAAATATCAACAGCAGTATTAAATCTGCCCTGAAATGAAGAGGTATGAAGCAATTCATTAAAACAGAAGAAAAAAACTTAGCTCATTCTACAGCTAACAACTGCTAACCGTTTCTGCAAGAAAAATCTAACGGCGCAGAGCTCTGTCCTGCCTTTCTGTACATGTAGGTGCAGAATGTGTGGGGGCTGCCTTCCGATGCTCTCCCACTATTTGGCAAAGGGAAGTTGAAGAGTGAGTGACATCTCCTCTCTTTTTTCGTGACTACTTTTGACTGTTAGAGCTACCGATGAGTCAATTTGGATGTGCTGGAGGACCAGCCAGCAATGAAAACCGGAATCAAATCTAGCAGCAGTATGAAGAAAAATGATTTTGTAAACAATAACCTGTGAACACTGCATTTGTATTTGTGCATTTGTGTATCCTCAAAGCACATTAGTGAGATGCCAGTGGACAGAAAGAGCAGGAGTCTATATTTTTATGTTTGAAGGGCCTTTTTGGGGGTAAATTGGATGTGGTTGCTTTTGAAACTTCCAGAACTAATGCCCCCTGTGAGAGTTTTACAGCAGATCAAGGCAAAAATAAAATGCGGTAAAACAAGGAAATGCAACAAAAATTACACATAGAATATGAATTAAGAAAATCTAAATATTTCAACTGTGCAGGGTATAGTCAGGGATATGGAGCATAATTCTAAGGAGGCTTCTCCAGGACAAAATCTTACTGAGCTGGAGCTTGATTGGAGGGAGAGCTCCTGAAGTAGAAGCACATTTAGATTTTGTTGTAGATATCTAACTCCAATCATAATTTTTTCATTATCATACTTGAAGTGAAGATGAGTCCTAACACGAGCCCTCCACTTGATTTTGACCTACTGTGTGCAGAAAATGTTACTGCTTTTAACATCAAATCCTCTAGTAATTACTGACTAGCAGCCTGGGCTGCTTCTCAGTGACAAAAAAAAAATGTAGCTCAGGCTGTGACTGTAAATGCAGCTCCCGTCCACACATGCAAACCCCCCCAGAAACAAGAGGAGGGCTAAAACTTGAATCAGAATAACTTATCAGTTGCTAATGCAATTGCTCTAGTACAATTCCAAAGCTGCCACTCTTCCAGTGCTTTTCCCCAGTTCTCCTTTGTTGTGGGAATGGGGCAGGTTTTCTCGCCCTGCGGAAGCAGCAATCGTGCAGCTCGTTCCAGGGGCAGGGGGGACTCCTGAACAGCCTGTGACAAATCACGTGACGAAATTCTCTGGAATTCAGGTGCGTTTGGTGCCTTCCTTAGCTTAGTGTGGCTGTCACTAGAATCACGGACGGTAGCAGAGGGGCTCCGGGTGAAAGAGCCGAGCACGGAGGAAGCTCATTTCTCACTTGGGCAAGGCTAATCCCAGACGTGGCGCAAGCGTAGCCACCCTTCCAGGTCATATTATAGCCTAAGCGTCAAAATTCTTGTAGTTCTTTTCTGGTGCTGATTATTTTGTCCAGCAAAATAAAAGTCGCAGACAATATATGCCATTATAGGTATTTCATTCTTTAACCAAGCAGAACTTAACCTAGTATTGAACAAACAGTTCAACATCTAAGTCTGGTGAGGGGCCACGTTCCTACTCAGAAGAGTTTCCTGCAGCACCTCATCCCTTCCCGACTGCCGAAATAGCTACGGGCCACCCATCCAGAGTATCTTTTGGATCCACCAGTGCCTAGTTCCCGCTGAGTCGCTGTCCTGCACAGGCTCCGAGCCCCGGGGCAGGCGGGACGAGGCTCCCTCATGTGTCACCCCCTGTGCTGAGGACCTCTCTCAGGTGTCATTACATTAGTTTTTCTGTGCTAGACTCCTTAAATTTTACTTCACCCCCACACTGTGCAGTAGTTAAATCTCTCCAAGAGTTTGCTTTTACTAAGATTATTGGCCTCACAGTGTTGCTCCTGACCCCATAAATGCACAGTGAAAATACTGTTACTATTATCCTTTTCCCTACAGCACAGAAACACTAGCAGCATTTCGGGATCCTCAACTGAATATGGAACTTCTCACTTGAATTACTTATGTTTTCAGTAAACTTCCTCTGAGTGTTCCAGCCTCTACTTTTGCAGAGAACAATGTAATCAAAAATGATTAAACAAGCAAAAGCATAAACACACAGCAATATGATGATTAAATAATAATTAAATAATAATTATATAGATATGATTTGGGCAGAGTGTTTGTGAGGAATCCCCAAATATATATCCATAATATATAATTATATATCTGTATAATTAAATCTGTATGTTGATTGCCAAAATCAGACACAGGAAATAATTAGAATAGAATTAGAATACCTAACCTAAGCCTAAATACATATATTTGCTTTTCAGCCACAGATATTGCATCTATCTACAGCTGCACACTCATGTTCCCTAAGCCAGAGTTACAGGGTGGATATGTAAGTCAAGAAGTGGGGAACATCTCTTATAAAATACCTTCAACTTTCTCCTATTGAATTGACCACAAAAAAAGGCTCTCAGGAATTCATCAGTGAAAATGTAAAAATAAAATAAAGAATCGGTTTCTGTTTAAAGACTGTAATTAAATAATGGATTTTCCCATACCAAGGTTCAAAGGTCACTGTTTTATAGCCAGAATTATGACATGTAAGTTTCCTTTTAAATATTTTAGAGATATATTTTCTAAAAATTTTCAGTTGTTATCACTATTTAAGTTCTCATAACAATTTCATTTCTTAAACTTGCACAGTAATGAAAAAAATAGATTTTTCATAACAGTTTGCAAGATGTGCATAGATTTATGTATTAGGAATAATTCAAAAAAAAAAAAAAGGCATGAAGGTCTTTATGATCTGAATACCTAGCAATCATCCAATAAAAGGTTTATTTGTCGGATAGTCTGGATTGTTTAAATGAATAATAAACAGCTAATTCGCATGTGTTATACTTGCTAGCTTTATTTTTTAAACAGATGATATTTTAAAACAGTGTAGAGAGCATTGCTCTTAGATGCTGGCAAACATATTTGTCTGCTATAATAAAAGATACGAACTTTCTTTATACAGACCCAGATGAATTCCTGTCCCTGTTCTCTTAATTCTCACAATGACTTTTGTCTGCTTTAATATGTGTCAGCAGTCTTTAAAATAGCTTTTCTAATCGTTATCCAGTTCGACACGAAAAGGCACCAAATGCATCAGAAAGAAAACAAGCTAAATTAAAAATATATAAATGCAGAGCTTTCGAAAAGAACAGTAATCTGTCCAACATTTAAGGAACATGAAGAAACCAGTGATCTTTCTGTTCCCTGTTTCTAGTAAAAACAGCATCCCATTATGATCAAGCAGTTGCTGCTTTCTTAGCATCTAAACCTATGAGGAAATTAAAATGCTCACGCACTCAAGATACCCGCAAGAAGGGAAAGAGCAGGAAGAAAGGGAGACAACTTTAATGCCATTAATGCTGACACGTTAAGTTGTTGGCGCTATCGTTTGGGATGGGGACACAAGGCCGGGGTGGGCCCGGGGCTGCAGGGAGCCCCACGGCTGCAGGGAGCCCCACGGCTGGCCCGGGGCTGCAGGGAGCCCCATGGCTGCAGGGAGCCCCACGGCTGCAGGGAGCCCCGCGGCTGCAGGGAGCCCCACGGCTGGCCCGGGGCTGCAGGGAGCCCCACGGCTACAGGGAGCCCCACGGCTGCAGGGAGCCCCATGGCTGCAGGGAGCCCCACGGCTGCAGGGAGCCCCACGGCTGGCCCGGGGCTGCAGGGAGCCCCGCGGGTGCCGTCGTGGGAAAGCCCCGGGGGGCGCGGGAGCCCCGGCAGGGCGGCGGAGGGACGAGAGCCGGGCCCAGCGGCAAGGGCAGCGTCAGCCTTCGTGCTCGGCCGACAGCCACGGCAGCGGCCGCCGCGGAGTCGGAGGCTGTTAGATTACCTGCGAAGGGTTACTGGCAGCCCTGCATGTTTTCCTCACTGTTTATTTAGTTCCAAAAGCTCTTGGTCTTTGTGCTGATTGCCCTAACTGACAGCACAGGAAATCTGGACTTCGTAAGCAGGGCGCTGCCGTATTGAATTACGGGTAACAAGTGGGTAATGAACCTGCCGGGGCCGGGGCCGGGAGCCGCCGCCTGCGCGAGGCAGCACCGAGGGACCGATTCAAGCCCCTTCTCCTCCCTCCTCCGAGCGCCTTTGGAAGAAAAGGGAAGGAGCCCGGCACCGTGGGAGGGCCGTTCCGTGTTTTATTCATTGTTGCAATAATACTGTAGAAATTAAAGGCGAGTATGGTTTGAAGTGCCCTCATTATAACCCATAAAACTGTATTAGTTAAACAGTCCTTAGCTGCAGCGTGCCTTGAAGAAAAACAAATAAAAAAAAAGTCTAAGAAAAAAAGCTTGCAGTTTCTAATTCCTAAGTTTCTTGAGTGAAACTGCACAAAGTGGAAGAAAGAGTACCGCCGAAGGCAGCAGTCGTTTCGGATCTTCTAAAAGGTAGGAAGAATGCCTATAAAATAGGGGCCACTGAAATCTGTAATATTTCTGCGTACTAAAATAACATCATAAAGTTGAACAACCACCACCCCCTCACAGACCGTAGATTTATATGAGGTATTTAAACTGTAATTGTTAATTAAAAAGCATAAATAAAAATTCAGGGGCAATCAGTCAACAATACAACCCTATGCCAGACGACACAGAGTTGGACAAGAGAGGAAATCCTCTCCTTTTTTCCTTTTTCTTGCTTTTTTTCTCGTTTCAAGTGCAGAATAGGCTTCCAGCACAAGCCTGTTCTGCTTTGGGCAACAGCCTTCATTAAGAAAAAAGGAAAGCTTAACAACAAGCATTTCAAAGTATATTAATATCAGACAATATTTCCAGTCTGAACATCATTTATTAAAACAGATACCATCTGTTTTACAGATCTCAGCTGTATGATATCTGTGAACAGGTATCGTCTTATTTAGACCTGCTTTTGCAGTTTGAAATTACAAGAAAACAAGGTGTATTTAGCTTGCTCACTGCTGATGATTATTTTAGACTACTTGCACTACTGAAATTTAAACTGTTTTAAGGCAACTGGACTTACAGTGGTAAATTTTAGTCCCTTAAGAAAAGCAGTTCCTACTTTTGCATCCAAAATTTGCTTTGTATAGCTGAAAAATATTTTACAAAATTGACTTTTATTTCTGTCTGCTCATCTACCAGCATTTATGTATTAATTCGTCCCTAATAATTGAAATACCTGACCTACTTGGAAATGGATTTTGTTGTTGTTGTTTTTGGTTTTTTGTTCTCCCCGCCTCTACTCCCCTGATATAAGGCAATACATACAATATCTCCTGTCTGATTAGCAAATTTGATAATTAAACAGGCATAAGGAAGCAAAGGAGCACTTCTTATCACCTGGTTCACAATACAGACTTCAAGAACTTTCAGAACTTTTTTCAAGACTATTAGAAAAGGTTTTTGACCCACCTACGTCCTCCTAAGGGCTTCCAGTTAAGAGATACATCAGTTGTCTTTCCCAAGTCCTTCCTCACTAACAGAATGTATTTTTTACTCCTAGCAAGATTTTTTAAGGGGAAAATAATGTCCTTTTTACTAAACTGTGTGAAAGAGCTGAAGAAAGATCTTTCTAATTTCATATCAGCAGTAACATGTGGCTGTGAGGAACACTGTTTTACAGCTAAATTCTGTAAAAACACACATTCTGTCTGTTCCACATGTACCAACTTTCAATGGTATGGGAAATCTGTCTGTTCTGGTGTTACAAAAAACAGCTGACATGAATGTGATTTCACTTTTTTCTACTATTCTTCTTTTAAATTTTTTTTTTCAGATTTTCACTTCACATTTGTTTTTCAGTATATTTTAGATGGGTATTATGAATAACAACTCAATAGCCCTGAGACTCAAGTTCCTATCCTATAAATATGAGCACAAACTTTTAACTCTGGGGTCTTAAGTGGATCTACTAAAATCAATGTTAATAATTCAGTCACATACTTAAGATTAAGTAATATTCATGGTTAAGAACTAGACCCCTATATGGGGTATGGATTATGTTTTAATGTAAAAAAAAAAAATGCATGGGTTATGTTTTACAGAATTTTGGCTTTTGTGTGAAACACTACCAAGTATTCTGCAACAGGAACATCATGAAATGTCATGTATGAAGTCAGTGTAGCTGGTCTTTGGACTACAGATGGAGATAGAAGCAGTAACTCCGTCTTGTCTTAGTGTTTTTAATAACTTGATGCTTGCCTTCCAAGTTACCATTTTCCTACTTGTTTTCTTTTTGTTCAGAAAGCAAAGTTAAAAGGACTTCTATTTTCCAAAATTATTTGCTGTATTGAGAGACTGTGTATATGGGCATGTTATGTCACCTTTTTTGAGTACTAAATGCCTAAAATACAAATACGGTTGGACATAAGGATCTAGTCCTATTATATATGGACTGAAACCTGTTTATTTTGTCAACTGGAAGTGCACATTTTTGCAGAAGACACTCTTTTATTTGATCACTTCCTGCACTGAGCACCTATTCTAGACACCTTATGATCATATTTAAATTCAAACCCACAAAATATGGCCTGTTATACTAGCACAACAATGAGGCAGTCCACTGTGCCAGCCCATGCTGTACTCTAACTAGATTCACATTGATAATATATAGCTATAATTCTGCTTCAATTAAAAGCATATTTCAGCAGAAGCCCGGAATATGATAGCTGCTCTATGCATTTTAATAATACAGATTCAGAATTCAGCCTTTGCTAAATGTATATTGGTAAAACGGTGTCAGAATTTTACTTTACATAAATAAAGACTGATCATATTAAGACAAAAACCTGTATAACCTAAATGTATATTAATGACAGCAATCGAGAATCTGATGACAATCTTTATAGTCTACATAAAAATCAGTAAGTCTATTCCAACTCACTTTTATGTTTTAAAAGCAAAACTATTTTATTCTCTCCAGGAAAAAAAGAAAATATGAAAAAAGCAATCAACATACAAGACCAAACTCTAATGAAAATGCTTAACTGGTTCTAAATATTAGCATAGTAGGAACATGGTATTACATGACTTTTGGGGCTACTAAAGTCAAGTTAATTTACCCTGTACTTAAAAAGTTAACACAGGAAATGCAAAATTCTTATTTCATTACAAAATATCCTGGAAGATCCTGCAAAATATTTATTCAGGATTTTCACGTCTAGCAGTTTTGTCATGCATTTAGAAGTGTAGTTTACTCGTGGTCCAGTTTGAGGGATGTCACTGGAATGGTTCAAAATTACTTGCATGTGTAACCTATGACGGTGCAACTATTCTGTAGAATACACCTGTTTTCATTTATTCTAGTTCCAGCATTTCTAGCAAAACGTTGTTGCAAATATGGCTTCTCAGTATTAAAGCTACCCATATAGTATATTAACTATCTGATTTTTAAAGTGAATAATTGTGTTAAGCTAACACAAACACAAGTGTAGCATTACATCAAAGGAACAGCTTTCTTGTATATTGTTATTACATAGTGTAAGCAGCTACATTTAATTTGGAGTGTTGAAAGGTAGACAAACTCAATGCACTTATAGGAAGATTAAAAGTCTAGGTCACTAGACTAGGTATTTAACACTACTGTAAGGGCACTGGCTTTATTTAAAATACTTCTGGCTTCCTAAGAAGGATGAAAGCTACACAATAGAAGAACCAACGTGTGTGTGGAGTGATGGCTAGAAATTCATAGCATGCAGTATTTTGCTTAAGCTTTTGTTCAAGACCTGTAAGCAGAAGAAGCTGCCATTTGATTTTGCCTTTTTATGTCCATGTTCAACAGCTGCATATATTTCTCAAAGAATTAAATTACAAATGTAATATTCTAGAAGTATTTCTCCCCCGCTTAGAGAATACTCACTCATGGAGCCAGCCTTCCCTGACTGCTTAGAATCCAGACTAAGATGTTACTCAGAAATATTATTGGATTAATCAAACATGTTGCACAACTCCCAGTTTTACTGCAGTGCCTTAAACGATGTACGCAGCCTTGCATAACATCTTTTGAATAGGTGAATTGACTTGAATAGATACAACAATGAGTAGACAACATCTAAATGTGATCCCATAGCAAATAATGTGTTAACAACAAAATAAATAGAGGTACAGCGTCTTATCTTCCAAAGGACAACTGTATTACTTCATTAATAAAAATCAAAAATTAGCCTTTTAAAGCATGGGAAGCAAAAAATACAAATACATTTTTTTTTTCCCTAAATCAAAAGCTGAATATCTCCGTATACACTGCAACCTGTAACCTGGGCTTTTCTTACTACTGCAAAACTGCAAAATAAAACGTCTTGACTCCACTAGACCCTAGATGAGGAAAAAGAAAAAGAATAAATAAAACCACTCAGGCTCACAGTTTTATAGGTTTAATGGTGATAAAGTCATCATGGCTGTGATCTAATCAGTAGATCTGAAATTTTTTCATCTGACTGGGAAAGAAAAAAAAAACCTGCCTATACAAAAAGACAAATTAACTTGTACCAGGTCAACTAAATACACATCAAAGAATGCTTTTATGATAATACTACTGTAGAAAAAGCACATCTTCAACTCAAATAGTGACATTAGCATAAAGCTTGTGTAGACCCAGTGTGAAAACTGCAAATGATTACCAGGCTGAATTAATAATACTCATTAAAAATAGAAGACTAAACCAAACAGCTGCTTTCTTAATTCGCAGAAAATATATAAAATACAAAGCTGTACATAAGAATTCCTGACATAGCTAGAAAGATGACTCTTACAGAAAGACAAAAGGATAGTCTTAGTTCATGTTAATATACTGAGAATTTTCTCCTTAGAAGCCCTTAAGTGGAAATGGGCTATAGAGGAAAAGTAAAACTATGTTCATAAATTCCTGGAGCTGATCTTTCTCAGGTAACTTTTTGAACTGAGTTAAAATCTGATTTTGAGACTACATCAGAATAGTCATTCTCTATTTCCTCACACACAGCTTCGATATCTGAAGCTTGATTTCAATCATATACTTTGTTTTCCAGTGTAAAAAACCTCTTCTACACACAAACTGGAGACATGGGTAATGAAACTGGTTTAGGCAAGTCAGTGCCCCTTTTCGGATTTCCTTGTTTCAGGTTAAAGGTAAAAAGAAAGCTGTTCTGATGCTGGACACTGATCAGCACACACAAATATCATTATTTGAGTCTAGTAATCTTTAACAAAGGCTTCTGAACTTTCTTGTCACAAACTTCTCCATAAATACAAGGAAGATACCCACAACATTTCTACTTGTTTTGTTAGGAGAATGAACTGAATGATCAAAAAAAAAAACCTTAATCTGCTAAAAATCTAATTCTATGGCAAGTAGAACTGAAATATTTCAAAAGGGAAAGCCAAATACTACAAAAACTCCACTGCTGATATTTCTGTTTTTATTCAGTTTAATAGGGAATGTTGTGATGAGGAAGAGCATACAACCCGAAAAACTTTATTACATGAAAATATTAATGGAGTGCGTCAGATGATGAAAATGTATATAACACTCACTGCTTTCCTTTAACTCCTCATGCAAGGTAGCTAGTATGGTATAAACTCACACAGCCACTCTCTCACAGGGAAAAGGTCCTAAAGTAAAGTAATAAAAACTGCTCACTCATTTTTATTATCTGGTTAACAATATGGCTTAATCGTAATATAAAAAAGCTGAAGTAACTAAGCCACCCAATTACCATGATGCCGAAGTCAATCTATACTGCTATTGTATGATGCTATCTGCAGGACTAGCAACAAGGCTCAGGAAGACATAGAGCATAACGTCAAACCTGCTGGCTGCCCTAGTAGTTACCACTCCTGCGGTGCGATAGATTTTGCTTTGGTCGGAAAAATACGCCCAATATATCACTATGTTTAAACTTAGAAAAATCAGACACCTCTGAAAAATATAATCACTACATACGTAAATTTGTTGAGCTCAATACAGTGAAATATATTGCAAGAAAGTGTTGCAATTCAAACCAACACATCATGAATATCAGAAAAAGAAGTCATGATAGGCAATGACTCATTAATCAACACGGTGTAAAAATACCCACAAAGCTGCAAAGGAAGTTTATGGACCATGTTACACTTATGTCCCATTGAAGGGCACAAGCAAATTTAAGAGTGATTATCAACAAAACACATCTTTGGAGGAGTCTTTTAAAACTTGGATAATAATATCATAAATAGGTTACCAAAGTTCATCAGTGACTTCAGTATAGGACAGTGGATATGGCAATAAATATCTCAAAATATAAAACAAATGACATTGTTTCACTTAGAGCTCATATATCGTTGAGGATAGACCATAACTGTACTACTTGCTTCTATAAGCTTACTAACAGAATTTTACAAAACAGAAAGTACTGTATCCATATGGAGAAATGTCCCCCTGGAATAGCTAATGCACGAAACCACGGTTCCCACATACAGTGGAACAGTACTTTGCTCCATTTTGGAACAGGGTAAATGCGTAAGTCACATAATTTAATTCCTATCTATCTCTGGTTAGAAAGTTTCTCCGTCACTTCCAAGTGGTGCAAAAGGTGTATACCTGGAAACAAAGTGGGAATTTAAAGTGAACAGAAAAGCCAGCCGCATAGTATGCCAAATGTAAAAAAAACACAGAAGACAGAGCATGAATCTCCGCTCAGTCTTTATTGGAATGATAAATGCAACTGAAGCAGTCTCGGCAGACTTGGATTATGGAAAACACTACCTAAGATCAGCTGCCTGGAAAGTACAACAAAATGTTGGTAAACTCCGTAATCGTATGTTCAGCTGAAAGTTTGTCACTAGTGCTTTTCCTGAACCACTCAGCATTCCTGGTTATCTCAAACACCGCCACTGTGTTTGTATGCCAAATCTACAGCATCTCGCTTCACTGCAGTATCCGTAGCACAATATATCTGAAATAACCACACGCAGCAGTTTTCTGTATCTGCTCTACCTGTAAGTTAATCAGACACAGCATGACTCACAAATGTCTGAGATCATTTCTTACTTTCTGCTTGTATGAGCTCAGGAAGACCTGCTTAATTTATCACCAAACAAAGGCACGAATTGCTGGTGCTGGTGATTCTGGTATCAGCCAGCACTTGCGAGAGAAAGAAACTTTTTATTTCTTTCCGTTCGAGTGAGGTTTTCTACTCTTCAGTGTTGCTCCTATTGATCACGTAATCCTCAATTACCTCATAAAGCTCTCGCCACATCATTGTGGGATCAAGCTGGACAATAAACTCTCATGTAATTTTGTTTGGGTTTTAGAAACCAGGCTGTAATGCTTCCTTCTGCGACTAAATCCTGACAAGTTACCCATGTTCCATTTTAGACCCCCTCTGCATATAAAAGGGAAGTATAAAGTTGCATACCAATTGGCCTTGAAAAAAAAAATTATATATATATATATTTTGCCAAGCCATACTAATGAAACCACAGCCTCACTGCAGAGGACGTGCTGCTTGGATGAGTGACAATACAATACCTTCTGTGCAGGCAGAAAAGCCTTGGCAGGGAGTCACGGCACAGGCAGCGCGAGTATTTCAAGGACACGCTGCAAAATAACCCGCAGTCACGGGACAAAGGCAGGAGCAAGCGAGACGGGTCAGGAACAGCCGTCCCCAGGCTGCAGTGGAGAAAGGGGAAACGCACACAAAGTAGGGATTCCTCTACCTCCAAACTTGGTAGCTTGTAATTTAGGGCACCATGTTGCCACTGCTAAATGAAATTTAGAGAGCAGTTGCGACTGTAGATGTGCAGTCACTGGGGGGAACGATTGAATCGACAGGCCTGATACCGGCATCACCTGCGGCCTCTCTGCAGTTCTGACATTGTCACTGCGGAAATGCTGTCAGTGCGACGTAAACAAAAGTGTTGCACGGGTGAAATTCTTCCCCAAATCAAGAGCTCATGAAGCGCTTACCCGTTTTGCCTATCACTTCTGAATGTTATGCTCTGCTTTGGAAAGCAAGACTGAGGAGAAGGCAAAATCGCAACATCGCAAGGCAAAAGATTTAAATGGGATGCAGCCATTGCTGCAACTGGTCCACTGTGATAAACTGCATAACAAAAATGTAATTAATACCTTCTCACTAATGTAAGTTCACTACTGCAGAGGGTCACTGTCATTATATATATATATATGTATATATGCACATGTAAAAAACACACAAAAAAGTCAGATTCTGTCCCTATTACTCACATTAGGCACCACCGTACTACCTTACCTCAATATGTCTTACAGAAAATTAAAATCCACATAATCTGATAACTGGCAAAGTGCTCTTTATCTAATCCCTACCAGACACTCAGAGAGACACTCAAAAGAGAGAGACACTCAAATTATCACATTAATGCTTTTTAACACTGTTTTTTAAGGATAATGTACTGGCTTTTTCTTTTCCAGCATTTTTAAACAATGCTAACGTATTCATGTTACTGGAATTGCTTGTAATGGTGAAAGACTAAGTAAATCCAGGTATCCACATCCAATTTTTAAGAAGCTCTTTGTTTACCATGGGAATGGTTATCTGAACAATGCTTTAATTAAGTAGATGGTACTTTTAGGCCTCATGAAGTCAGCTCTCTCCAGATGAACTAGAACGATGGTTATAAATGCTTAAATTACAACCTGGACACTCTTCTTACATTTTTTTGAACTGAGATGTTCAGCATGGAAGTAGTAAATGTTGTCTAGTTGTTATTTCTGTTATTAAGTGTGACTGTTACTAAGTCACTCTTAAAATATTGATTTTATACTAAATAGAAGGAAATTAAAACCTTAAGGTGAAACCAATGTTTTTTTTCAAGTTTACAGCCAAGTGAGTAGAAGGTTTGTTTAAAATATCATTCACGGTATATATTGACATTATAATATATCTGTTAATGATTAAACACAAAAGAAAATCTAGCTGCACTAAATATGCTCATAAAAGAATATTATACATGATTTTAAAAATTACGTGTTTTAAGTGCGGAGATATTAAATGTTTAATAATTTGGTGATTTCTTTCAAAGATAACTATTAAAATTAAGGGAGACGGAGCCAAATGTCAACTCTACTGAATTCATGCCTGGTACATCTGGGAAGGCATGCATGGGGAGAGAGGGAAAAACAATTTCCCCCTTTTCCTGGACTACGTGAGGGCCAACTGCTTCCTAGCATGAAACAGCTCAGTTCAGAGCTACTCAAGCTGAGGCCACTTGCAGCTCATGATTCTCGCTGATAAAAATCTGCTGGAATAGTCTGTGTCCTTCCTCTCACCAAAGCCCTCACAAAATAGGAGGGACCTCCTATTCTGTGCCATCCATCTGTGGATGACATCGTTTTGGGACATTATCTCGTTTTCCCATTTACCCAGCTTCCTGTCTCCTTCTCAGCAATCTCAGACAATGAAGAAAACTTCACCCAAGATCTCTAACTCCTGATGTTCTGCTCTACAAAGGCTGAGGCAACAGAAGAGCCAAACTTTGCTCCATTCTCCGCCTAAGGTGGACGGCCCAGTTTCACAGTGGTCTGCAGAGCGTAAGGCTGTTGTGAACCACATTTGTACATCTTTGCACCCTGCGCAAATTGCGACCTATTACTTGGAGTCAAATCAGCTAGCACATATATAAATAAATAAACAAAAATGGAGTGGTAGTATAACATCAGTAGATTCAAAATATTCATGACATTATTTCACAGGCTTCGTTGTCAACGCCTACTATTTCTGGCCATCAGCAGTCCAACCACTTCTCTCGAGACCTTACTGGCAGAATAAGTTTACTTCCTGACTTTAGTAACTTTGTCTCTGACCAGAATTTTGCAGAACACGTGTCTTCCTGCACACACATATATACTCACACACACAGAGGAAAAATATTTTGCAGGGGCATGAAGTTATTTTTCATTTTACACTTAAGATATGGACTTGCTGTCTTGGTTTGGTACGAAAGACATAGAGCATCTTCCTCAAAATTATAGCTATTGCTTTTTCACTTTGCAGTGAATTTCCAAGGAATTAGTTAATCTGCAATTAGAGTTGCATCAATTAATAACCGCAAGCTTTCTGAAACCTAACAAGCCCTGTAGCATCAAGACCAGTCTTTTCCTTGTCCTTGATTCTGTTCTGGTTCTCAGAAAATTACACACTTTACATTACAAAAAGAGTAAAAATTATCTGTTCTGTAACAGTCCAGTCAGCATAGTGATGCCATTGAATTTAGACCTTTAGCAAGAAATATATGGAAGTCTGAGTTATTTTTTTCATAAAGCATTACAGTAAGGAAAACATTTGAGGAAACCAGTACGCAAATAGAAATCTATTTGATTTTCTAAAGGAAATAATAATAAAGGTGCTAAAGTTACTCTACAGATCTGTGAGGATGCATCATTTACCTATCAGTAACATATGCTCAGACCCCATTTGAGGGGCTCTCTGCATATGAGACACAGAATATGCAGACCAAGGGGAAGTGAGCAGCACTGCACCGTGCACAGATGGAAAAACTAGGGGTCCCTCTCCCAGTCTGTGCCAGCACAATGGCCTCTTGCAGTGTAAGTATTGCACTTGCATACGACAGGCACTTTTTGTCCGAACTCGGTTCACAAATAGCAACAATAGCACTAATATCACCAATGCTTTTCCATGCTCAGCAAGGTGGAGCCACACAGATGGTTCCTGAGGGAGGACTGCCCTCAGTCTTTCTTTTGTAAATAGAAAAGCAATGATTTCAATCAAGTTATTTTGCATTTATATCCTCACTCAAGTCTGGTATCAAATGGAAGAAAATGGAAATTTCTGGCCCATGTCAATTTTTTCTTAAATAAGTGTGAACAAATACCGCTTCGGGTGCCATGTCCTATCTTGGAAGCTTCAGACAGGCAGCGATTGTGCAGAACTACTGGTAAAACAGCCAAGGGAGCACAAGTGGCAGCCACAGACAGGTGCTTAGGGGCGTATTACAGCACACGAATCCTAGTCCTAATCTGCAGGGCCACTTCAGCCCCTTTATGTGAAGATCCATCAGGAAGCCTGGGGAGAACGAGCAGAATTTTAATTCCCGGAGCTTCCTGCTCCGTGTCACACAGGCGCACGGAGGGAGGCCCCGGCGCCGCTCTCTCCCCTTAACAGAAGTGGCCATTCTGTGGGCTGCAGTCTGGAATTGCCTCTTTCCTACCTCATCCCTTAGTTTTATGTCAAATTTGTGTGTGGCAAAGTTAGCAATAAATTAATTTTATTTACTCAGTGAATGGCAATGATTTAAGGAATGCAGTCTTTTCATGGTTATGCAATCTAAAATAAATATATGGCTTTAGTTGTGTATTGCTGGGTACTGAAGTTTAATTACATTATGAATTAAGTAATAATTCCACAAAATCATTTGTTAAAATCAGCTAACAACATAACATATCAGCCATTACCTGAAGTAATGACCAATTTTGGGGTGAAGGTGTTATAAACAATAATGAATGGTTTATAGCAGGGATATTTAATTTAAAAAAATGAAATAAAGTGTTTGAAAAACCTTCTGTCACTAAGCTGCCATCCGGAGCTGTAGCCTGGAAGTCACTGATGGACACCATACAGCTACGATGTTGTTGGCACCTGGCTGTACTGAAAGTTAAAAACATGACAATAAAATGGTGGAAGGGACGCAAAAAAGCAGCGAGAGCATGTCGCTGCTGAACGTGTACCGCCTCACAGTCATCAGATAAAGTGGGCAAAGAAGGGGGCAAAAATGAAGCACAATAAAAATGGAAAATGTTAGATTAATGACAGAGTCATTAAAATCAAAAAGGTGGAGTTACATTAGGAATGGGGCTTATTTCACTCATTGAAGTTAAACAAGTTATTTTAACAATCATTTTCAAAATCACATTTTACTAAGCTGAAGGAAAGAAGACAAAAAATAGAAATCTTTACAGGGATATTTCAAATTGTCAGTGGCTTTAAAAAAATGATTTAGGATTTTCTCTTGTATCTTCTCTTTCAATTTTAGAATTTTAGTTGCCATATATTATAACAATATTTTAGCTATAAAAGTAGTTTTCCACTCACTATTCTCTTGCCTTTCAAGGAGACAAACTGTTTTTCTTTCCTCTAAATGAGCACAATAAAATGGGTAAGCTGTCTCGGGGAAAAAAAAAAAAAAAAAAAACTAGACAAACTAGTAGTGTAAAGCTCAACAGAAAAATGTGGTACAGACGCAAGGCGATCTAAAGCATGTTTACTGCATGCCATGCCGTTTATTCCACTGGTCAGGTTAGAATAAGAATTTCTTACTGAATTATCTGAATTGTCATTAGGTTTTGTTCACAAGCAAATCCGGGGTTACTGCTGTCTGTAAAGCTGAGCCTTAAAGAAAGAAGGAGAGAAAAATCTGCATGCAAAACTGTACCACAAAAATAATAATCCCGTAGTAAATATTCATTTAACAGGCATTCTTTAGGGCCTGATCCAGTTACCATTCTTTACAAGCCTCCTGGTATAAATGCTATTCAGGTATATATATTTTTAGCAGACTGATTTGCAGCACTTCAGCAAGTATTCTTATATCTTCTTGAAAACCTTCTGGAAATATCAATAAAACTATCCGTTATGAAAAAGTTGATATCAAGAGTCAGCTAAATGAAAAATAGAATAAAAATGCAAACGGCAGATGCATTTAGAAGAACCAAAGCCTCACAAGATTTTACTCTCCCCCGGTTGATGTAGGCAAACCAACAGATTGTCTTCCTGTCAGGCAAATCCTGATGGAGATAAATGGAAAGGCTGGAGTGCCCGCCTAGTTCTTGCACACAAGCTGCAACCAGAGCGTGGATTTATGCTTCAAGGCAACCAGATTTCTCCTTGTGTACACTTAAGCACTGCTGTTGCACTCGTTCCATCTTGTTTAAGCGCCTTTACACCCAAAGCCAGGCTCTGCCTCCTCCCCTGCTCCTCCTAATTATACACTTTTTTGTTTGCAGAAGCAAGCCCTTTATTGCTCATAATTTCAGCTATCACTTGCTTGGGCACCTTCTGCAGATCAATAGTACATAGTTAAGTGGATGAAAAGGCTAAATGTGATTGTCATTTGCAATGCAAGGTTGTGTGTCTTTTCCCCTCAAGCTTTAGAGCCCTGCACTTGTGTTTCGTTTCAGAATACTGAATTCCTGTTCCAGGTACAGAGTAGCTGCACATCCAAAGCCTTTTGTCTTAAATTAAATATCTGTCATTTTTTAGGGCCAGAATACTGGCATAGGTTATAATAAAAACTAGCGCCCAACCTGCAGTTTTACAGATTCCATTGCTGGTGGCCATACATCTTTGATGGCAAAACTACATTGGTTGTAGCGCCATAAAATCAATAAATATTAACCTTTTCTGACACTTTCTGCACGGATGCTTTATCAGTTGCTGTCAGGTGATAGAACAGCCAGTGATGTACTGTATTTTCAGCTAAGAATCCATACCAAACAAAGAAATCAATGCAGATTAACAAGCCTTTAAATACAAAAATCACCAATGAAATCTCAGTTCTACATGATAAAAACTAAACCAAATCATGATACTCTAGAATAATGAATTTGCCACAGATGCTTTTAGCAATGTATGAAATACACACACAATATTTTTATTGGTATAATAAGTGTGTGCTTAAATGTCACAGATTAAATAAATTCAGTTTTATATTTCATGACACAATAGTTATTCAGATTCTAGATGATAAAATTATAAACCTACACAATTACACAATCCTGTCTCTCAATATTAGTTAGAAACTCACAGTCCTTGCTTTGTTGGAAACCATTTAGGATCTTTCAATGCAGCAGCTGAGCTCCTTCGGACATACATGTTATTATGAAAGCAAAAAAGTTCACCAGGAAGTAAAAATATGCATTTGAAGTTATCTCCTGCCTCATATAACTACAACAATAGCCACATTTATTTCTAAGCACCTTGTGAAACCTAAGGCTTTTCATTATTGGAGAAAATCAGGCTCTGTACAAATTTGGATTACTTGGATTACGTGGTTTAGTTTTGTTTGTCCCTTTCTCAATGCTACAGATTCTTCTACAAACACTGTATTTTTACCAGATACCTTCTACATAACACTGTGTTTACCAGAGCTTTGGTAAATATGTTGATTTCTGTTTATTTCCTGCATTTTTTTTATGAAAATGAACTAGTCAGATAACACTGAGTTTTAAAAACACATCACACTTCTGAAAACTAAGATGATACCTTAAACACTGAGCATGTGTTCCAGACATTCTACAAATACAGAATTTTTATTCCTGTTTTATTCTGTATTGGAATACAGAAGATTTGAACAACACTGTTAGATTATCATTTGGGTCAACATATTCAGAATTTCTTGAGAAATGACGCCTCTGCTTTGGTTCCATTCATGCAATATTGGGAAAATCTATTATACATTATTTTATCTGTAAAATTTTAAATCTGTTTCCATACTTTGTTCAGGTGGAGAACAAATGTATATACAACATTTACATATCGCTGGAAGTAGTAGACACTTTTTCAGCTAATGTATATTTATTCACCTAAAATACTAAAGTAAAACAGTAAAGTCTAGTAAAAATACAGATATTAATGTTTCACTAATATTCAGGCATTTGTGTGTGGCGAAGTGGCAGGTACACAATAATATTTGGAGAAACAGGAAACTGCTTTGATAAATGCAATGCAAAGAGCTAAATAAAGGCACAATAAAAGCTTTACTAATCTCATCTTTAAATTTTAAACTGAAATACAATTTTGCATTTGCCATTTCTTTCTAAAACTGTATCTTATTATTATCCAAGAAGAAGACCTCCTTCTGCTAATCAGCTTCAGGAACCACCAGGTTTCTCAGCAGAACCATGCAAGATTCTATCTTTTTGGATTACAAATTCTTCAGTGATTTTTCTTTAAAAAATATTACCAAAAATAACTTGAGCCATGAGTCATGAGCCTCTGATGTGCACCTGCACAGCCACCTGTCAAAACCTAACCCATGCTCAAGTTTGAATTACGTTATACAACATCACCTCAAGAGATCAAAGATCAATCATTTTTCCCACTTTTGGGGAGAGAGTGCATTCCTTAAAACATTCTTTCTGAATCAATAGAAGTGTCTTGAGATGCTGCTTTCCCAAGGTCCTGGAGAATCTTAAACTGTTCACACTATTTCGTTTGGTTAGTTGAAAACTGGTAACCCACATATGACCAAGTCTTTCTGCAATTGGTTCCTCTCTTCAGCTATTCTTTTTTATTGCACATTTGCCATCAAACATAGGAATAGCTTGATTTGGGGGGGGGAAAGAAGTTACTTTAGTGCCCCATATATGCAACAAACAACCCAGCACAACAAAAATCATAGATGGAATATTATGTTCCTTTACCAGTGCAGCCTTTCTGATCTATAATAGAGCTAAGGCTGCATTTAATTACAAGCACACCACAATCTCTATGACTTCTTATTTTCAGATTGTTGCATGAGTGGAGGGATGCAACCACAAGAGGATACGCAAGTTTTATTGACAGTTGCTAGAGTGGCTGAATTTGCTCTGATGCAAGTGAGTTAAAAAGAAAGGGTCAGCAACAAATATTCTAAAGATGGTATCAAAATACGTAGCATTTATAAACAAATCTTTTCCAGAACAGGCTAAATTCAAATTGTTTATTTTATCCCAAGCGAATGGGGACAATGAAGATTAAGGACTTAGACATTTAACAAAGACTCCTTCTTTTTTATGCTCGTCTTGCTCATGTATTTGAAAAACAATTGCCCCAGAAAAAAAAAAAAGGGTGCAATTATTTAATAACTCCCAACTTCAAACTCTGTTTAGCAAGAAAACACACCTGCTTTCAAACACACATTAAATCTGTGTAATCACATAGATTCAAATCAAATACAAAATCTAAAATTAATGTTAAATTGAAAACATTTTCACAAAAACTTCTAATATCTCTTAAGTTAACTAGAAAATCAGAGTTTAGCTTTTTTTTTTCCCCATCAAAAATGCTTTCATTTTGTTTCCTCTGGACAGCTATTACTTCAAAGCAGATCAGTTTTTTTAAATCTTTTCCAAATTATGTTCTCAGAATTGTTATCGGCTCTTACTTACTAGTCTTCAAATAAGCATCACCATTCTGGCAAGATTCAGAAGGGGCATTACACAGCTTATAGTGCTAATACCACAGCTATCTTAGTACTTTTCCGTAGGTACACTCATCACCTCTAAAACTCCCTTGTATTCCCATATACAATACAGGGACCAACTCTATCCCTAAGGCCACAGTAGAACGATCCTTAATAAATATATCTTCCAGCAACAAGAAGCCAGGTTTCTGAGATGTTACTTAAGCATGCATTGTGCCAAGTATTAACTGGTTGCCTGCTTCAAGGGTCTGCAAAGTCCTCTTAATTGCACTGGGAGAAGCCGTCCCGCAGCTCCGCTTCCCGATGCCTGCCCAGGGAGGGGAGGGCCCTGCTTCTCACGCGGAGCTGGAGGAAGCTGCACCGTTCGAGGCAGCTCTGGGCCTAATCCACTCATGTGGAGGCTGAGCCAGTGATTTCTGTTTTCCGAAGCCCAAAGTGTTCATTTATGCTTAGGCTCCTGTGTAACTTATACAAAAATTGGATTCATTTTAAGGCCTCTTTATACTCTCAGAAAGGATTCATAGAATCATGGAATCATAGAATGCTAAGGTTGGAAGGGACCTCTAGAGATCATCTAGTCCAACCCCCCTGCACACGCAGGGTCACCTACAGCAGGTGGCTCAGGACTGCGGCCAAGCGGGTTGGGAAGATCTCCAGACAAGGAGACTCCACAGCCTC
>VZSV01000039.1:1537600-1553262 GCA_013398735.1 Nothocercus julius | reverse complement strand
AGACTGGCGTGACATTGGCTTTCTTCCAGTCCTCCGGCACCTCCCCCGTTCTCCAGGACCTTTCAACGATGATGGAGAGCGGCTGAGCTATGACATCCGCCAGCTCCCGCAGCACTCTGGGGTGCCTCCCATCAGGGCCCATGGATTTGGGGGTATCGAGTTTCCTTAGGTGCGCTCTGACCCAGTCCTCCTCAACCCGGGGCAGGTCTTCCTCTCTCCACGCTTCCTCTCTTGTCCCTAGGGCCTGGAACTCTAAAGGGCTGCTCTTGGTAAACACCGAAGCAAAGCAGGCATTCAGCAACTCTGCTTTTTCTGTGTTTTTTGTAACCGGGGCACCCACCCCATTCACCAGCGGACCCACATTTTCCCTGATCTTCAATTATATGGATTATATGGAAGTTAAACCCTAATGACTCAGAGAAAGAAAACATCTCTGTAAAATCTGCAGTGGCTTCCTTAATCTAGCCCATTCCTTTGACATTAGATATTGATGAGCATGCACTCTTTCCGATAAACGCAAGACCTGCATAAAACACCTTGAATTTGGAAGATGTACTTTTTACCTTCCCACTTAGAGCAAGGGGATCCCCACTAACTGACCCACTAGGAGTTAAGACATATGATATCTGCCTCCATGGTTTTCTGACGTGATATGAGAGTTATGGATAATTGGCATGCAATGTATTTGTATGAGATATAGTTTCATATTATGCTCTTATATGCTAACCAAGAAAGTGAAGTGATCTTTCTTCTATGCGACTTCTACCTATCTTCATTTCCTTTAGCGCAAACAGTTATAGACAAGCTCCTCTTTGAACTGATAATTTTTTAGAGGTCATTCAACCCATAATTTCAGGTCCTAGTCACTATCCTGATGGTCCTTCTTAGGAAATTGGACCCAGTGGGAACGTTTTTTCCTTCTCTTAGTCTATGGGTCAGCATTTTCCTTCCCTTGTACTTCTTAATTCCCTTAAGTGGCAATTATTTAAGGCACAGTTAGAGAAGGTGCAATCTACATTCATCCAATAAAACCTAAATATTAAAAAGGACAGAAAAATCCAGCATGGTTACTAAGGATATATGGGAGAGCATTTAGCATTTGAAAGGTACCAAAGATCTGGTAAATGAAAAGATGGGGAAAATTATGAAGAACTATTGGAAGTAAAATAGAAATTAGGAGAAGCACGAAAGAACAAGAGCATCAGGCAGACAAGGCATCTTAGTCCCCAGAGGTTGACAGACAAAGTTGATGAGTCCACATCAAGCAGTACACAGGACATTGGGGTGGTGCACGTTGCATCCAGGAAAGCAAACGGAAAGAAACCCCAATAGATACAGTGGGCGTTAGTGTTCAATGAACACTTTCAAAACCAACAAGAATTTCTGTGTTGGCCAGCGCGGCAAAGCTCATGGCTCCCTTCCAGACCAGGCTCCCCTCTGCCACGGAAACCAGAATACCGTAGCGGGGAAGGAGATGAGGACTGGGACAGGGGCAGAAGTGCAGGGTGGTCATTCAGAGTCCCATCCGTGCTGCACAGACTAGGAAAAGCTCTTGCTCAAGGGCCCTACAGCTTAGTGCCAATTATCTGGTGGAAAAATGCTGCACAACACTAAAGGTGCTCCACCTGTACTGATCAGAGATACTGTTAAGACCTGTCCCAGGCTTTTGTCTAGGCAGTATTTCCTTTTTTCATTAAAATGATAATCTGAACATTGTTTCTTTAGCGGAATTCATGGCCTTCATTCTCACCTGAGGATACCACCCCCTGATTAAAATACAGCTAATAGTGATTTTTCTTGCATATTATATGATGTAATATTTGCATCAAAATATTTCAGCTCCTCCTTTCATGTCACTCAGCTGCAACACATACTGACTGGTCAGGAAGAGCAGCTGTGAAACTATGAAAGGAGCATCTAAGCTCTTCAACAGCGGCAGCACAAACCAGGTATTACAGGAGACGGAAAAATGCTTTCCTGACCTTATGTTTTTGTTCACTGCATGTAGTACCCAGCAAAGTCCAGCTCTATACCCCTCACTACCAAGATAAAGACACTGGCAGCGGTAGCTTTGCCAGGATACAAAGCCTGCTCGTAGCAGACAGCTATAAAATCATCAAATGAGTTGGTTTTTTTTAACGTGTTTTTTTTTTTTTTTTGTGAAACACAATACAAAGCAATCTACATAGGCTACAAGGAACCCAGCTTCCTCCTTTACAAACAGCAAATCATTTATACTAGGTTTTTATTTCAAGCATACACTAAAATTATTATTCTTCACAAAAGAGGAAAGGGAGTGCCTGCCAATCAACGTGACATGCTATTGAAAGACTGGCACTAATAGCTATGACAAGAGCAAACCTGTTTGAAGCAGAGCTGGTGCTGCCTTTTTTCAAGCATACCAGCCTTCAAAAATACTGTTTTATCTGACTGGCAACCCAAGCAAGGCTCTACTAAAGTAAAAGCTTCTACTTTATTTGCCTATATCTAGCAATGACAGATTTTTAATATTGTTTTAAATTACAGCATTTAAAGACTATTTTATTTTAATAAAGAGAAAGACTGTGAACAAAACTACACCAAGAAAGAAGTTAAATATGCCTGTAAACAAAATTGTACATCATTCATTAATAGGGAGAATTTGTTCATTGTATATTTTCCTAATTTGATAAATCTGAATGCATTAGAATAAGCATATTTTTTATTATTTGATTTTTTGTAATTTGTTTCACCTTTTTATTTTCTATTAAAGAGTCAGAGAAAAGATGTAAAAGAAGAAGGACAAGAAAAATGAAAATTTTAAGAATAGAAATGCACTAGGATACTAGTATAATTGTCACATTATCAAGTTATCTGTGTTCAATTCACATTCTGAATAAGTCTGCAGTTCCCACTTGGTAATACAGTTACACCTAGATAAAATCACATAATAGATCACACCATAACTTTTAGCAATCAATTTTTTTCTCTTAATAATTTGATAAATGTAGCTGTCAGGTGGGATAAGAATCACAATTTTATTTGGGCTTAACTATTTGAACTTTCAGGATCCCGTTCATGAATATTGGAGCTGGCCCAGCCGATAGCATCGCACTGCGTCCCTTGCTGATGATGCAACGGCCGCGCGGTTCCACACCACGACCTTCCCTCGCAGAGGCCACGGGAACGCAGAGCGCAGCCTTTTGGAAAGAACGCTCCAAGAAGTTCACAGAAATACTTGGCATAAAAGAGACTTTGCTGTAAACTTCCCCTCTTTTCTGGAAAGGGCTGAAGTCTCCCCCTAACTCTGACTTCCTTAGCCAAAAAACGAAGAGCGCAGGACGTCGGCGTGACCTCCTGAGCAGCTGATTCACCGACCGGCCTTTCCATCCATTTGGCACCTCAGGAGCCAATAACACAGTAAGGAAACTGCCCACCTAGAGCTCAGCGTTTCAATAGGAAGGGGATTCTGCTAGCACTTTTTTTTTTGGTTAAATGAATGCTCTTATGTGTTTTATGGAGGATTTAACTACATACTAGAAAGAAAATTATTTTAGGCTAGTATATCTCCAGTCAAGCACAGGTACTTCAGGCTCAGAGAGGATAAGAATTTAGCACTGATGGTACTTTTAATGGCACTGTCATCTGTAAGAGGAAGAGCACATTGGTGTCTCCTCGGCTACCCTCTACTGTCACCACAGTTCAGTTTCACAAACACAAACCTTGCACCAGGAGGCCTCAGATTGAGAATATTTTAAGATTTAAGGGCAAAAATGAGGCCTAGATACTAGTCTGACTCCCAGCATATCGAAGCCCTTTAAATTTCATTTAATTAGTTTTGCAGAGAGCCCAGCAACCTTGCGTCCTCTTAAAACCTATCTTCCAGAAGGACATCCAGTCTTCTGGAGACTCAAAGGAGTGGAACCGGGACAATTTCTTCTCGTCATTGATGCCAGTGCTCAACTGACCTCGTATTTCAATGTTCACCCCTTATGTCTCATTGCAGTTTGCCTCGCTACTCTTTCAGTAGCTGATTTTTCGCGCGCTTTGCTCAGCTAGATTAAGGGTTGCCCACGTGTGATATCTTCTCCCTGCGGAGCCACGCGCCCATCTTCCCTTTGGTCAGGAACTACGCAACGCCTCGTGAGGGCGGCGCAGCCTCTGTTGGGCGGGCGCCCGAGCCCGGGGCACCCGCACCTGTAACGCGTCCTGGCCGGCGGGCGCACGCAGCTCTGCCGCCGGGCACTCCCCGGAGGGCGGCCGTGCGGCGGCGCCGGGAAGCAGCTCCCACTCCCGGTGCTCCCGGGCCCCACAGAAGCAGAGGAGTCGCCGCCGCTCCTCCTTGCAGGGCCCAGCGGGGCACGTGCTCTCCCCAGGAAGAGGGGAGAATTCCGAAGGAAGAGGGGACGTGCCCTTACCAAATAACGTGATTACTTTGTTCTGCTTTCCCTCGTTCTCTTTTTGTTTTTCTTTTTTAAAGGACAGAGCTCCAAGTAAGAGTTAAGGGCTGCTAACTCTAAGTTCGTACAATACCTCAGCATTTTCTGTTGAAAGTCTTACGCAGTGCCTTAATCAAATACCTGATTGTTGTGAAATTGTTTGCAAGCAAAAGATTTTTGCCTTGAATTGTAGAGACATTGCAGTGGTTTTGCACATGGGGAAATTCACATACAGATCAAGTCCACCACAAATGAGCGGCACAGCAGAAGATGGATCCTGCTGACTTCATGTCACTTCGTGACACTCAGGCTTGGCGATCCTCTTCACTTTGACCAGTGCACAGAAATAATGATACAGACTAAAACTTTGCTATTACCTTGCTTCCAACCACCCATCCTCTTTAAGAATCATGGAGGATCTATTGATAACCAAGTTCAAAAACACTGCAACATCTGTCAACATCCGAGACGTGGTAGTCAGGAGTGCCAGGCCCAGCATCAGGACAGACAGGGTAGCTGTAGCAGAAATAGGCAACTCCCTTAGGACAAAAGCAGTGCGGGTATCTCAGCACTGGAGCTCCCTGCGACTTCAGAAACAGTCACCCCCAGTGGGACTCCCAGTTTTTATATCAGAACCAAAGAGTGCTCCAGTACTACAGCATCATCACATAACTGTCAACATGATCAAGAAAATAATGATGAGCAAACTGTTCCTCTTCCCTCTGAGGAGCTTTTTGCCTCACTGCCACTTTAGTATCCACACGAGAGTGCTACCCACACAGTGAGATGCCATGGGCTCTGCAGCTATTGGAATAATGGGGTTGTCAAGCCATAGATACTGTTCTCTTTGGACATAAATAATGCATCATAATGATATCATAATGTCCACGAGACAACAGCTCCTAAATGAAGACCATTTAGTGCAAACTGGAATTATCGCTACCAAGTGAGGCTGCTCCAAAGCACACCGAAGTCTGAGAAAAACGGCTGCAGCACGGAAACCTTTGAGGTTGTATCACAGGAATGGAGGGGCCTTTCGCCTATCCTGCTTGCCAAAGCTTTCAGGTTCAGCTCAACTCATTACTGAGGTACAGAACTGTACATCAGCAGCAGGGAAAAAAACAAAAAAAACAAAGTCATATCCAGGAAATCTGGAAAAGTAATGCAACTAAGAATCAATCCAAAGATCTCTTAGCTTACTATGGATGAATCTTGCCACATAGACAAGCCCACAGTGCGCACTCAGAAGAATTTTCTGTATCAAATAAACTCAAAAACCCACCAAAATGATGGCTATCAACATGATGTAACAATGCCCTCCCTTGGTGTGCACATTTTTAAAATAAAGTGACAAATTTTCAGCTTTGTGTATTTATACCAAGAAGAATTTGAATAGTTTCCATTAGAATCAAATTTTTATTACTGAAATGTTGACTGCAGACTCCTCTAACTATATAGTAAGCCCACTTCTGTTTTGGAACTGCTAAAAACCTATCATCTTCAATTCCATCCGTGATTTTTAAGGAAAATACTTTAATATTGTGGATAATGAACAATCACTACATTTCACAGAATGGTTGAGGTTGGAACGACCTCTAGAGATCATCTGGTCCAACCCCTGTGCTCCAGCAGGGACACGCAGAGCACGGGGCACAGGGTGGCAGCCAGGCGGGTTGGGAAGATCTGCAGAGAAGGAGCCTGCACAGCCTCTCTGGGCAGCCTGTGCCAGGGCTCTGGCACCCTCACAGGAAAGAAGCTCTTCCTCACATGGAGATGGAACTCCCTGTGTTTCAACTTGTACCCATTAGCCCTTGTCCTGTCACTGGCCACCAGCAAGAAGAGTTTGGCCCCCTCCTCCCTACATTCTCCCCTCAGGTACTTGTACATGTTGATCAGGTCTCCTCTCAGTCTTCTCTTCTCCAGGCTAAACAGGCCCAGCTCGCTCACTCTTTCCTCATACAATAGATGCTCCAGAGTCTCTGAACCATCTTCATTACTCTACACTGGACCCTCTCTAGAAGCTCCATGTCCCTCTTGTCCTGGGGAGCCCAGAAATTTCTCCTTACAGAATTTCAAATTCAGTATAGATATTGAAAAAAATGAGTCAGAGAAAACTGAAAGAACGGGTATAAAGCTCTTAGAGGCTCAGAGAGGACAGCGCAGACATTTCAAAAACTGATCAAGCAATTGGTATAATATTACAGGTAATCTGCATAAGTTGTGGTATTTGATCTGGAATTTAGCAAATAACATCCATAATTTTATTACTATTAGTTTTGAATACGCGTATATCACTTTGTAGGCTTGTTTGTAATTAAAGGTCTGTTTTAAATATAAATATAAATATAAATATAAATATAAATATAAATATAAATATAAATATAAATATAAATATAAATATAAATATAAATATAAATATAGAAGTAGTCTCTGAATTGCCATTGTTTTAAAACATATAGTGATACTTGTTGACATGTATAAAGAATGGAGTTGCATAGAAACACATCTTCTGGGATAGATTCTATAGAAAATGGGGTAAGAAACTCTGCAGAGCTGACTTTGCAGCACTCCCATACACTAATTCCTCACATTATAAAGGATTTCAAAGATGCCAAATAGAAAGAGCTATCACCTACCAATTGCAGTATCATTCTCATTCATGCAGGAGCTAACCTGTTCTCTCACCCACCTTCCAGGTCATCTCCCCTAAAAACGCAGCTTCCTCAAGCTCTTTGCTGCCATTCAGCCCATAAAGCAATATTTTAATAGTCAAAGAAAGCTGCTTCAAAGAGTATTAATTTGCATAGGATAACTGATAATCTCCATTTCACAGATGAAAAAGAGGCTTGAATTTTACTCCCAGCCACACCTTAAAGGTAACCTACCGCTCTGATCTTACTGTAGGCAAAAAAAGGAGTTTCTGACTAGTCTTCTATTTCTATTCTGCTCAAAGAAGCAAAGGGGATGGCTTCTCTGCTACAAAGCAATATTAGGACACAAAAGGAAGAGAAATAAGTTTTAGTTAAAAAATTGATTTTTTATGACACTTTCATATTCCCATCATCCTTAAGAGTTCTATATCATATTATGGATTCTCTGTGGGTATAGGCAATGACCAAGACACAATCAGTAACCATGAACTAGACATAGAACAAATCTTAGTTTGATAAGAAATGTTAGCCAGGGCTCTGGAGTTATCCCCTCATTCCTCTGAAAATCTTCTATAAAAACTTTAACTCTCAGGTGTCCAGCAGGTGGAAATGGATTGAAAAGAGAAAATGAAAAAGCCTTCACTTTAATGTCTGAGGTGAATGCCTAATTACCACCTAGGTCCTGCTTTGATAGTGTTTCTTTCTGAAAGGAAAATACAGTAGTGCCCTTTTAGAGAGGAGATTATGCAAACAATATTTCAACAAACCTTTGTGGCATCCCAGTTCTAGGCTAGCCTGGCAATAATTAGGTGGCAGCCAGATCTCCCTAGTTCTAATATGTTTGTACAGTACCATCTTAAGTGAAAGAGGATTTCTCCAGTATAAGGAGATATATATATAGAGAGAGATGATCCTTAGTATAAAACACATTTATAACAATTTTCCCTGCATTGCCAAGACAAGCAAGTTGACTATCTAACACAGTATGCTACAATGAGCAATTCATTCACCTATATATATGTCTGGAACAAACAACATGGAACCTTAAAAGATTTTGTAATTTTGGAAAATTTCTACTAGGGTTTCCTCTTTTACACATAAATACTGTGCCTTTGGCTATTTAGAATATTTGAATCTTTCATATTATTTTAACTGGGATTATTTTGGTAAATAACCAATAAGTGTCTGCATATAAATTCTGAGTTGAATATTCATTTACTTTAGTCAGAAATACGGTGCAATGTGATCAGTTTTGTGACCTATTTTGAAATTGGTATTCTGCCAACTGGCATTTTGTTTGCACATCCAGATATTATCCACCATATGCTGACATGACATGATGATTGGTTCCAAAATGAAGTGAAATACTTGGCAAATAGAAATACATGGTACAAATAATACACTGCCTGTAGTCAGAAAAGGATTTTGAGGAGACTAAGAGATTTTAAAATAACTTCAATATACACAATGCACATTGCTAAATAAAAGCTCTCTAGGACAGGTATTTTAGAGGCACATGATTCTCAAATTTGTAAGATCAAGTTCTTATAGAAGAAGAATCAAATCTGACAAAACAGTACTAACGGTGGTAGTATTAACTTTAATGAAAGAATAATTTTCATCTTAGGCAGGATTTGGCCCACATAGCTTCCTTCTCCTCTGGATTCACTAACTCTTCTTTCTTGCCATCTGCTTTTCTTCTCCCACTGCACTGACTTGTCTGCCCTCTCTGTGATGTCTAAGTTATCTTTCTCTCCTGAATTAAGATCACGTTTCATTCAAGCTCCAGTCTAATTCTGTTTTTTATTTTTTTTTTTTGCTGCTAAAACCTTTCCACTGAAATCATCTTATTTTACTATCTTGATGTTCCTGTTACACTTTGGCCTTCTATTCTGAACCTTACAATCTGTGAAAGAAGTCCTTTTTTTTCTAAGCAGAAAACATCCCAACTTTGTTCTGTCAATTCCTGCTTCTAAAGCATTATTTATGATTTGCTTTTTGGAAGAAATTTCCGTATGTGTGCTACCTAATATAAAGCCCCACAGCCATACATACCTTGTTGATGAATCTTGTGTTTTGTTGTAGCCCTCTTTTACCATGCTCTTAGCTCAACTTAGAAAGTGAACTTTTGCCTATTTTCGATCTCTGTAAAGCACTATGTAAAATATTGCTATGAAATTAGCAAAAAAATAATAAAATATGGGGACATGGCACAAATATGGCACAAAAATCTAGGGACAAAATATTAATTCAGATTTACAGGTGAGTCCCTGCAGATTCTCCAGATAGATCAGGTGCTAGCAAAATTCATATTTCTTTCTTAATTATTTGAATCGTATTGTGAACATCAGCAGAACTAATCACATTAAAAAACAAGCAATCACTTAACTTGGCTGTCTTAGCACTACAAAACGCCATCTCTACATTATTTTATGAGGCTGGTACCTCTTTCATGCTATTTTAATTATACTTTTTCCTCTAACAGTAAAAATTCTACTCAGCTGCTATTATATCTTTTAATGTTAATTTCTGATGCTTATACATAAAACTGCACGCTTTGTTTTGTTTGTGAAACAGAGGTGGATTTCAGCACTTCATGCATTACCTTCATCCCCTCGTGGAAACTCAGTGACTCCTTTTTAAAATCATTTTCCTCCTCAGATGAAATAATAGTAACATGCATGAGCCATCTTTCTTATTGTAACCAATTTTAAGCAGGAGCACTTAGAAAAGGGGAGATTTGTGAGCAGAGAGGAGGCAGAGGCGGCGCTTACCGGCGTGCAGGTATGCCAGGTCAGGGTTTTCGATGTCGGGGTGTAGCTCTTTCAAGTGATTTCGAAACTCCACTGGGATGTTGGTTCCATAATCACATTTAGGACAGTTATACATTTTCACTCCCTCATGCTTTCCCGTGTGCAAGATGTGTTTACGGATATTTTCAGCACAGTTGGACCTAGAAAGTGAGAAAAAAAGAACTAAGCTCTATAATGATCTACTCACCATAAGACATTGAAGCAGTGTGGGGTTATGGCCAAAAATGAGCAGAGTTACTGCTCGTTCATCTGAACCTTTCCTACACATTCCCAGGCTCCAAAGGAGATTTTGTGACTGATTTTAATAAGAATATTCCACCAATTCTTATCTCCATGTCCTAGTGTTTGCATAAGAAAATAAAAAGTACCTTCTCAAGTTTACACCTTTTTTTTTTCCAAAAATACATATATTCTGATTTAATTCTGAAACATGAGTTCTCTGTAGGAGTTGAGTTTTCATGTATAAATTCAGTATACATATACAAGAGTTACAAAGTTTTATATAAACATAGAATTTTATGGACTTTAAGGATATGCTATTTCTCAGAGAAATACTAAATACATAATATTATTTCTGAAAAGAAACCCTGCATTTAATCAGCAGTGAGTAATGAAATGACAATAGTTTTCAATTTTTAGTCTTTAAAATTTTGCATTCTCCCTCCAAATTTATTTTACATTAGAATTTCCTATGTATATAAAGTTTCTGATGAAGCTCACACACTCTACATTGCTTTTTCATTTATTTTTAAGTGGAAACAACCAAAATGTTTCTTCCTAAAATAACAGCCTGTGAACAATAATTTATTTCTACAGTCTTTCTTAGTATTATACCCCATTAATGTTGGCCAACTAAGAACATCAATCCAGTTTAACTAAAAAAAGAAAACTCCTCAAATAAAATATATAAATATATAATATTTGGCATATATTTAAATAAGACAACAATACTATCTTGAGCAACTGGTTGCCTGTGTGTCACATTTACAGATACCACCGTAACAGGCACCTAAAAAAAGACCCCCAAATAAACTGGAAGTAGCAGCTTGAGATTCTGCTGGAGTGCTTGTCTCTCCCTTGGAGATGGTCACAGTAAAGCTGATATCTGCCTCACGGTGCTGCCAAAGCTCACCCTCTGTCATGTCCATCTGCTATATAGCAGTGTAATGATCGGGCTGTTGAGAAAGTCAGAGAAGAGACTTATGTTCACTACAATATGTGAGCGAGCTTGGTCCTCAGCATCTTCCAGGGTTTCACTCTCTCTCGATCCCCTTCCCTCCAAATTATGAGGCTTAAAAATGTTGTTAAAGTGAAATAGATGTTTTATAAAAATAACAGATCGAGTATACTGCAATGAAAGCAGGAGACAACCTTCTACTATGGGTTAAACTTTAAAGTGCAGTAGATTAAAGTAGAGTATGCAAATCTGAAATAAAATATCTATGTCCTTTTAGCTCAGCTATCAGACTAGGTGAAGGAAAGATACCAAACTTGTTTTCACCTTGAAATAGCTCTGTGAAATGTGTAAAGGCTCCGTGGCAGCCCGCGTTGGAGCTGTGAAGAGAAGCTAGTCGGCTCGAGTTCTACCGGTGGGTCCTGTCCCTAACGTGCACGCAGGGCGCTCCCGCGGGCGCCCACCCGAGAGCCGTGCATGCCGCTGGCCACACGGCGCAGGGCTCTTGCCATGAGACGTCAGTTCCGACACGTCACTCTCTTGTGGGTTTTTTTGGCTCCAAATTCAAGGTTGCTGCGTCTTCAAGCATCACAATGGTAAAACCGTATTTTCCTCAACATGAACAACACATGCAAGGCCAAATTAAGTTGATTTCGATGCTATGTCACTTTGTAACCAAATGCCAGTAGTGGTAGGCACACGCAGAGGAACTGCATGTCACAGCAAGAAGAGCTGGGCGGTACCACCACCCGGAAGGACCCTCGCTTCAGTGGGCACTCCGCTGACACGCTGCGGCTCCACGCTCAAAGCCTCCCCGCAGCTGCGCTAAGACAGCCTTGGCTCTTCCAAGGATGCGAATTTCGCAGGTGCATGAGGAAGCGCTTAGAGAGCCGCACGAGCAGCATGGAAACACAGGAGGCACCCTGAGCCCTGAAGGAAGGTGGTGCCAAGCACGCGTGGTCGGCACCGAGGTCCCAAAGTGAAGTCCCAGCTGCGGGTCCCAGTCCCGCAACCTCCTCCTCCCGCCGCATCCTGCTGGGGACTCTGGTCCCTGGAGAGCAGTGGCTGGAAGCAGAGGGTCCCCGGAAGGAGAGGGTTGTGCTCTGCCCTCCTCCTGGCCCCCTGCGGCGATTTCGCAGGCCAAGCAAACACAGTAATTCAGTAACGAACAGCAGGGCTGCCCAGCACTGGAGGGCTATCCAATACTGCCCTCGTCCCCTTAAGGGTCATCCTTGGCAAAATCCATGAAATAAGAAAAAATCATAAAATATCCATTAATTCTAAACTAACTCATGCAGAATGGAAAGGCTTCTACATCTTAAAGGTTTTGTACATGATAATAGTGTCAGCCCTGTATTCAAGAGCTAGATGAAATATAGTAGGAAGCAACTTATTTTATTATGATGTTTAACTAATAGAAAACCGCAGTGGGAACTCTCTTCCATTTTACAGTGCCTGACATTTTCAAAAAGATGCTTACTACAAGACAGGAAAACTGAAGGTTTCAGAGGTGCAAATAAGGCAAAATGTTAATTATCTAGCTCACTAAATTTTAAATATTTTAGCATCTTGCAGGGCTCATATTTGCACAAATATGATGTGCTTTCAAAAAAAAAAAAAAAAATTCTCCAGGGCATTAGGTACAAACAGCTTCTTTCTGGAGAGGAATGCATTCAACCTAGAGGACTTTTGGTAACTCCATCGATGTTGCTATTTACAACATGAAAACAAACATGGCAATACAGCCAACTGAGTGGACAGATTTCTTTCTACTTTCCCCTGTTCATCATTATAAATAAAATTCACTTTAGCAGAGACAGCACTCTGAAAGTCTTCAGCACTGTTTATAATGTGCTACAAAACCTGCAAGAAATACACAGAAATTGCAAAAAGTATTCAATATTCTCATGTAAAAATATCAAAGTCTCCAGATACTTTCTTCCAGAAATTTAAGCTGTCCCAGTGAAAGTAGACTTCTGATTAAATTCCTGTGTATCATAATATATTTTTAACCTCAATTATTAATCAAAATTTGCAAGTGTCTTGCTCTCAGAAAATGTTAGCTAATCTGGAGATGTAAATGTCTTTAATTACGTTATTGCAGTTTTGATTTAAATTCAAAAAGGACAGCCACAGATTTTTTGACACACGAGGTATCATAAGGCCATAAGGAATATTTATCTATGTATTTACTTATTTAGCCAGACCTCATGGACAGCAGGGTTCACAAAGGTTTGCCTAGCAATTCTTCCTTTGAACGCAAACTTTCGCTGGAACTAAAAGAGCATTTGGGGAGATGGGGAATCCACTGCACATGGATCCACTGCTGAGGATCCTCACTTTCACAAAGTGCATCACATTTCCAATGATTCTGTTTCCAGTTAAGAGATTCTGTTCTGCTACCTTGAACTATCAATCCTTCTGCTGCATAAGCTACAGAGTCTGTTTAAACTAATTTTTACAAATCTTCAGATTCTTCCGCAGCTCCTTTCAATTGTAGATGCTGTTTTAAACCTTGAATACTGAACATGCATTTCACAGCAGTGCTGCACATACGGACAATGTGACTCCCCCCATTCTCAACGCTCTCCATCCAAGCCTGGAATTTTGGGAGCTCCTGGGTACTCCTCTACGCACTAAGAGCTCACGTTCACTTCTTTATGTGCCAACATCTTTCAGTTTCTTTCAGTGTCACTGCTTCTCAAATATTTTTATGACAGGAAAGAAACAAACACCTCAATCTGAGCTAATTACATAAGTCACAGGCTTTTTCCATCCAAACCTTCCAAGCCACAGAGACAGGTACCCTGCCTAACTTACACCTAGCAAAGAAAATAAATAAAACTCCTCCACAGCATACTCAAGATTTGTCTCCACTTCTTTTTTTTTTTTTTTAAATAAACTGAGTGCCAGTTAACTCAGACTAGCTACAGTGTCCTGTGCAAGCTGCATACACCACAAACACTTGGTTCAGAAGGCAATTTAGGAGATGTAGTGTCAGCTTACCTCCCCAGTGCTACAGGCCAGCACAGTACTGCTGAAGAGAGAGAGAGAAAAAAAAGAAAGGATGGCCCAAAAGATTGTGAAATGTCTTGTAACTCATATTTTTACCACTTTTACCTTTATATAATTATTATACTTTAACATATGTATTTGTATATCATGTGTGTATATAATAAATACTGTACATTCTCTTTGTATTCTTGTTTCCAGCACCTTGCTTACCTGTTCCTTGCAGCTTTCCTTTGCACAAAGTAAAATTCCTACCTTTCATTTAGGTTTTAAATGACTGGGGGGGGACAACCACACAGCTGCTGGCGCTGGAGCTGTACGGCTGGCCTCAGCTACCGGGTGGGCGAGGATATCACTGCCGGGATTAGCAGCACACGCTGGCGGGGAGCGCGGGAGGTCAGCTACAGCCTGCCCGCTGCAGGATCTGCTCCGCCTGTGTCGCCTCTGACAGCCGCCTCTTTATCCTCTGCCTAAAGAGCGCGGGTGGACAGGGGTAACGAGCAGCTAGGGGACAGCAGCATCTTCCACCACGACTGCTGTTTGTGTGGCGAACAGTCGCCCACAGCCGACGCTTTCTAGCCCAAAGTTTCACAAAAGGCGCATCCCGCAATCTGATGGCCACGTGCATGGCCAGGTTTTACATGTATTGCCATGTACTGCTGCTCACACGATACCGAGTAGCCCATAAGGGAGAGTGTGATGCATCCGCGTGTTTTAATGCGTCTTAATGATACAGTCAGTTTCACAGAGAAAATAATAAAAAATGTATTTGGGATTTATTCTGACAGTATTATAGTAACACCCAGGCATAATAATCATAATGTTTTCTGCTTTTCTACATTTATAGCTTTGCTTTTTTTTTTTATAATGATCTATTTGTTATGACATACAGTATGTGTGACAGATGTCCAATGCTGGCTGCTAAAAAGTAGCAGAGCCCTGTAGGGAAATGGCAAAAACTAGTGCGTCAGCACTGAAAGGGATGGAAGATTGATAATTACTGCTGGGGTCTCGCCTCCGTTCAGCAGACCAGTGTGGCCAAATTGTGATCTGGCCACAGATCTGCCGTCAAATTTATAATGAGCAAACACCCCAATTTCAAAGAACTGATCACTGCAGATACATGTGCTACAAGGAGTTGATCACAACAGCCAAAGTGAATTCGTGTATCAGCAAATACAGAGTAATTTGGAATTCTGCAGGGAAATAAGAAGTGATGTGCTCTGGCCCGGCTTACCTCCTAGGAGCCTGTAGGCAGGTTACAACTCTGAGCTCTAAAAAACTTAAGTATAAAAACAGCACTGGCATCTAGAACTGTTCATGGATTTTCACAATATTTTCCTTAAAAAATGCTCATTTTGCAACAAATTTCACAACATACAGAAATCTTTATCTTTGCAGAAAAATGGACGATTCCAAGAAAACAGTTTTTCCTCCTTACACGCTTCAAAAACACACGCTAAATAAATCCATAAATAAGCAAGCAAGCCAAAAGAGAAGTTTCCCAGGAACGGGCTGCCTGTTCCGTTTTCCCGGGAAAGCCGTGCCTAGCCCTCGGCAGGCCCCGCGGCCGCGGCGCCGCTGCAGCCGCCGC
>VZSV01000039.1:1508781-1529449 GCA_013398735.1 Nothocercus julius | reverse complement strand
CTATATTCTATGAATCATGGTGTGCTAGACTTTTCTGCACAAGTGGAAGGAAAAGCTACCCAGACCCGAACTGGTAACTGTGCTACCCACCCTGGGAGCACCAGGGAACATCTGGTAGCTTCTGAGAGTCAAGTGACTTCTTCACATCAAAGAGGAAGCCGTTTGCTCTTGGGCTATGAACAGCACCAGCTATTCCGGTTCCCATTCCCTTCTCTTAAAGTTCATATACCGGAGGAGATCGAGAGTAGTGAGGAAAGTCTCCACGCACCCGTGTGGGTGCAAGAAGGGAAAAGAGCGGGGGAGCAGCATGTGTCCTTCAGCACCCTCAAAATAACCTGCGAGGCAAAGATGAGGAGAGCCCTAGAGATTCCTTTTTTTTAGTCTATAAAGGTTGCTTAGGACATAAAGTAGAAAGCTCCAAAATGTCCGCGAACGCAGGACATGCAATACTTTGAAAAATTGCTTGTTTTTTGTTTTTCATTATTTTTCCCTGTTAAAAGTGCATGTTAAGACTGAAGCCCAAATTCAGTGCAGCATTATGTGGCATGCAGGTTAAAAGATGAAAGGCTAAGCAAACAAACCTAACAACACACACGTTCTACAAATGCTACTAACACCACTTTCTAATTTTTTAATAGACTTAAAGGAATTTGGAACCTAAAACGCTAACAGACCACCACTCAGCATGTGCATATTTCTTTTAGTGGTTTTCAGTAAAAAGAACAATGACAGCACCACAGCAACACTGATCATTTGCAATAGCAAAACCAAGGTTTTTGACGGTAACTATTAAGTCTCAACCATATCTATGGCTGCGATTCAGACCTAGGCAGGACGAGCAAAGCCTCAAATGCCACCCTGGTCAGGGCTGACGCCGCATGCCGAGCAGGGGGACGGAAGGCACGTGCTCAGCGAGCTCCGCTCCAGACCGCTTTTGCTTAGTCCAGCCTCAAGCAAAACCCGATTCCTGGCGCACCACTTCAGCGGAAGCGACACAGTGCTGTAAAACACAGCTTGCAAAGCGCTTTAGAGGAGGAGCAGCGCCGTGCACACAGTCCCCGTGCTCTCCCGGTCACGTTTACCCGCACGGGCCACGCGGCTCAGAGGAGGAGGACGGCGAGGCCGGGGAGGCCGCGAGGCGCTTGCAGCTTTCAGCCCATGCGCAGCGAAGCAACGGCCCCGAGAGGGCCGTCTCTCACGTACCGTTCCTGCTTCTGTCCCCGGGCTGGTGATCGGGAGAGGCGGCGAGCGCAGAGCCGGGCGTTCGGTCGCCACACTGCTGGAGAGACCCCCCGAACACCCGGCTACGATCCCAGCGGTATTTATTATTCCAAGAAGTAAAAGTTCATTTGTAGCTATAAAGGGATAATTTTATTGTACGTTTTTAACACAACTACTGTAAGAAGAGCAAACTGCAAGTCACTTTGGTTACTAAAGACCAAGACCATAGGCTAGTCATTCATCTGAAAGTTCGTAATAAAACTCTAATTTCCTATCAAAATAGAACCTACTTAAGGTCATTTTAGTCTGAAATATATACTGGTGACCTACATTTATAAATAAATGAATAAAATATTAATTATAAATATAGTTATCTTTAATATATTTATGCTCATTAAGAAGAAAGAGGGATAAGACTGTAATGATGTAAGACACATGACAGGACAAAAGAGATGCCAAGTCGAGAGAAGTTAAAATGTATAGTGCAAATGGAAGACTAACACACGAGGCTTTCTGTCCACTGCCTGAAGTGCCTTAGTTCTTATTTCACAAGCACCAAGTATTTCAGGGTCTGGACTGAGCTTACTGGCCTTCAACTCAAACAAAGTATACCCGTACAGCAGCAAAAAAGCCTGCACCGGAGCCCAAAGAGTTTAAGGATAAAGCCCAAACTGAACAGCAAAGGGAAGACAGTCATTACTAAAGAACTCAGGAACCCAAGAACATTTTTGCACAACTTAAGTCTCTTAAAGAGTGGACTAACTGATAGAGAGCTGATCACAACAGGCTGCAACAGAGGGGAGATGACAGGAGTTAAAACCATGCGAGGTTTCTTACATTGATGTCAAAATACCTATATGACATTACTGTTGGAATAATGCAGCATGCTATTTGGACTTAAACACATCACTTAAAAGTAGTTCTTAAACTACTCAATCCAACTGAGGCAGTATAACCAATGTTTGCAATTTCATCACTGGTGTAATTATATTTAGGAGATCCTTAAAATCCCAAGTTCTGCGATTCAGTGCTAGCCTGAAAGTAACAGGTTCACTAAATTAAAAAGTCCATTTTTCAGTGCCTTTTAGCTATAGTGGCCACAGGAAAAAACTTGGAAACAGGAATATATAAATTGAAGTAAAAACGAAAAAGCAACAAAGAAGTTCGAGTAACCCATGCTCATGGATTTACTGATGGGCTTCCATAAAGTGAGCAGGAAGCACCTCTCATTAAAATAAATAAAAATCTGCATTTCCCTTATAGCAAGTAGAGCATTATTACTATGATACTCACTGAAAATACTGAAAGCAACAGACTCTACAGAGTGACTGTAGTTGTACGCACAGTGCAAGAACCTTTTCTAGGGTGATTTGGTAGCGAAAGGGTCATAAAATTTGTGTACACCTATATATGTACAGGCACACGTACATAAGCAAGCGTTTTAAAGGAGCAGTCACGGTTTCTGACGAGCAGATGTTTTCTTAAGCAGCCCAGGCAGTGACGTTTGCCTCCAGCAAGGACAGGCGCGAGGGCTGGGAGGCAGAGAGTTTAAGGGGTTCCTCTGCACGTTGCCACCAGCACCATGCTCAGTCAGTGCAGAGAGGGAGGACCATTAGGACTATTTCTGTGCTCTCTGGTTTCTACCAGGCTCTGACTCTTAGAAACCACATCTGAAGGCAAATCTCTTAGTCAATATGATAGTTGATCTAAATTTTGCCCTGTCACATTTCATATTTTGAATATAAAAACCGTTTCCTTAGACAAGAGAAATATCACAAAAGAAATAATACTAACTGTAACCCTGTATGCTAGACGTTCATTAGACTAATTAAAGTAGATTTTTAGGCTATGTATAAATGTTATACCAGAATGTTTTTCTTTCACAGACTTGAATGCTACCGTATACTTTATTCCAGACCATGATAAATGTTACCAAATATTTTATATGAATGTTTATTAAAAACTACAGGCGGAATAATATTCTGAGGTATCCACATCTGGGAATGATGCCCATGCATTAGCAGAATTTGTCTTTCAACTTCCCGCTCCGTTTGTTTATAAGAACACAAGCACAAGGTGCTGGGTATCTTCAACTCCTGCTGCTGATCGCAGTGGAAGCTTAAGTGCTTTCTGAAGGGCCAGTTTGCTCTACTACACACACACACATTGTTCTCCTTAGCAATCCCCCAGAATGTGCACTTTTTTCTTTGCCCAGTTCCACCCCTGTGGTATAGAAGTGAGTGTTTCTGTGCAGCGTACTGGGCGCTGCCACTTGTAGTCATCAGGAGCCTCATGTTCCATAGACTTGTATAACCTGGTTATTTCCCATCCATGCATATTAAATTTCACTGGTTACAAAAAAAAACCATATAAATGTTAGCATTTTAATGATAAATATACTGTTTCATCATTTTATGTACAAGATGCCTTAAAGGCCTTCAGTTTTATTATGAATAAGTACATACTGTTACCTCGGCATTTAAAATAGTCCCTAGCTGTGCTTAATATAACCAGGGAATAGCGCTCAGTTGATGCAATCATATCAAGACAACCAAAGGTTATTAAACTCACCAAAATAAACATGGAGAGAAAACACTTACTTTGCACATTCCTATGACTTTGGTACAAATTCTGGAGTGTACTATAAACTGGCCTTTACAACCGATGAACATATACTGTAAGTCAGAGGGAAATAGGTATTCCCTAGGGATGCTGTCCAAGAAAAGAAAAGTAGCCCCTGTGGAGTCACTCCCCCTAAGTCAAGCTGCTGCTGCTGCTGAGACCACGCAATGAATCCTTCTGCAGCTGGAATTTCAGATGCCATAATCCCTTGCAGAATGTTGTCTAATTATTTTATTATGCATAATAAATGTAAAATATTTATTTTAGTTTACATAATTATATTAAAAATGCATACTATTCATTCTCAGTCTTGCAAGACATCCTTCACAAGTCATATACTTTATAGAAAGGTGCATTTATGGAATTAATGCTGTTTTGCTGGCATAGCTGTTTATTTTATAAAGGTTCTAAACTCTCTTTTCTACTACCATGAAACATCACCAAACCTGTGGATGTTGCTTTCCATTCTCCCCTCTCTCCTAGGTATATCTGTAAAATTAAACTATGTAGCAGACTCCCAGAGGAACAAGAGAAATTTTCTTTAATTACAGAGCAGGGTGGTGTAAAGTAGCTTAATGTACCTGTCCCACAGTCCTGTGGACAAAGTTGCACCAAAGTTGTGTCTATACCACAGAGCTAAGCCAGTGTTATAAATAATAAAAAATGATAAATTTATAAATCAATAAATAATAAATAAATAAATCATCATTGCCTAAGAAGCTGAGATAGACACGTGGAAAGCTAATACTGACAGCACTTGCCTTTAAAGCCTAGCATATCACTAAAATTAGATACCTAATTACTCAGGAATTCTTAATTTAGACACACCAAAAAAAAAAAAAAGATTTCAGTTTTTGAAATGCTGCATATCCTCTGCACCTTTCCTTGACTTCAGGGGATGCACGGCAGTTTAGCACTCCTGAAATCAGGTTGCATTCTGGTGCCTAAACTGCTGCCCTGCAATAGGCAGCCAGGTTTGAGCAGTCTGGCCAGGGAGCACAACCAGGTCCAGAAATCAGTTAAGTTACTGTCCTGTTTCAGGAGGTTACAGGACTCCTTGTTTCTTACTGCGCCTATTGCAAAATGCCAGACGTATTTTTGTCACTATGACTCTTAAGATCATGTAACCTAAAAAGTTTAGCCACATAACACACCTTTCTAAAACGATACAGAAATACAAGCCAAGAATTGCAAATGGATTGGTGCTGGAGGGCCCTGTGAGACCAATTCTGTATTACAAAATCGTGGTGAACATTAATTAGGAGCGAACGAATATTTTTGTATGACGAAGCAAACTGACTTAAGAAGGGAGAAACACACTGTGATTTGAGATAGTAAGTACAAAGGACAAAACTAGAATAGCAGTTTAAGATTTTAATAAGCGTTTTTTTTATGATAGCATTTTTTTATGAGGTAGGATTTTTCTTCCTTCAAAATGAATTAAATTTAAAAAAATAGACTGAAAATATAATTTCAAATTATGATCACTACTAGAAACTGGACACTGCTGTTATAGATAGAAAAATCCTAAGTGCATTTCTCTGTCATCAATAAGCTACAGATTTAGAAAATATAAATATCAACTGACCATAGTACAAAAAGCAGAGATGGAAGATAAATTTTGCAAAACCATATCGCTATAGCCATAAACACAGATTCTAAAAGCAACTCTGTAGAATAAAATTGCCCCTGTTTTCTTTTTGGAAATATGTATAGTATTGAGACTGCATAATTTTTGAGATAAAAACCCTAGATTAGTTCATTATTCACTTGGGAAAGCCACCTCAGTTCATGGCCTTTCCTAGTTAAGAAAAGAACTTGCCTTGCTGAGTGAGGGTTATAAAGAATAAATTTCCTTTTCTGTTCTATGCAGCCAAAATCAATCTGTATCCCGTAGTCTATTCCACTCATTTCTACTGCTAAGAAAAAAAAAGCTGAGTTATAGAGGCATGTACAGTCACAAATGATCCACATTTTAGTAGCAGTTCCTAAATTCAGATTTGCTTCTTTTAATAGCCCTTGTTTCTGTACTTCTTGCCAAGGTTAGTTAGCCTTTCATTCACTTGTCTGGCAAGAGTTTTTTGCAGAATGATTGTACACGTTTTCTTCTCATTGAAAAGCTTGAAATTGGTCAGCTTGAAGAACCCTTTGAGCATTTATCAGTTGAACAGGAATAATTACAAATATCTAGTATTTAGCCACTCTTTTTATTCAAATGTCCCAAACAACTTTTTAGCGTACAGAGATCACTTCACCCATCAGTGAAAGGAGATGCTATGACAGCACTAGCAATATGCTCCTCCATATCCAAACACAAAATGGGAAATATTCATCTCATGAAACTACAAAGGTCATGAAAGAGTCTGTAGTTGCCCAGCAACATCTGAAATAGTCTCGATGAACTTACAGTACAATGGCTGAGCTGAAATCACCAAAGGCAGAGCGTCACCACGAGACATGGGGGTTAATTTTATTACCAGATCTGCAGGCTTTAAACCCTTGAAGTCATGTCATGCCTGACACAAAAGTAAAGAGTCTGCAGAACTGGTTTGAAGAACATCATTACTTGCTGAGTTGCTAATACCTTTTCTTCATGAAAACAGATAGCAATAGGTGAGCTAATAAGCAGGCAACATGTGATTCCTTAAAAATACAGTGGAAAATAAAGAGGAAAAAATGTCAGAAGTGGATAGAGTGAAAAGAACATATCTGTCAACAAGACTGGCTAATATCCCAAGCCTGTGGAAACTGGCAGCACAACCAAGACTGCTGGGCTAAGAAACACAGGGCGCCACTGCAGCCTCCGTCCGCAGCACAGTTCTCATTTCTGCAGCCCGGCCAGGCATTTTCCACCTGCACTCAGAGGAAAATCTTTGCAGAATCAAAGCTGCAGAGGCTGAGGCCTGCAGACATCAGCTTCCAAGGAGTAGGTTGAAATGGGCCTACCAGGGAAGGAAACTAATACCCTACTGTCACAAAACAATGATTTTCCAGCACTATGGAGGCTCAAAGACTTCCTGGCAGTCCTAATAAAACATGTAAGTGACATTTGTTTCTTCCCTAGTAACCTCAAATATAATATGACACCAGCAAAAACCTGTCATTTCCTGGAATTCCCAGCCCATACAGAAACTTGTCCCTCCAGAGAAAAGCACCCAGCTGTCGTTCAGCGAGGCCCGTGCCGAGGGGAGCTCTCGCTCGCGCGCCGAGGGTAGCGCAGCATCTGCGCCCGCGCCGGCGCCGGCGGAGCGCCGAGCCCCCGAGGCGAGCGCGCTGCGCAGCGCGCGCGCTCCCGTTCCCTCGCGGCTCCAAATCAGGAGCTTAACCCCACCATAACCTAGGTCTCGTTATCTTGCTCTGCAACGGGATTATTCCCTCCTGTTGGGAGGGTTCGGGAGAGCGGATGAGCACAGGAGCGAGCCTCTCCAAGCACGCGGTGCCAGGACGCCAGCATCGCCCGGGCGCCTTGACGCTCCCTGCAGCACCTCCTGTCACGCTAACTGTGCTCCCGACAGGCCGTTACGGCACTTAACGCAGATCTTCTAATGCGACCGTTCTGAGGAAACAAAAACACACAGTCGTCTTTCTTAGATGACTCGGACATGGACTAATATAACTCAAATTTTTGCAATGGAACTGTAGAGATTACTGCAGAAGTTTTCTGTCCAGAAGCTTTCTTTAAAGTAGATCATGAACAGTACAAAATCAGATATTGTGATAGTGGCTAGCCACCGTTATACAATGTAGTGTTAGGAAACTACATTAAAACATATACTAAAAGAACACTATAGATGTATGTTTAGCATTGAAAAACAGAAAAGTTATAGTGGTGTTATCAGGTGTCTAACTTCCCCTGCTTTGCACGTGAATCACAGCACATGCATCTATTTACACAGTCATATATCCTGTTTTTAAAGAACCTTCTGAACCTTAGATCTTGTAAGGTCCTTATGAATGACTTCTTTAAATTCTTTTATAATACACAGACTAGCTGATAAAAGTATTCAAGGTTGTAGAAAAAAACACATTTAAGAAGGAGTAAGAAGCAACTTAAGAAGCAACACAAGATCTATTCTAATAACTATTCTATAACGAACATAACGAACACATGGGATGAGCACCACAAGAAGTCTTAATACTTAATAACAGTGATTTTTGAGAGCTTATCTGTACTGTCATAATAGGATGGGTTTTAATGGTGTGACTTATGAGACTTTGCCACATGGCCACCCTAAATACACTCTCATCCAATAAACTTGGCTGGCAAGGAGAAAACTCAAGCAGAAACACTAGACTCGGCAGCACTTTAACTAGTTCCAGTTGCTTCCACTTCCAGTAAGTGTCTGATGAATATTTAGGCTTCTAAGCCTTTTAGGGGACTTTTCCTTTCTTGGTGGAATGGTTGCAACTCAACCGAGAAAAATTTCAAAAGTGCAACTGATTTGAAAAGGCAATGCAGATAAGTAGTCTCACCATGGAGAATTCTAACAGACACTAGAGCAGCTGTGAAACAAACACTCAACATTAGCATCGCAGTGTTGCCACTAAAAGGTTTCCCATCACTTGTTTTTCTTTATAAAGTAATACCTAAATACTGAAGACCAAGTTTTTAAATTTAGCTCCTAATTTAATAAGCAATTACTGCTGCACTGATGGTGTTTTAATGGCAATATATTTTTATTGGTGACTTCAAATGAACCTCGTCTGATCACCTTAACCCTTCTTTCATCATGCTTTAGTTAATGACTCATTACCTGTAGTCACACCAGGGACATCTGTAAGGCTTTTCTCCAGTATGGACACGCTTATGTCGTGTCAGATGCGATTGTGTTGTGGAAGCGAAGTTACACTCATCACATTTGAACGGTTTCTCTCCTAGAAGATGACAAGAGAAGATATGCATTATCAGTTTTCATCAACAGAAAAGGAAGATAAGCCTGAATTTCTGGCAAGTCCCTTGAGCTAGATTTTAGTCCATGTATATCACAAAAGCAAATACAGAATACATTTCCAAATACAAGGTATTAATTACAAAATATTGTGCTCACTATGCTCACTTCAGCAGCCAGCTGACTTCCTGGTGTTACTGCAGCAAAAAGGAGGAGAAGGACCTGCACTGAATCAGTATGCATGGTATTTGGACCACATTCCATAAGAATGTCTTCAGCAGTAAGACACAGGCATTCCTCTCATCTGGAATACCCTCTGGCTTCCACTGCAGCTGTGCCCGTGTACAGAGAAACGTTCTTCAAGACAGAAGGCAAGAAATTAAGCTGGAACCTGTGTTCAGCACCTGCTCAGAAATGAACATCTTTGGGAGAAGGCTGCCTTTGGCATTGTTCTGTTCTGTTTTTTGTTTTTGTCTCTGCCCCGGTATTTTAGACCTTGGAGTTGTAAGATAATAAGCATAGATAGACTGAGAGAATAAACCAGAACTCCGAGCTTCATCCTCCTTCTCTTGCTTGCTGTCCTTCTGAACAGTGGCTCAGTTTCTGCACAAAGACTTGAAAGGTTCATGAAAAAAAAAAACAAAAACAAAAACCTAAGACAACAGCATTAACAGAGGACTAAAATGCAATCTGATAAACATGGAAGAGCACTGCCAATTTCTATCTGACTACTAATTGAAGAAAAATGAAACCCTCTACTTTAGCTAAGAAATCCCTATGCAAACAGAGTACTTCTTTTCCAGCTGAGGTCCACCCTTCAGCAGACACTAAAGCAGACAAAAACTTACGATAGACAAACACACTCTGAATCCCAGGTAAGACAGCTGCACCCAGGTTTTCCACCTGATTGCTCCAGAAATTCCTGCGTGTCGCTTGCAGGTACACGTAATTACCAACCCCAGAGGTTTATCTTTGTAGTCAGAAGACAAAAGGCAGCTCCTAACTTCGGGTGCCTTAGAAGCATTTTGGGGGGCCTTCAAAAGTACTTATATTCTAAGCACTACATAAGGAATCAACCTCCCCAGCTTAAGCGTGAATAACACTGTTAGGGATAGATGCCTACTTTGCAGAGCGTTCAGATGTCCATTCTCAAACTAAGCTCCAAGTCCCTCAGCAGGTGTAACTTGTGGATTTTCAGCCCGCCAGCAGCAGATACATCACTGGAAGAAGACATCGCTAGCAAAAGACCACTCCCAAGGGGCCAGGCCTCCCAGGCTGGTTTTGCAAGCTTCCTCAAAACATGAGACACTCGAGACTTCACAAACACATTGACAGAATTCTGAGAAGAGATAGAAATCTGCATTTTTCATTTGTTGAGATTGATTTCTTTTTCCCTTCCAAAGGAAAAAGGGTCCTTAGACCTGAAAAGTCTGGAAGGAAGAACAATGGAGTAGCTGCTGAAAGCTCCATAAAGAGTTGGAATAATTGCTTTGAGCAGCTGCTGGAGAGAAATTCAGCTAGTATTTTTCATTTATTCTTTCTCGGGACAAAGAAAGGTGAAGGGGCAGGCCACAATGCAGAAGCCTCTATGCTGGACAAATTGAGACTGTGAGGAAGGATGTCTTTCCTTCCCCAAATGGGCTTTTCTTGTCAGGCACTGGCTCTCTGCTCCGAAGAAGCTGATTCTCCCAGCAGCCTGAACGGTACTGGCTTCTTCAGCTAAACTCTCTGGGAGGCCATAGGCTCCATGGCAACACAACCTGCTCTTGAACTGCAAATTTTCTGTGCCCGATTTATTTTATCCTGTAGTATTAAAGAAGACAGCAACACTTTCAAGCCTAAGTAGCAAGGCTACAAGTATTTTAGATAACATACTGACTTATTTTAACCGCTTTCATCGAAAATGCACTAGGACTTACTAACTGGCCCCCTTGCAAAGCAGCAAATCTGCACTTCAAGTTGATTTCCAGGCTGCTGTTTGCTGCAGGCTCCCCCAGCCGGGCGCCGGGGCAGGCCAGGGACGCTCACAGATGAGCGAGCGTCTGCGGAAGCCAGGAGAGTTCGGGAACTCCACCGTGATCCCGGGAAAACCTGCTAGTCCCTGCCCGCTGCAGGAGGAAGCCTCTCCCCGGGGCATCCTCGCAGCCACGTGCTGCCGCCGAGGAGGCGGCCGGCCCGCGCGTCGCGCCCCACGGCAGAGGCAGCAGCGCCCGGCGAAGGCTGCGCTGGCGCCAACCGCCGCCACGCACGTCCTGCCGCTCCTGGCAGCTGCTCCGAGGGGAAAACGCTGCTTGTTGTCTTCCTGGAAAACTGCGCATTAGGAAAAAAAAAAAAAACCTAGAAGAAGGCAACTTAGTATTTAATTGGGCTGGATGCCGACGGTGGGGAGAAGATTATTTTAGGCGCAGCAGAAGTACTTTTATATTCTCTTTAATTTTTGTCTTTCTTACCTTGAGGCCAGAATCTTCTGTGCCAGCCTGTGTGCCCCTAATCTGCCTCCTCCCTGCCTGCCCAAGACATCCCAGGCAAGCAACTCCAACATCCTTTACTGCTGCCTGCCGTGAACCTTTTCAGGAGAATGCTTTTCCCTCATCAAGAGTCTGATTAACACGAAATTGAAATAATATCAACTAAAAAAAAAAAAAACAAACACGCAATAATGGCAGTATTTTTTTAAAAAAGCCCCACTACATTTGCTGGAGGTGAAGTCCACGTATTTAAAGATTTACAGATGAAAATAAAAATACTGAAAATACTCCTTTACTATCACGGAAAACTTCTCCGTGCCTCACCTAACTTTGTCAAAGCCAACCCCATGAAAACGTAAGATACGTACCCCAAAATGGACAACAAACATGACATTGTTATTTAAAAAAAATGTTCTACGTGCTTGAAAATCAAGCCCCTATCATTTTGTTTATATCATTTTGTTGCTTGTTTTCCACGTAAGGGCTTTCAAACAAGCACATTTCCTAACCAGAAGCTCACAAAAGAGGAAGCGATTTTGCTTTCTTAACAACAGCACAAACAACATCTGAAAGGCATCAGCTGTCTGGGGCACCTGACATGGAAAATTTCCGTCCCAACAATCTGGAGTTCGGCAAAGCAGCTGAAAAAGGGTCAGATCATGGGGAGCACTGGACTGTATAAAGGCTGTTATTAAGCCTGCAGCTTTCCAGTGAGCTTCCTCCACCCTGCCCACTCTTTTCTTCTTAAAACATCATGACTAAAGCTCCCTTTTTCTTCAGCCTGTCTGAAAATGCCTCCTCCAAATTCTCCGCTGACTTCTTTAGCATCTGTCTTAGCTTTTCTTCACAAATTACTGCTTTCTTTTTCCTTTCTCCTTCTTCTCCTTGATACCACCTCTTTCCATTTCTCTGTCTTTGATGATAAGCTTTTCAGGACACAGAGCATGCTTTACTGTGATCATAAATTTCTGTGTACAGTTTATATATTCAACATGTAATATTTAAAGAAAAAAATAATACAACAATTATAAATCAGGGTGACAAATGCTGATTTGTGGGTGACAAAGTTATGATTTTATTTACAATCATGACTGTCCAGGCAATTTTTACTTACAGCTTACTTATCGTATATGTATGAATGTGCTACTGAGGACCCAACTTTGATATAAATGATGGAAGAAAAAATTAAATGGTGTCTTCAGTTTGAAACTTTTCCGGAATCAATCAGAATCTTAGCAAGATGGAAGAACTCTTACCCCAGGTGTCTCCGTAGGGAAAGGTGCTGCTTTTGCTCCTATTTGTCTTTCACAGGGTGCATTAAGCAGGACCAAAAGAATCCTACCACACGTTTCTGACCTTAGGAATGAACAGACCACAAAACACGGCCTTCTGCATATATGTTGCAGGACTTTTCTTATTTTCTAGAATTTGTTAAGGCTGCTCCCTTGGGGGGAGCCTACAGACTTCTTAAAGGAGCTTGAAATATTTTGAAGCAAATTCTATTTCCTTTTAGTCTGATCATCATTTTTGCATTTCAGACATTAAAAAAATAACTCCAGATTTCTTGTAGATGCCAGGAAGTTGCTACTCCACAGCAAAATACAGTTATAGTTTGTATATTCAGATATGGGAATGAAACTGTTCCACAATCCAACTCCTCTTATGCAGAGAGAAAATTTTAAGATAGTCAAGGTTTTGGCAGTGTTTACAGGCAAAAGTTTTTTAGAATTAAGTTCCACACTCTGCTGCAAATGTTTGTCTAAATAGAAATAATAATAATAATAAAAAAGCACAGATCCTTTTCAAATGTCACCTCTCTTCCTTACGAAATGACCATAAAACTCACTGTACTACATTTTTCTGTGGTATTATGTGGTATTATTATTACTTTCTTAAGCTGTGGTGAGGAAGTTGAAAGGACGAGGCTACATTATACATTAAATTCAATGCCGAGTAATGTAACTACACATTAAAGTCAAAGTGCAGTTCACACGAGAAATAGAAATACAAAGGGAGTCACTCAACTGGATAAAAACACATATATTATTAAATTTTCTTTATTACATTGACCTATAAATGTCTTGAGAAGTGCAAGACTGAAATGAGTGAACAGAACCAATCATACAAACAGTGGTCAGTATGATATAAGCTGTACAATAAGTACAATAAGCTTCCAAAATTCATGAAAATATTTGAAAAAGACACATCTGCTTAAGCATTTCTATAGGTTCATGGTGACTCTCCAGAACTGCTGTGCACAGTAAGTGTACTTACCCTCTAATGCTCTGCTACTGTCATGTATGTTAATTTTTTACTTTTACGATTCCCAGCAAGATCCTACCACAAACAACATATGAGAAGCAAATGTAAACTGCTATTGTGTATAAGACGAGATGAGATTTTTGCAATTTATAGGACTACTCACTACTAACATAAAAAAAGAAGTTTCACACAACAGAAAGCGGATGTGACTGATCAGCACTGTTGCGGCAAGCAAACTACTACAGCAATAAACGGAAGCTTACTGGAAAAAATGGACAGGAAGAGAAAATGCCTTGATGACATGAGGGAAGACCAACAGAGGAAGAAAGCAGAATAACAACAAGAAAAAAAAAAAGAAAAAAAAGGAAAATAGGAAGTGTCTTCATTGAGATCTTCTGATGGATAAGCTGAAAGGTTAAGCTTAATAGTCATCAGTAACTCTCAGTGTAATTGCAATGCTAGAAACTCTCTCCTTGTTTTTTCTTTCCTGTGCAGTTTCTCAGCTTGATCATGACTAAGGCAAGGTATTTAAATTATGTTATATAGCATATTTAATTTTTTGTGTATTTATTTTGGTGGCTCATTCAGAGGTTATTTGTTCATTTTTTAATAATAAAAAACAGATAATCCTACACTAAACTTTTTTATTTTGAGGATTTTAACTAATTCTGCAGGTAGCCAGCATTAAAACTATCAGTGTTACTTACTTGAAGATTTTCTCCCCGGGACAAAATATGAATTAAAAAGAAAATGCGTCAGCAATTCACTCATGAGGTGAAAATTTTTCCTCCCAGTCACACTGGAATATTGGAGCCCTTGCATACACCTTTTTGTAGCCTTGCAAGCTGGACTCTATTTACCAAATGGCATCAGGGGCTATCTCAAGTGGGTAAAGTTTCTTAAACCAGTTTCTACTCACAGCCTAGACAGCCACAGTGCCTGTTTTAAAGCACTCACTCAACTGGGACAGACGTGAGCACCCTCTGCAGTGTGACAGAACCGCGGCCACCCTTGGCACCACGACAGTGTTGTCATGTTCTTGAGGCTCCCGTTGCTTCAATGGGTAGAGTAGGGAACCAGGCCACTGAGGACAACAGAGCTGGTGAATGACTTGCTGCATTTCCCAGATGGATTTATTGCAGAATTGGACTAGAAGCAGATGCTCTCCAAGCACAAGATAACCCTAGGATGTTTTATTAGGACAAAGTAGGTAGAAGACTTAGTTTATTCTCTGTTTGAAGTCTACACTTCTCACAAGAGCAGGTTAGACATTAAGTAGATAACATATGTAACAAAGAATAAGATGTCAACCACTGAAACACCAGGGTTTTCTTGCTAGGGCAAATTATTTTTTTTTCTCACTGTTACCATTCTACTTCCCAGTTGAACAAACCTATATTGAGGAAATCTGTATAGAGAATCTGTATGCCTTTCAGGGATAATATTCTAATTGCCAAGCTAATTCATAAAGCTGTGCTGCCCTGTGAGCCACCAAGGGCCACATTCTGTCCCCTGAGTTATACACTGCACATAATATCGCCAAAGAAAATGCATCTTTTTCCAGGGTAAAGGCATTGCCTCATGTATATAAAACAATCCTGTCTAAAATGAGGTGCAGAGTAAAATATCAAGAACAAGAGCATCAAAGATCTAAGAGACCAGTGCTAAAGCCCGTCCCCGGTCACATCAGCAGCCGGAGAGAGGAGTCCCCACGGGCGCCGGAACGCCTCAGACCAAGGCTCCTCAACCATGTGCCAGGATTAGCTCCTTCGCCCTTCAGTCAAGGGTCTCTCACAGGTGATCAAAGTCACCCGTCACCTTGGAGGGGAAGTCGTTCTGTATCAGCCCCCGCACAGTCTGCATTAAAGCAGGGAAATTATTTAAGCCAGTTAGAACGTTTTTGGTACCTATCCCTTTCAAACCTGATGGTAATTTGCTTTGGCGTTCTGTTCATGGAAAATTGTGTCAATCATGGACAAAGTGAAAAAAAAATTATTGATACAAGAGGAGTGGCGTGCATGCTGCTAAGAAGTGAGATAAAGTTGTGCACTGGATGAAAACACAGGGGCACACACGTAGGTGCAAAAACACAGTCAAAGGTGAATCGTGTCATTCTCCTTGAAACAAATAGAAGTTACAGATAATTTCTCTGCTAAAGAATCATCTCTGATTGTTTGTGCCACAGAGGCAGATAAATGCCAAAAAGATAGATCCCTCTGCCTCTGAGATACTGTCCTGTATAGTATAAAGTTAATAGCAAAGTAATAACGAGCCTCCAGTTCTGACATAAAATATAAAGTTATGCCTGCTAGATGCAAGCTTCATGATCTATAACCTGTGAATCCCTGTGATCATAGCGCAAAAATCTCCACCACAGTGGCAAAATGAAGGGCAAAATGCCATCCAAAACCCAGACAGCTTTTCACCAGGAACATATGGTATTCTCAGACATTTTCAGGTACTTCTAGACATAAACCAGGAAACAAAATTTATTTCCTAATGACCTGTGGCCTAATGACACACACATAAAATATAACCTATGATAGCTTGCATTTCTGAGAAACCACATCTGCACTCACGTAGGTTAGAATACACATTTATTCCACTTTCCCATTCTAAAATAATAGTTAAACATTATTTGGTTAACCCTGGCTGCCCTGACTATGAGTTCTAGTCCCTGACATGATACCGGTGTTCAACATGGCAGGACAAAGGATGATTTCCCATTATATTGATATCAATGATTTACTCCTTGTCAAACTTTAAAAATAAAAAACAAAAGTCATTTTCTTTATGAGTCCAGACCGAGTGAATTTCAGCCAACATGTGAATTTTTTCAAAGCTCCAAAAAAAAAGAAAACCCTTGGTTACAACTGAAGCATGTAACTGTCATTCTGGTGGTTGCACCTGCTCTTGTCATCATTCAGAGTGTGCCACACTAAATGAACCTACAATAGGTACTAAATGACTGTGCTTGGACATTTTAGAAACACAAGCATCATTCAGCGCATGGCAGCGGCCGCCCTCTCTCAGAAAAGTGCATCAGAAGAAAAATTCTGTAACGTTAGCATAATCACCAGTGAGAATTATGAGCAGAATCTGGCCTTGCACATTGTTATTTACAGCAAATCCATTTCCAGTTATTGCCAGCTCAGCAGTAGAAACCCCACCTTTTTGTGAGTATCAGACTCTCCTCCAAATATGGTTGGCTTAGATTTCCAAGGTGGAAAAAAATGGCTTCGGGCTCCCAACAAAAGAGAAGAGCTGCTTTCCAGGAAATTACACACTTTGATGGTGTATGTCCTGAATCAGGATTAGTTTATTCAAGGACGTAATAACATCTCCCACAGTTACCCCTTAACATAAATCCATGGAAAATTCACGATGTGACAACTACAGCTTCCCATTTCCTAGCCATTTCTTTCCACTGTACACTAGACAACAGTCACTTAACTCACACTGTAAGTCCTGATGATGTTATACTATCCTCACGCTAGTCAGCAAAACAAAAACCACAGTGGTTTAAGCAGTAACACTTCTGTGTCTGTTTGAACAAAATCTATTCAAATAATCAAACACTTACGAGGAGCTACTGAAAAACACAATTAAAGTAAAATGTATTAATAAATGTTTAATACTTAGACTTCTTTTTAGTCTTCCGAAGATAAGAACCAATTTAATTTTATCTGATATTAAATTTTTATAACCAGGTGGTGGGGAAGCTTTACTAATTCTGCATGAGAAATCCTGCTTTACATGCTAACCATGTGGTAACTCTTAAGGTTGTATCTATTAGCTACAAACTATCTTAAAATTGCAAAAGGGCAACTGAAGCAACACTAGTTTTCATCTATGTTTCAGTCTAAAATAATGGATTAATCTATATGTGGTCTCTAATTTTCACCCAGGGACATTCTAGCAGACTCTTGCAAAATCTTCACAGTAGGTAATCTATTTGGGCCTTGAAAAAGAAATGGTATACTTAGCATTCATTTGAAGAAGAAACCCAGTCTTTATAATTCCACTTTCTTCAGAAAAAAAAGGCCTGAAATAGCCCCCCAAAAAGCAATTATTCAAACTTGCAGCTAACAGATTCGATACAGACCCGTATCGGGCCGTATTCGGACCTTGCAAAACGACAGAGCAAAGCAAACAGTGAGCCGGGCAGTTATTTGTGCTGCAACGTGCTGCTCGACTTGCTTCACTCCCTAGCGTGGAGATCCTCCCCGGCTGCAGAAAACACACCGAGGAGTAAAGCCAGCTTCACTGACCTGTGTGCTGCCTGCGATGCTTGGTGAGGGCATGGCGCGTCCCGCCGGCGAAGCCGCAGAGGTCACACAGGAACGACTTCTCGCCTGTTGCAACAATAAACAGATGAGGGACTGCGGAGGTCACAGATCATTAAAACATATCTATCAAGGCTTTCAGGGTTACTAATTCCTCCAATCAAATGTTTCCATGTAAATATGTCAAATGGGAATGAAATTACCACTGCGGTTTATTGACTGTGATAAAATCTGAAAAGCACCACTGAACATAATTACATACTTGTCAGACCCATAAAAATTAGCTTTATTATCAATGGAATGGTTTTGTACAACTTCATTTCTGTTAGATGTCTTCCAGATGGGGCTGCTTTATGCACTTGAACAGTTTTTATGCATATCCTGATTTTTTACAATTCCCATACATCTGGCCTTTCTGTGCTGAGTAAAGATTGCCTGGAAAAAAAAAGTTAATATAGTGTATATATGATTCTGCTTAAATAAAATATATTGAATTTACCAACAAATTAAGGATGCTGAGAAATTTTCAACAGACCAGATCGCAGTCATCTTTAGTTACCTTCTACTTATTAATAAGTATTAAATTTTTTTTTCCTGGAATATCCTGGAGAGCCCAGGCAACAATAACAGCCACATTATTCAGTACCAGTGGCAATTCAGTACTGTTTATGTTGGTAAAACTTTCATGACATAAAGAAAACAGGTCTGGGGATTGCTACTGCAATTGCAGCAGAAACTCGTACTGTTCATCTTCAAATGATAATTTTTCCTTCCAAACCGCGGGAACAATTTCAGCGAGTTTGGCAAGCTCGCTACTCATTAGCAGTGCGTAAGTGCTCCGGCTTCAGCATTTCTACACGAGCTAAGCCTTTGCCCTGTTGTGCCCAGCGCAGCCTCTCCTTTGAGAGCCACGTTTTCACGCGGGGCGCACCAAGGTGCGCGGCGCCTGCACCCCGGCAGGGCGGCACGCAGGGCGACGGCGCTAGCCCCCCGCGCCAGCGGCGCCTTCCAGAGGCTCTCCAGAAGGGAATCGCTCTGCCCGTGTGCCGCCAAATCGTGCCCTTCCTCAGCAAGCCGGCGGAGAGGAGAGCAGCGGAGCGACGGTGCTGAATTCATTGGAACTAACAGTCTCCTTCAGATCCTTCTCCGTGGGGAAGGAAATTTTCCTTCTATGAAAGCTGAGTGGGTTAAGAGGTCAGGTGCCGGATTACGGACACCTCCCATGAAGGCAGCGGCGAGGGGCCTCCACGTCGCTCCTTCCCACAGCACCAGCGCCACTAGCGCGCGGCCCTTCCCGAAAGCGTCGCGCCCCGCTCAGCATTCCCGGGAGGAACGGCATCCCGGAAGGATGGCATTCCCGCAGGAAGGGGGTTTGCTGCGCAGGGGGCAGCGCGGGGTGCTCCCCATGGGAGCCCTGGCCCGGCGCCCGCGCGGGCACGAGGAAGCGACGCCTCCACATCTCCAGAGCAGCCTCAAACGTGGGGCCGTAAAAACCCTGCCAACCTCCAGCAGGCAGCTCGGCTTCCGATACGACCGGCACATGTTAATGCCATCTCATAAGCGAGCCAACTGTAGGCGCCGTTATCCCATACACCTAAATCTGTGAAAAACTCAGACTGAAATTTTAGTTTGACTTCATTTTATTTTTTAAATATGGCCCATGATATGAGAGAACTAGTCCAAGACAGCACCTAAAGTGCTGCAAAATATTTCTGGTACCTCCTTTTTAGGAACCAGTCCTGGCCATTTGTGATTACAACTGAATTAAAAAGCAAAACAGAAAAAGCAGAATAAAAGCCCAGCGTAACTAACACACTCCCACATCAGTTTTCAGAGGCAAGCTAATATCTGTTTCATGTGAAAAATTCATATTAAATGATGTATCAAAATCTGAATATTATTGCAAATTGTTGGTCCATAATATCACTGCAGATGTAATACGGAACCGTTTCATGGAGATTTCTACACAATCTCTTTTCTCCTTTATTTTCTGTATCAGGAGTTTCAGCATGCAGCACTTAAGTTCATCAAAGTATCAAAGAAAAGGAGTGGAAGGACTATAAATACGGCTTAATTATAATTAATTAAATATTAATTAATTAATCAATTTTAAGTATAAATCTTTCTAACTAGCTGTAACACCTAACACTCCAGCATAAAATTCACACTTTAAAGCTAAATGCTGCTCCATGCCCACCAAGCAATTGCTCACCATCTCTATGTTGTCATAAATTAGCTCACGTTGCGTTTAACGTCTCAGAGCAGACGTCAGCGGGGCCGGCAGCTGCCGTCGCTAACGAGGACGCCGCGCGCCCGGGCCGTTTTATGTTGGGCTTGCGGAACAGCACATACGAGCCGTGCAAAACCAAGCAACGGCTTTGAAACTGGGAAATTCCTGCACTTCCCTATACATCCTGCAAAATACTTCGCCGGTTAAATACTCCGCATTCACCTGGGGGTCTAATCTCCTGCACGCAGAGCGCTGGAGCAGGTCAGTGGGGCTTTGGCCCAGGAAGCACTAGGCTGAAGGAGATTCGGTCCCTGCTTTTTAAGTGCAGGGAAGGGGGTGACGCATTTTATTTTCTCCAAGATTCACTTCCAGACTTATTAATGAATTAATTACATATTTGTGTATGTATCACGGGATATGCACAAATTCATCCATCCATACAAACGCAAACACAAAACTTCATTACCTGTGACTTTTAAGTTCAAGTGCACAGTATTTCTTAGCTGTGAAGCTTAATGTGGGTTGAATCCCTCACATCTAGATGTAATATTTCATTTGAGGTTATGAGTATGTATTGATACATAGATGTATTTTACATTCGTCTGGATATGCTTAACAATTTTATCATTCCAACTTCAGGATTTGTGACTTTTTAACTCTCAGGAAAATATAAAGGCAATATTTCACCTG
>VZSV01000039.1:1501281-1503781 GCA_013398735.1 Nothocercus julius | reverse complement strand
AGTATTTTTTTCTGCAGGATCCCTGGGTTGCTCACCACCCAGGAGGACCCTGCTCCATAGGCATCACAGAGTGCAGAAGACTTCTGCCTGTCAGAATACACCTCTTTCCAAATTTTCTGAATATATGTTTTCCTTTGGAAAGTAACCTGTGTGCCCGAGCTCCTGCTTCACCACGGTGTCAGGGGAGCCTGATGTGCTCCTACGTTTTCTTAAGAGCTCCAGAACTGATGCAGCCTGTACTGCAGCTCGACCCGGGACGGCAAGAGCCCTTCTGCTTTCCCAGCTTACCCACAGCCCCAAAGCAGTGCCACGGTAGCCTGCGTGTCTCCAGTGACAACACTTTTCCCTCATTATTTATTGCCCTTTGGGTTCATAAATGGCTCGAAAGAGCCTAGCAGCAGCTGTGAGGCCTTTTGCAAACTTGCCTCCGTTATCTCAGCAAAAAGAAACAAAAAACAAACAACCAAAACAACAAAACATGGCCAGCACCAGAGAGTAGAATGTTAAGAACATGCTTTTCAAAGCATTTAGGTACCTGTGTATGTGCCTCAGTACACATGCCTCTGAAAATACCTCCAAATAGTGTTCTGCATGTACAATTGCCTTTTAAAAATGGTTCTAAATTACTTGAGCCAAAAGCACACAGATGTCTTGTGAAAAATGCAGCATTAGAATCTGATTTTCTGGGCTCAAAAATGGGCAATCTTTGTTCCTTCCTGCCGTTCATATCTACAGAATGGGACCTCACTGTAGGGACTCTCTCTCACTACATTTCTTTGAAACCTCTTCAACAAATGAAGCAAAATCTGACAGACAGGAGGATGATCCTAATCTACCTACAGAGCATGATTTATTTTGTGCTCTAAACGAGGCAGGGATTTTGCGTATTAAAAAAAGAGTGAAGGACCACTGAGCTGAAGAATACATGAGAATATCTAAAAAAAAATTTTTTTTTTATTTAATTGAAATTAGAGATGAATGGGGTTTTATAACCTACAAATGCAAAACTTACTATTACAGCATAGTTTTTAATTTATAATCCCTTCATATTCTTAAGGAGACAACAACAAAAATCCCCCCAAATTTTTGTTCCCATGGAATAAAAATTCCATGTTCTAGAATAAACTTCCACATGATCCTTCAATGCAGACAGTATAAATTTCATAAAACAGGTAACAGCTATCCTTTACCTGAACCAATGGAGGAAGACAGACTCATTCCATTAGATTTCACCAAAATTTGCTGAGGGCACAAAAAATCTATTAAAACCCAGGTTAAACTCAGAGTTCTGGCTGAAAGCACAGACTGCAATTTATGAGCTCTCCTGTCCCTGCATTATATTCCCTCTTCCCTTTTGTTTACTATTTCTTGATTCTGAATTCAAGCATTTTTTTCTTCAAGACCTCCATCTTACCTCCCACCTTTGCCACCTTCCCTGATGCTACCTAAATCCTCCTAAACCCATCCCAGATTGCTATGCTTATCCTTATCCCATAATGTTTACACCTTACAAATTTATAGCCAATGACAAATGTGTATCAAAAGGTAAGAAAATTAAATCTCACTCTAAAATACACTGAACGCCTAAAATTAGGAGGCATGAAATGGTATCTGTTTTGTATTTTCTCTTGTTAAGCCAACGTCTCCCAGGTAATACACAGGAACCAGACAGAGCTGGGGTTTTTTTGTTTGTTCTGTTTTGTTTTGTTTGTTTTCAAGCAGATGCTATGCATGAGAAACCATACAGAGCTTGGGCCCTGAAATCTGGTGAAAAGGTACATTTTTAAGACTCGAATCATTCAAAATTAATGGCGAGGCAAAGTGCTTTTAAAAATCTCACAGTCGTTTTTAGCACCCAACCCAGCTGACTATTAGTTCTCGTGTTACTTCAAATATTAGCATAACAAGCCTATGCAGAAGACACTGATAACACAAGCTTCCTGAGTATGATTCCATCACATCCCCCTGTTAAGCACCAGTGAGAAGGACAAGCTTCCTAAAGGACACAAAGGAAAGACTCTCATCCTCAAGGAAATTGCAAGCATTGAAGCAGACTGGCCAAGCAGCAGGATGGAAAGCTGGGCAAGGTATCTAAAACGGCAACACTGAGCTGAGTATCGATTCTGTAGATTACCAAAGCTGGATTATGACTTTCAGTTGCCACCCCTGTTTCAAGAAGAAAGTACATTTCTCTAAATTCTCCTAAAAAAAAAAAAAAAAAAAAAAAAAAAAAAAAAGCTGAAATACATATTGTTTTCCTTATTCTCGTGTCTCAGAGTCTGCCGTCAAAATATCTATCTGTATACATTTTAAAACACAATTCACCACTAAAATGTAACCACTGTAAAGCAATTAATTTCAAAAGGTGACTAACAAGGGACTCTTTTAAACATGCAGTTTTCCGAACAAAAGCAAACTTGCATGGAAGAACTGCATACCCAAATAGAAAATTAAGGCAGGTGCAAGGTGATCACATTCCTGGAGAAAAAAAAAAAAAAAA
>VZSV01000039.1:1474767-1501211 GCA_013398735.1 Nothocercus julius | reverse complement strand
AAAAAAAAAAAAAACTGTTTTCACAGCTGCCATCACCTCAGCTCCCAGTGTTAAAATAAGATTGTTGTCTGTGGCTCGTGCATCGGCAGTAGCTTACACTGATCAATTTCTGACCTTACTTACAGCTTTGAAATATTACCAATTTCAAACGTACCTGTCCTAACTCACTGAGCTAAACACCCGGTTTCAGCGAGGTGACAGAACAGGTCCATTGCCTTCAATGCGCAGCCCAGCAGGGAAAAATGGAGGCCTCCAGTTAAAGGTTAGTTAACAGCTCCACCAGTGATATATAACCCAGGAGAACATTCCCCTTATTCTTCTATATCTCTTTTGACTCTGCAGTATAGGTTGGGATAAAATGTAGTCAAAATTTATTTTTGTCACTTTCACAAGCATTTATGACTCTGAAAATAGTCTTTCTGTTGAAGTGGCAGGTACTATTTTCATATTGTTACTTTTCAGAATAGAATCACACTTTAAATTTGTATTTCCCAATTTAAAAAAACATTTTAAAATGTAACCAAGTGTAAGTGAAATTGGACTAAAGGTTACTTTATCTGTGGAAAACAGCCTTATGAGCCAGCTGAAAGACATGATGCAAGCGCCAGCCACAACCTCACGATTCCCATTGTATTCATTAAGGCATAATGGAAAGTTTAAAATTTATCATCTTCTACAGTGTTATAATATTCTGTCAATTTTATAACATTAATCTTTCTGCAGAGCTTTTTATAACATACAATCACTTAAAATAGTGTCACAGCCTACTGTTTAATGCACATAAAGGTATGTTTCATTAACACTACTCTATGAGTTTTTACTACGACAAATATATAATGTAGAGAAAAAGGAACATCTGTATATAATAGTAATGATTCAAAGCCTTTTATACCAATAACACTTACAGTTTCATTTGAGCACTTTTTTTTTCTTTACCTAGAGAATTCTAGAACATAGCATGGGAAAAAAGAAACTCTGAGATTAATACAATCTAATGGAACAGTGCTAGAAAACAGGCTTTTTTTTGCAGTTCCATTACCTTTATCGATTGTTGTCCATCATAAATTTCTCAGTTGTGACTACAGTGCATGCTACTTACACATAGATGAGAAAAGCTTGTTCTACCCTTAAACTACCCTTCATAAATTGATAACTCTGCATTTTTGAAAATATCATGGATTTATTTTTGATTCTAGGGGACAAAATGATGAAACAGTTTGAATTCTTTAGGAAAAAAAAAAATCAATTGACCAAGCACTCTTACAGAGTATTTTACATAAGCACAAATAGCTCATGGCCTTCAGACAGAGGCAGAACTATATTGCAATCTATAAATTTGAATGGGACTAACTCACTCTTTTTTTTTTTTTAAGGAAAGGTCTTTGGTTTTAGAAAGTAGCATATGCTCTACTGAAGTTTAGAACATCAAAACACATTTGAACTGCAAAGATCTGCACACTTGTATACGTAGGTCCTGTTATCAAAGGAAGGTGAGTTCACAGTGCCTTGAGATACCATGTACGCTCCAAAGATTACATCAAAAATTCATTCCCAACCTTAGGGATTGAGAACTAGCTGTTCTCAATCATAGCATAAGTAGCTTATAGCAGAAGAGCAACACTGACAATGACCAGGGTCATCCACTGATGTGGAGCTTCTAGAGAGGGTCCAGCGCAGAGCGACAAAGATGATTAAGGGACTGCAGCATCTATCGCATGAGGAAAGACTAAGGGAGCTGGGCCTGTTCAGACTGGAGAAGAGGAGACTGAGAGGAGACCTGATCAACATGTACAAGTACCTGAGGGGAGAATGTAGGGAGGAGGGGGCCAAACTCTTCTTGCTGGTGGCCAGTGACAGGACAAGGGGTAATGGGTGCAAGCTGAAACACAGGGAGTTCCATCCCCATGTCAGGAAGAGCTTCTTTCCTGTGAGGGTGCCAGAGCCCTGGCACAGGCTGCCCAGAGAGGCTGTGCAGGCTCCTTCTCTGCAGATCTTCCCAACCCGCCTGGCTGCCACCCTGTGCCCCGTGCTCTGGGTGTCCCTGCTGGAGCACAGGGGTTGGACCAGATGATCTCTAGAGGTCCCTTCCAACCTCAACCATTTTGTGATTCTGTGATCAGACTAATCACATCACGATAGTCAACATAATCAACTCAGAGGCTGCTGGATGCTTCATAAAACAGTGGGAGACACCAATTCTGAGCCAAATTTTACAGTCCTCTCTTAAGCTAAACCTTGAGCAGAGTTTTCCTATGAAAAGTCACTTCTTCAGATTAGAGATTTAGCTAGGTCTAAGATGGTAGTCTAATCAATAACATATCTGTCCACAAATAAACACTACCAGCCCTGGGTAGACAAAGTAATTTTCTTCCTTTCAGACTTCTGACTGCCCTTATGTTCAAGCACCTCTACTTATAAAAAAATTAATAAAATTCATCTCTGTATACTCATCAAATGCTGTACTCCTCAAATCAATGCATTTTTTTTTTGAACATCTGTAATCAGTTAGTCTAACAGTTCTTATATTTCTGATATTCCTATAAGGTTAACATCTTTGTCCTTTGCATCCAAAAGGAGGATAGTGTAAATAATGGCTAGACACCAGGAGACACCTGCTTGAAGCAGCTATCCTGTCCACCTCTCAGATAATTTGCAGTTTTATTAAAATCTTGATAAAAACATTTTTTACATACTTGAGTTTTTTTAAATGTAATGAAGACTAGTCTTCTGCTGACAACACAAGCAAAATGCAGTGGGTTTAATTTAGGTCACAGTGACATCAGAGAGGTTTATTTATTGCCAACTTTGTTGCATCCAACAAAGCTTTAATCTGTGACATGCTGAAGCTTGTAAAACAGCAAAGTGGTATGATATCAGAGAAACTACACCATGCCATATATTTCTAAAAAGTTTGGTGTCAAGCACATTACACTCAGCAAGATCATCAAGGAGAAAGACAAGAGATTTGGGGTTTTGTTTGTTTGTTTGCTTCTTTTCAGCTTACATTTACAGCTGAAGCACTCTTTGAAAATTCCTATAAAGACTTCACCTCCTGAGAGACAGCTGTTTTTATGTAGTCATAGGTGACGAGAGTACGATGCTTTTATGAAGCTGAAAATCAGGACAGACCTCACATGTTACCGAGGAAAAGTGTGAGAATCAAGGCCTGCCTCCATAACCTGCAGAGCTCAGCCAGTATCTGGAAGACACAGTCCCAGCAGAAGGGTGGAAAAAACAGAAGATTTCAGCACTTCCAGGACAAGCCTGGCTCTCCATTATGCACGAAAAGGAGGGCAAGAAAAGGAGGAGCACACGGCCTGAGGAGTCAAGGATTACTTGTTTTTGAGAGAACCCACAGTGGGGGATTTGCGTACCAAAACATCTTTCGAATCCAACCATATTTGGCTGATAGCCTTCAACCCTAAATCGGGTTGGGAGCACCTCGTGCAAAGTCATTACAGAGAGATTCAGAGTGTGGGAAATGGCAGCAGTCCTGCGGGACGCGGGGTTGCCAAGAACGTGGCTTAGATGGGCAAATACGCGGCAAATATTTCACTTGTCTAAAGAAGCTTCCCCTTTATCCTGACCAAATGAATACTGGGGAATAACAGAATAGGTCCTGGTCTTTTCACTATGTCTTAACTGCATTTCATATATGACAGGGAACGTTGCTTGCACTTTTTCTATTACCAAAATCAATGCAATCCACACGTCAGGCGGTGATGGTGGGCACCTGCTGCGGAGCTTTGCCTGATTTCAGACATCCACAGGGAAACGCCACCTGCTTTAGAGAAGTCAGGATTTCACTGCCTGTTCATACACATTCTCCAACTAATCAAATTCCAGCAGAGAGTCATTTACAACCTAACCCTGTTTTGCAAATACTTATAAATAAATAAATAAGGACTTTGATTTTGACAGCTCCATTTTAAAGGTGGTTTCTAAAGAAATAAATAGTTCCAGCAGACTAACAACAAACAGAACCTGGTTTATCACTGATGTGTGTTTGGTGCCCCTTTTTAGACTGGGGAGAAAGAACAGAAAATTTCCTTACAGTGAGAATAGACCTAGGGTTTTTTAAAGGTGATGAAACAGAATAGTAGAATAGATCTCTTAAAAACACAAAGGTGCCAAGGCCCCATAAGGCATTTTTGCCCCATTCAATCAAACAGCTCAGTTACGTGGGTATTTAACAGCAAAAGAGGATTAAAACTTTGACTTTTTTTTGTAAACCAGTTTTCTATTCAACTAGTTCTATGTTTTTCTATCTTTGATGTTTTTAATTTCGTTTCACATAAAATCATATTGAATAAAATAAACCTGTCATTTATTACAAAATTCAAAAGAAAAACAGAAAAGCCCCTAAAGGAAAAATAAGACTATATATCGAGAAAAAAAAAATCACACACTTAATAAAAATTTAAAACAAGAAAAATGGCAATATGCCTTCTTTCATATCTGCCGTTGATAACATTACAGATTGTGTTTTTTGCAAATTTACTTATTTTGATATTGTATTTAGGCAAATATCTTTACAGCCTTGCAAAAGAAAAACAGCTGGTTTATGATTTTAATACATTCTCAGAATAAGAGTCCACAGTTGTCAAAGCAAAGCAATATCAAGTTATATTATGATTCTACTGACATCAGTAAAATATCAGACAAACTCAGTTTGACTCAAATCAGCTATAAGCACTATTTTTTCTAAACCTAATATTATTATAATGCGATTTTTCATTATTAGTCCAATTCAACTTGTATTGAAGTCAATGAGATTATACTGAGTTCTATAAGTATTAGATCAGGCTCTGTGATGATGCTACAGCTCCAGCAAAATGAGTCTTGTCAAAAGGACTATGATGAAGTACATCAGGCTTATATTGTTAACAAATTATTAGTTTATTAAAAACCGAGTTTCCAAATCCTCATTTACTTTTCCTCTGTTTGTTTATTGTGTCTCAGCTGGCATAATCGAAGCAACGGCTCTGCCTTATTTTGCAGGGGCTGCTTCAGCCTGTTTCATCTTCAGCATTTTGTCCACTGGCGTCATATTCGGAACAGAGCTTGCCAAACGGTACACGAAGACAGCTACGCTCTAGTAAAACACATCCTCTAGCATTTTGTTTATGTCCTAGCAAGGGAAAGACTAAGACTGGCCCTGAGAAGATTTTACAGCACGTGTAAAAAATTTACAATTTTAGCATTGCTCAATGTATCAAGACCTCTTTGAAACTTAATTTTGGCACGATTTTATATCATTTCCCCGGCGATTTGTGTGTACCATAGCACACAGTTGGCATAAAATGCAGAAGGAGGTTGACTTAATAATATTATTTGTAGGAATAGTGGAACCTCAGCATAGCAAGAGATAATAAGATTGATATAATTGTTTTAATATAACATGCAAAATGTTGCACATGTGGAATACAAGAATAGAGAGTAGAGAGGAATATTATACGTCTGAGAAAATAAGGAAAATCCTACTAAAATTCACAGTCTTTTTAATATCACACATTTTGCAAAAATGCCAAGTGATATTCAGGGTGCTGTGATGAGTCCTAAGTCATACATATTCTGTCTACTGTAAAAACTGCACATTTAAAAATAATTAAAGCCAATATGTCTAAACTGCAACATACAAACTGATGTACAATCTCATTAAAAATATACTGAGATTTCTGTAGAAAGCTTCCTGAGATTCAGTAGGAAAAAATGTCTACTTGAGATTTGTATTTAGTATTTATCACTATTTTTAAGATAATGTTTATCACTAATGTGCCAGCAGAAGTTTTCTTCTCAGAAGGTTAACTCTTTGAAATTAAACAAAAATTATCACATGGAAAATGTTTAATTGTTGTTCTCTTCCTATTTTTAAATAGAGGAAATGCATAACATGACCAAGATATGCATGTATTTTTAATTAAGATACTATCTCCCTTGTGGTTGTGATTCCTAAGCCAATTTACTATTTCAAAATGCAGTTCTCCTTCTAAATATAAACACAAGAGAATCGCAGAATTGTTGCACAAATCATTATACTTTTAACAGCTGCTCCTTTCTGGTCCCTATCATTTGGGAAACAATAGCACTGAGAACAATTGACTTGATACCCAAAATTGCTGCCTTCTGTCAGCTATGTTGTACTAATAGGTTAAGTTTCCTACCTTTTAGAGACCTGGAAATTAATTTTATTAAAATTATTCCTGTGAACTCTAGAGGAGTCTTACTATTAGTAAATAATTTGCAAAATCTACCTTTAAAAATGTGCAACAAAACGTAGAACACTCGGCAGCCTATGATCCAAACATGCATTTCTTATGGCTTCTTCCTCAATCATTAGATGAAAAAAACCATGGATGTTCAGTATGGCAGATTACTTTTCTTAAACTATATTTCAGCTATATATTTCAACTATATTAAACTATATTTTCTTCAACTGTATTCTAAAAATAAATGAAATCTGAAAGTTTATGATATTAAGTGCCATTTAAAAGATTAGATCACGTTTCCTATTATATTGTATTTTCCTTTGTAACTTTTCCTTTTCACCCTATCTACACTAAAATATAACCCTAACAACAACAACAACAACGACAACAGTATTTGATAAGATCAGATCATGGACTGTCTAATGAAAGGCCACATAATAACTTTGAAACCATTCTTGAATAATAATTTCCATGACACAAATACTGTATAGTTAACCAGAGTTAATCTCAAAACCAGGAAGTTTCCCCAGCAGCACCTGGCCTGATGAGGCATCAGGAAAATGACAGTACCATCAATGATAGACCATTATCAGCATCTTCAAACTTCAGAGAGAAGCAAACTCATTCTCAGATATGGTCACAGTGAAATAAAAATACATACACAGGTTTTTCCACTCCTCTACGGCAACTGCTCATTTTTTAAAAATTAATCTGTGTACATCTCCTTTCAGGAAGGACTGTTCAGCTGTTGCTAATAGGACACCAAATTCTCACACTGAATTTTGAAGGACTCTCATTTCTAGACATTTTTCCAAGATGTAAAGCTGAGGATGCTAAACACGCTTCTTCTCCATATACTTATCCCAAGGTGTTGTCTGCTCTTTTAGCTGGAAGCAAACCTCTAGTAAATTCCTATTTATCTCCTTGCCAATCAAGACATGAATGAGTGACAGTAACAGAGCCTTATCTAGGACTCCTGTCTGTGGTGCATTCTGCTAAATGATGTCATCACTCTAGCAAAAGAAAATAAGCAGATTATTACAGTGACTAGAAGCAAACTAAACATTTGGATTTTTGCATGGACAGATTTACACACTGTCTGTCAGATAAAGCACAGTTTGCCTGCTGCTTACACAACAAGAATGTGCCTGACAGCTTCTTCCCAGCTTTAGTATCTGATTACATAAATAGGCCATTCCCCACCATTCCTGAAGACTGACAGTCTGTCTTGGTTTAAAGAGCAATTTCTGACTATCAGCCTTTCTGTCTTGCACACTAGGCTGATTATCATCGGGGCACTCCCTGGAGGTCCAGTCAGTTGGTTTTTCTCTTGAACTCAGGATGTTGCAGAAGTTGTAGCCACAGGAATATGGAGAAAATGAAAATCACAGAATCACAGAATGGCTGAGGCTGGAAGGGACCTCTAGAGACCATCTAGTCCAACCCCCCTGCTCCAGCAGGGACACCTAGAGCACGGGGCACAGGGTGGCATCAAAGCAATGCGTATTTGAACATTACCAGCAGTGTCTCAAAGCTTACATCCCTGACTCCAAGAAAACTGTCACTGACTCCTCTGAGAATGTGAATAAAGATTTTAGGTACCTGCCATCTTCAGGAAACAAAAAGGCCCAATATGAGAAAGAAACCCCTTTTTCTAAAAAAAGTCAAAAATCAAAGAAAAGTACACACACTCAGACACACACACCAGTTAGAGTGGGCTCTTCCTCCCCGCCACATAAGGGCACTGTTTGCAAGAGTAATTTTCAGTTGTTCATATGGCAGTTTCGTTGTCCGAGTCAGCAGTTGCACTCCCAAATTAAACTCAGAAACTGTCATGTAAAAGACCTTCATAATCTTGTATATGTTTTTGTATCAACTGTGCAACTATTAGTCTTTTTTAATAATTCTGCTTTTCCAAATAATATTTCAATAAAACTGTGGTTTAAACTAGATGTATTTTACTGTTGCTGGTCGACACAAATATTTTTAAGGTATGAGCGTGTAAACGACATTCCATTTTTCATAGCTATATGTATGCAGGTGTTAATGAACTTATTTAAAAAATGGTTCTGAGCACTGAAAAGGGTAAACACATAATAACTCTGCTGTTTACAATGGTAAACAATCACAAGTCATAACCACAATATTGTTCCTAGTTATTTCAGCTATAACTTGCAAGGCTTCATAACCAGACAAACCAGATGAAATATGTTGCTGCAGGTCTGCTCTGATGGATCCCTCTGAAATATCCACATTATTGCTTTTATTTTATTATGTACCACACTTCATAACTGTACACAGCAGAGTACAATAAAAACTGCACTACACTCCTTTAAGTACTTATTAAATAGGTCAAAAAGTTACCATAACAAATAACTTGAGCTATTCGGCATCCATTAATAACACATCTTGTTGGGACTCTAAAATAAACATGGGGGGAAAAACAGACCTGTAGAGAAGTCCCTATTATTTGGTTCTATTGCTTCACAGCTTGCACCTAAGGAGCTTGTTATTATTCATAAAATTGCTCACACAATTCCTATCCTTAAACACTAGAATTCCCACAGGATGTAACATTGGGCTGCATGGAGATTTGTGGGAAGGGAAGGAGCAGGCCAGAGTTTTGAGCCTACACGTAGGTTCATCTTCTCTGCGAAAATAAGAAAGAGTCCAAAGCCAGGTGCTAAGCTGGGGCGCCGATTTTCCTGCTCTTAGGAATGTAGGAGTTCGGTGCCAGCCTGTGAGTAGAAAACACTTCAACCTCCTGAAAATTCAAGCTCCTCCATCAGAGCAGGAGACTGGTAAGGGAAAAACAGCAGAGGGGGCCCTGGGCAGGGACTGAGCGGAGCGGGAGCTACCAGAGGCTGCCGGCAGGCACAGGGGCCGCGAGGAGACGGAGGGCAGATCCCTCTGGCCAACAGGCAGGACCAGGCGGAGGCCGAGGGGAAGCGGAGCCTCTGGGGACAGAGTAGACGCACGTGGGGGATTAAAAGAGGAGAGGAAAGGAGGGAGGGCATCGCAAAGCAGCATCTCAAGGGACTCAGGGAGCGCCGCGCCTGCTCCGGCGCAGGTGCCGGTGGACACGTGGAGCGCTGGAACAAGGCCGGGCCTGCGAGAGCAGGAGGCGTGGGGACGAAGGCAGAATCCAAATCTCAGCAGGGAGGCAGGAGAGGCAAGGACAGACACAGACAGTGCTGAAGAAATGGCAACAGGCAGATTTACAGACTATACAAGACGGTGGAGAAGGAGGGTTCATGGTCAGGGAAGGACGTTAAGGTTACGGGCGGTGGAGACAAATGGAAGGCCCGGGTGAGGGGAGCAAAAAGCCGGAGCCACGTTCGAAGCTGCTGCTCTTGCTCAGAGGGAGCCATTCTGTCTTACATAAAATATAAAAGACTCCTGCAGAAGACAAAACAGATAAACACACATAATGGTGCCACAAAACAGACCCATCGATACAAACTGAATTTAAAACATGAAGTATATATAGCGGGAATTATGTTACACTTGGTCAAACTCTGATTTAACTGAAAGAAACTGAAGCCCTTGATGACCTCACTTTTTTACTCTTGTTAACTTATGGAGTAAAGAATCAATGCTACATTATTTGAAAGTTCAATTTAAAAAAGAAAAGAAAAGCTTTAAGTCTGTCAAACTGAAAAATGTTTGGGAAATTTTTTTTTCAGCAACCAAAATGCCTAAGTTGGTCACAACCACAACGTTCCAGAACGCGTACGATGCAGAATGTGCTACTTTTCTATGCCTTTAAATAGCTCTCTGCCATCTACAATGATGGGGGAATAAACAGAATAGGAAGATTTTTGATAGTGTGTTTTTGCACAGTCCAATTTCTAGGAAATCGTTTTTTTAGTTGTTAAAAGGATCCCAATCATATATATCTGAATCTGATCACAAAAAAAAAAAATCAGCAAAATGAAATAAATTAGTCATAAATCACATTAATAAGTGGGGTTTTAACTATCTGTAGCATGTAGAATATTAACATCTGATGTGCCTATGAATAGTCATTCCTACTAGTATACATTAAATGTTGTAATTGGTTTAAATCAGCATGGGCCATCTGTCTTTAATACTCTTATTACAAGGCAGTAAGCAGAGAACTATTAGAGCTGCAGTATAAGCTGTAAGATCTTTACCCGTTCTTAAATCATTTAAAAATAATGAGAGCTTTAGCCTTTATCTAATTAACGAGTGCCTTCTTTGAATTAGAAAAACTGTATCATTTAGCCCACGGTTGTTTAGTAAATTGGCTTGGTGGCATGTAAGCTAATGCAGGGTAGCAGTTGCAGTGTCTTGTTCCTGGCTTCTTATTACTTGAATTATAATTCAATGATCACCTTAGATCATGGGCTATTCATAAATCAGAAGCCTGACATCAGATGAAAAATTGTATTAATATATGAAACTTATTATATAGTACAAACTGCTCTCTTGATAAATTACATTGTTCAGGCTTGACAATGATTGCATTTAAAACATTATTCCTGTTTGCTGTTTTACAGACTGAAACCTCTTCATGAAAAATTTACAATGCTCCTCTGTGTTTTGGAGTCAGAGGGCAATAGAAGCAAATGGCAGACATAACACCATACTTTAGATTTGCTGGCAGCAGCAGAGGACAGAAAACACTTTTAAGTGCAGGAAAAAAAAATCCTCAGCTGCATCCTTAGCATCTACATTTCTAGCTTTATGAAGATACTAATTGCCCTCTGCAGCAGAAGCACAGTAAATAATGAAATTTTAATTTCAGCTTTCTGGATTGCTTTCTTCTCCTACATAGGTGCATGTTTCATAGAAATTTATAGCTTTAGAGGAAAAAATAAAGGGGCAAACCCATGAAGTTTAATTTGAATTGAGGCCGAGCTCCTTAGATGATGCGTTATGACAAATGCTTTTTGCCAAGGCTGACTGGGTTACTCATGCTGTAGTTCCATATTATTTACATTAATTACATGAAGGCTGCTTTGTTAATGGTACATTCTGGTGTGGGTCGCAGCATGATATGCTAATGGTCTAAGAAAAATCTGCATCTCCAATATTTATGATAATTTGCAAGAGGAAACAGGATTGTCTTTATTTCTCTTTCTTCAGCAGAATACAAAAAGCCGTATAGAAACCATTGTATCCACGGACTGAGGGGAAAAAGTTCTAATCACGGTGACATTTAAGCATTATAAATGGAGAAGAATAATTTATTGTTTGGGGTCTTGTCAGACCCTCGGACAAAGTGATAATGCAACATTTCTCTGGATTTCCTACACTGTGAAGGCTGTACTGAACTGAATTAAAGGGAATTTTAAAATGAATTAAAACTCAAAATTTCTTCTAGCTTCTCCTTGTAGTGTTTTCCCCCATCAGTAGCAAATATACAGAAATATATTTAATTCAGGCTGTGTTCAGGTTTATGAAATGGAAAAATATTACGGTACCATTAGATATCACTTCAGGGGGAAAAAGGCTGCTACTGTCTTTCTGTTCATCTTGACTTCTTATTAAGCCAAATAAAATCCAGAAGAGAAGATTATAATATAAACATTGCATTTTTCATCCAAATATTACAGAATCACAGCATTACAGAAGCAAATATTAAAAACAGCAGACTTTTTTTCTATCAAGAGAAAAGAAAAAAAAAATCCTCTCACAAGGTATAAAAATAACCTCTTCGGCAAAGATGCCTATGCCTTTATTGTGCAAGTTCTAAACCGAGCTATGCAGACTTGTTGAATGCTCACATGCAACTGGAATTCAACAAAAAGTTTATTCCAATAAGTTGCTTCCATTTGAATAACCAGCTTGAGCTGAGAGCTGCAGTGAACAATATGTATTATATATTGTATTTAATATATTATTGCAACCAAACGAGCTGGAGTGCAAGTTTGCCTTTCCTGAATATCAGGCACTATACAAGCAAGAGCTACCTGGATTTGCTTTGATATGAGACTTGCCCTCTCTATTATTTCCCTGTGGTTACAAAGGGAGTATTATTGCAAGAAATGAGCTACCTTGATTTTAAAGCAATGACTTATCCCGAGTTATAAAGTGAAATCATTACCATCTCTGCAGGTAATGTGACTGTGAATATTACTCGGAGAATATCAAGCACAGAGTTTTGCTTGTGTTCAGCTTTACGTCCAGCTACTTATCTGTTATTGCAAACCAAATTGGTAAAAATATTATTTTGCTAGTGATGTGAAGAACCCAAATGGAAGCACATACACCCACGTGGTCTCCATTTCTGTTGTTGCAGTTGAGGAAAACTGGACCACAGTTGGACACAATTTAAGAATTCAGCTGAGGTAAAAGGAGAACATGGAGGATCAGATCTTCTGGCCCTTAAGTGCTCATGTCTTTAAGTCCCTGTGTGTTATTCTTGTGGTAGAAGTGTAGAATGCTGCTTCTAATCATCAAGCTGGAAATGTACCCTCACAAAGACAATTTTGTGTGTTGCCGCATCACTACTAGTTCTACAAAAAAGACCCTTACAAAAATTACTGCTGTGTCTCTAAGATCATCCACCCGAGGCAGTTTCATAACCTGTTCTATTGGAGTCCAGAAGCAAAGGTTACAAAACCCAGGACTTATTTTTAATTGCAGCAGCTAAGAGCATCACCTGAGCATCAGAACTGAAATCAAAAATGCCCAGTTGTTTGAACACAAGTTCAGCAAACTGATGTGAACAGGAATAAAAAATAAGCAGAACTACAGCACCACTGTTACTTATAAAAGCGGCTTTCAATTCTGTGGGAGATCTTCCTCACAAGTATGGACTAAGTCAAGCCCTGCCTAACTTATAACACTCTTCATGTTCGTTCTTGAGATAGCGTGGCTGCAATTCAAATAAAGTATTTATCTTAACACTTTGAAAACTACAATATAAATGCCCCCTTTGGTATCACAACTCGGATAAGAAAATTAAAGCTACATAAACTATAAATACGTTTTCAATCATAAAACCTCCTAAGTGCTAAGCTGCATAAGACAGCACAGCACTCATAGAAGTTTCCATTAATTTATTAATGAAATATGAGTCGTTGTGCTGATACTCAAAACCATCAACACATTAGCCCTTTCTCCTCTTTGTTCATGCCAATGACCTACCACAGCAACTATATTCCACAAAAACAAAATACAACTTTAGAACCAAGGGAAACAGGAGACCAAAGGGCATATTTCATATTGCTCAAAGAGCTGAACAATATTGCAGAACGTACTCCCATATGCAAATACCCTGCACCCAATGAACCAATCCCTCCCTCCCCGAATGGCAAATACAAGCTACTTAGGCTATTCCAAGGGAGTAGAGTACATGTTGTTATTTCCATATAAAAATAATATATTTCTGTCAGTGTATCAGCTATAACACAGAGAACACAAACCCTCAGACAATCACAACTAAATGAGAGGCAGAAGGTCTGGTGGGCAGGAGGTAAGCCATGGGAGATGGCGAGAGGTAAAAGGTTTCTCTGCAAGAAAAAGTCCGCAGCTTTCCCATTATATTACAAATGCAATGTTGGTACTAAACTGTAGGTCTTGGTTTCATATTTTTTCTTTTTCTTTTCTTTTCTCCCCAGACATGTGTGAAAGTATAATATGGACAGGCGCTCAGATTGATAAGCAAACTATTTATGATCACATAAAATAATGAAGATATTAGGAAGAAAAATCAGATATCTTCATTATTGCCATAAGTTGTCTGTAATTTAGATCTAAAATGTCAGAAAATGCCACATAGTAAATATTCTCTGTTTAAAACACAGACATAGATTACAATTAAATACTAACTAACTAGAAGCAACCTGTTAAGTTGTACTGTAACTTCTTATCTTTCATGAATATGGATGAATTCTGAATGAAATTACATTACATCAAGCTATAATATATGTAGCAGGGTCTCATACAGCATCTTTAGAAATAAGCATCTTGAATACAAAACAATACTTTATTAGATAAGCTGCAATGTTGAGTAGCCTTTGATAAGCCCAAATAAGTCAAATATCAGTCAAAATATTGGAAGACTGTAAGACCACATGGCTGTGAAGCTTTTCAAGTTGAATGACTAAGAGATGTAGCAAAAAGTCTGATTGCTCAAGTACAGAGAAAAAAAGTAACTACTAGAATGGACATACACACTGTTGTTTTGTGCAGTTGTTACCAAGTGTTAGTGATATCTGACTGAAAAGATAATTCATACATCATATTATTAGGGAACAATTAAAGAAAAATAGATGGTGTTCAAGTCTATGTGACCTTCAGACAGGCTATTTCTGTAAACAGCTGGAGCGTGGCTGGTCAAGGACCCAGTCACGGGACAGGGGGTAAGAGCACCACCGAAAGCAGGCAGTGGAAACGGGCGCGGGCAGAAAGGCTCCCGTGGAGCTGCAGGAAGCAGAGGGCGAGGAGGCTCCGTGGGGTGTCTTATCCAAACACACATAACAGCCAAGAGCTAAAAACAAGAGGCCATGCCTAGAGGCACGGGCACTTCTAACTGCTCCGTCTGTTTTTTGCTAAGAAGAGGATCACGCAGCACGACCCAGCAGAAGAACAGATAAACCCACCAAGTATGAAAGTTCTGACTCAACCTGTTGTCCCTGAAACAAAAATATCCAGGAGAGACAGTCTGTGAGCAGCAGTGTTGTCACCTGGCTAGCACGAGCACCCCCTGCCTGATAGTAACTTAAGTCTTGTCACTGACAATCACCGCGTTAATGTTGTCTTTTACAATCTATCTAGGGAGACTGATACAGAATCCAGAAAGAGATTAGGGATACAGCTGTCATAACACTACGAGTGAATCATCCGAATGAACTCCGTATCTCGAGAAATCAGTCACTGCAACTGCAAAGCTGAGCTGGAGATCCTACCCTCATGCCAGTTTCAACAGATAAGCAGAAAAATGTGCTCTGTACATGTGCTGCGGATCCAAGGAAGCAGTTGGGAAACTGAATTAAATACTCTTAAGGGACCACAGACCTGAGCTACTTTCCAAAATATTCACCTGCTCCTGAGCACTACTAGGTAATTTAGGCACAGGTATCCAGCAGGCAGACTAACCACTAAGTGGCCGAGATACCTAAGGCAAGAGGAACTCCATGCACCAACTAAATGAGACTCAGCAGTTTACTCAGCTAATAACAGAGGTCTGGACTTATTATTATCAGATAAGGACTGGGCTTTATTATTATTCATAAATTATGACTACTTTAACAGCATAGCCCTCAAAAAGCACTCAATGTTTTAAAAAGATTAATATGAAAAATCACATTTGTTGTCAAAAGAATTCACACGACTCTAAAGGAAAACAGAATGAAGCTTTGAACTGGTAACAACTGTATAACCATTACAAGCTCTGATTACAACCACATAAAGGCTTGTGAGTGACTATATTCCCGTCTAACTAGGCACCATCAAGCTTGTGATTTTCATACCAGGTTTTGAATGCGTACACGTTAGCACTGTGCAGGTATAAGAGGCAATGGCTAGTAGTAAATTATACCTTAGCAAAGTGACTTTGAGCTCAACTGTCTTTATTTTTGGAAAATCGAGTGACTAAATAATCCTATTTTAAAAACATTTGGTTAAACTTATGTTACCAGTCCCATAACATTTCTGGTATCCATCAGTGACAGGAAGGGAATAAACAGTAATGCAAGGGATAATAGTTCATCTCAATACCGATCTCACCTACCTTGACCAGTACAGAACAAAAACAGAAGACTGTCTTTCAGACAGCCAACCTAAGGTTGGCCAGATTCACCCTTCCTTGGGGATTACAATGTCACGGTGTTGATGTACCTTTCTGATACTGTCTAAACTATTTTGTTTTGTATAATTAACTGCACTGGCTGGTATAGCTAATGCAGTTATAATAGTTGTCCAGTCTCTAAATTAGCGAAGAAATACAAATTCAAAGAAAAACGAAAACCTGTAAGACGTTTTTAGTTAAATTAGTTAACCAACATGTGCTTTATAATGGGGCCATACAGCAAATGGCCATTTATATAAACACTCACTGATCGCTAGTTAACGCTAGTGTAACAATTATCCACAAGCTGATGGAAGTTCTAGCCCAAACTTGCCGATGCCTGGGGTGAGTTTAATCAAACAAAGGTTAAAATGAAGGTTTATTTCTTTAGTAATAAGGAATCCTCACCACCCACAACAGCATATATAGAAAATAAATGTTGCTCCCTTGGGCATGAATACCTCCGCTCAGTGAACAATGGCTTTCAGTCTGCTAATTGGGGAGCGGAGAGGTAAAGGTCACGTGTAAAAACAATAGGGGATATAAAAATAATGCAAAGTAAGGAAATTACAGCATTTTCCAATTGTCAGCGTGACAGCGACTAGTGAGAAATAAGGACATCAGATACGCGTGCCCCACTGTGCTGGCTGGGTAACAAGACAGTCTGCGCTGGGCTGTGCTGGCAGTGTGTAAACGTGTTTCCTTTTCTAGGGACAATGGGGCTATGCCCCAACAAAAGCAATAATCTTCCTCTGTAACTATGCTGACCCGGATTTTAGCTGATCTTTTCAAAAGCAGGGAATAAGAAAGGAGAAGAAAGGATAAAAAGAGAGAAAAATAAGTCTTTGAATTAGGTCATTTATGTGCAGGCTTTTGAACCACGATTCTCCCTTCTGAGCAACGTAATGAATTGTAATTTCCTTTTTTTGTTGTTGTTGTTGTTTATTTTTTAAATACTACCTTGGTGTAGCAGCTTGTCTGGATGAAAAATAAAAGCCAGGATTCGAGCAACATCTGATCTTAATCAAACACTGTGTATCCAACTTGCTTTCCATGGATTAGAGCAGGCAAATGCAAATTACAGCAAAATGTTCAAAAGAAAGTACTTACATACAGACTACCATTTAACTTATTGAAAAATTCATAGGTTTATAGTTGCATCCTTTCCTGAATTTAAATGCCTGGTGCTGATGTTGTTCTTAGCAGCTAACACTTCCTTTTGTTTATTTGTAAATGCTCGCATGCAGGTTTTAGCCTGCATTAGGAGGAACAAAGCTTTCAAATGAAATTTCTGGAAAAGAATTTTTGAGCAAGTTTTCTTATTCCTCCTGCTCTCTTTTTCCCTGCCTGTATTTTAAAGATTTGCCTCAAAAACACATATACCTTCTGAAAAGCTCTAGATTGTGGGGTTTTTCAGACTTGCAAAGCCTTGTCATGTTTCAGCTCTTTTCCTCCTTCTTACTTGTCCAGTCTTCAGTGTACTAAGACATGCACTTAAAGGATAATAAAAGAAGACCACATTATGTGTCAAATTAAATGTTGTTGATACTTGCTTTAAGTGTACATGCACTGACATTCTGTTATGGATCAGCTGCTGGACAATAATACTTGCACATTCCCCGCCTGACAGATTGTTCTGTATTTTGTTTGAGATGCCCTAATGTTTCTGACGACCCATACAAGGCCACACATTTCAGCAAATTTTCCAAATTAATACTGAGACCAGTTTACAATGTTTTGTTCAGTAGCGCTCACTCTTACTGATTGTGTCCTAAATAATAACTCATGGCCTCAGGCGTTTTTTCTCAGAATGTTTATGATGAGAACTCATTCATCTAAATCTGCTGGCCAGTGGAATAAAATAAATCAAGAATTTCCAAAAATATAACAATATTTGTGTTCTCTAGATAATTGATGACTGCAGCTGCACTAATTAAAACCCATGTGAGTTCCATTAATCTTGGTCACTAGGTCCAGCCGCCGCGCACCGCACCCGGTCGCTGCCCTTGCGCCACGTGCAGGGAAGACCTGACTTTTAGCTTGAATCTCACAGTATTATTATTACAGCTTAAACATCCAAACTATCACGTCACGCATACTACGCATCTAAGTAATTCAGTTCACATCAGTTAAGCTTAATAATAAGCTAAAAACATTACTAAAGAGTAAATGGTTTCCAATAAAAAGTTTGCCAATTCTCTGCCACCCCACAGAAGCCAGCGAGGTACAGCTGGGGTAAAGACTAACTGTGTAACAATTTCTTTATTAACAGGAAATAAATTGAATTAATTTTCCTTTAACGTTGCTACAGTGGCATTTTGTTTGCATACTCACAATGTTCTCTACAGAAAATCAAAAATACATCTTCACTAGAGAATTTCTAGCTAAGAGCTGTATCATACATATATTTTTCTGTATCACAGAACATTTTTATAGCTGTAGATATGCTTTGCTTGTTAAAGAAAAAGAAATGTGTCAAAAACTTGTGGTTCAGATAAATATCTACAGAAATAGCTATAACTAATGTTAATAACTAAGCTGCCTCGCAGATCATAAATATTAGGAAATATAAATAACTCCTAGAGACAACTGCACGATCTATATTTGAGGAAAGGCAACATTTGAGTAATCAATCATATGAAGCGAACACTGTCATAAGCTGAGTTTATGAAAATACTTGTAAACATTTATTAAATGTAAATCCCTCTCCAAAACGTGTGTTATAAGAGATCCCCATTTTTTTCATGCAATTTGGAGTGTGTAATATACAGCAGTTGATAAATACACCAAAGCCTTGTTGCAGCAATTGCTTCCTGTTGGTCTATCAATGTGTCACAGAGATGCTATTAGTTTGTAACTAATGTCATATAACACATACTAGATAGTAACAGATAAAATTATAATCTGGCCATAACAAAAAAATAATTCTTGCTATTAACACTACTTCTTTTTCAAGATCAAGTTTTGCCTTCATTTGCTGATTGATGTCAGTGAAGTACCTACTAGCTGATGTAACTGAGAACAAATTTTGGACATTATGTACATGCCTAGCTTCCTCACTGCAATAAGGCTTTTGTCCAAAAGCTTAAAAACTGAAATGCTAAGTCAATAAATTCCACCCTGCAAAACGCTCATCCAGAAAACCCATGGCCCTCCTACTGCACTTTGTATAGGTACTTCATACGTATGCGAAGGGATCTTTGCGTATCTCTCCAGAGAAATATTGATTTGAACATACAATTTGCTTCTATCCTATTTTCTATTTTCATTCAGAACTAGGAGAGCAGCTCCCTAAATTCATCAGCTCCGTAAAAAATTCTTGAAGAGCTCAACAGAAACCTCTCAACACAGGAGAAAATAATACCATGACTATAACATTACAGATGACATCAGTAATGGCATTTGAAGATTTAAGAAATAATGAGGAAATGATGCTACAGAAGTGCCCAACAAATCAATGCCTTCTGCTTGCAGCAATCTTACATTTCAGAGGGGACTACATAGGCAGGCTACAACAACCTGCAAGGGCCATTCGTTGGGCCTGTGGCCTCTTTTGAACAACATTTTATTCCAAAAATTAAGGCTCAAGAAACCACATGCAAAGACGCTGGGACTGTAATAACTCCGGTGAATTACGCTGTTGGGACCAGCTCTAGCCCGGCCCATGCCTGCCTTGGTACAGCCATACCCCTCTCCCATGCTACACAACTGAAATGCAGCATCCTTATTACAAAGCAACTACAAACCAGTCTCGTCATGGGAAGGAAATGTGGTGCACAAACAAGTCTTCCTATCTGCTCTAACGGCAGTATGACACTTATTTTTCCTGTTTTTTGGTGAAACACTTTAACCACGTAATTGCTTATGCTGGTATTTCTTTATTCTTAAAAATACAAGCTTGCTTGCCTATGGTGGCATTTCTTTATCCTTAAAAATACAATTGCATAGAATGAAAATTAATAATAAAAAAATCCTTTTCCCAGAAACCATGTTGTGCAATGTAATGACAATAAAAGTTATTTTCTTTGTAACAGGATCTTTCTTTCCCTCAGCCATGTTATTCTGCTGCTGCTCATAAAATCAAAGACAACATTTTGGATTAAGCATATATAACACGTCTCTAGTGCCAGTTCTGGTTGGAATGCAAAGCGGAAAAAAATCCACTTTGCAATGGTTAGGGGAGACCTGTTTGGTGAAGATTTTCTTAAATAGGGGTATACTTCCAGGTGATTTTTAAATGGTCTCTAAGTACCATTTCACAAATTTTCCCTCTTTCTACTTTTGTCCTGGATGGGCTGTGAAATAAAGAGTGTTATTATACCACAAGCCAAAGTCTGTGTTGCTTTTAGGAAAGGAAAAAAACAAACAAAAACAGAATCTTGATCAAAGAGAATGTACTACGTGCTCTCCAAAAGGAGCACTATTTTTTCTGACTCATGGAATTCAGAAATGGCTGAATTGATTTTACTCAAACTGTCAGCAAAGACCAAGCCTGGAATATTTCAGTGCACAAGGAGAAGTTTTTTGAAATGTTACGAGAGAGTGAAAAAAGAAGGACATGAAATCCAGTACTTGCTGGGTCTCAGTGTAGCATTTTCCCCTCTCTCCCAATGCCTTCCTTAAATCAATTGTTAACAAAAGGAGATGGAATTAATAGTGGTTCAGTTTTTCTTTATGTCTCGCCCATTTTGGTAGAAATCCACATGTTCCCAGCACTACTTGGCCACCCCACTTTCAGATGCTTAGGAGCTGCTGGTGTCTGTCTATCCCGCCCATGCAGGCTGCTGCGGTTCCCACGTGCAGGTAGCGCTTTGCTGTTCGTCTGAACACACGTTTCACTTCTTTTTGTCAAGCACGCCGTGGTAAGAACTGTCCCTTCCTTCCTAAGCACAGCTCCTGTGAGCCAAAACGGGACAAGAGAGCCAAGGACAGTTTCACCAGCGATTTCTGAGCAAGTTGTGCTTAATGCAGGTCTGTGGCTGCATCTGAAGGTGCTTGACTCTACTTTGCCAGTGACACGGCGCTGCAAATGTCTGCAACAACTGCAACCCTGCAAACAATGTTTGCCTGAGTATTTCTGATATCTTGCGTTTTCACACTGGTTTTCCACAGGATAGCCTCTAATATTTTCTTAAGAAAAATCACATTTTCCACCCTGCCCATATTTCCTTCCTCCATGTCACTTTGTCTTATTTCTTTACCTGTTTTCATGACTATAAAACATTAGTTTAGTACCATCAGTTCGCAACCATTCATTCTCTGCTTTTTTTTTTCATTTGCATTATGCACAATCCCTGAATTTTTTTTTTCTCCTAAATGCTTCACATAATTTTACTAAAGAACATAAGTTAAGCTAACCTATGAGTATCTTTTTTTTTTTTTCTTGTTCTGAATACTGATATCATATTAAGTACAGCCTCTCACTCTATCAATCCTCATTTCCTTTCTTTTCCGTGACTTCAACAGGATAATTCCTCTGGCTCAACAGCACATTACTTATTTTTCTTAACAACTGCTGATGAATGTTAGTGGCCTTGCTTGTTTTCCAAGATACTAAACCTCTTCCCTCTCCACCCCACAAACGCAGAATCATTAATCATATTTTAAGGAACTTATTGCAGAAACAATGGCAAGGGAGGAAGGAACGGCACCTTCGGGTCACCTGTATGAACATACTTGAACTTACACCCAGCGGACACTCCATTTTCTTTGCATCTGCAAGGAGTGAAGCAAAATGTAGGAGGATTTTCTTGCGTCAAGGCCAATTGCAGGCAGCATACAGCCTACCTCGGAAATTTATGGGTTTTTATCATTTCCACTGCTTCTCCATGTAGCCTGTTCCAAAACCTCGCTCCTCTAAAGATTTAGAAATCCCTTTTCCATTTTCAATTTTTTTTTCCACAGACACTTTTTGCCAGTTTAATCTTTAGCAAGAGCAAAAATAAAACAGGCCCTCTCCCTTTCCAGTCATTTAATTTTAATCTTTTCTTTTTGGAGAAGTTCTCTGTCTACATCTACTGCCTCATCCAGAACTGTACACACTATTTTAGAGGAAAAGATGTGTCACTCGTGCCTACTTCAATGGCTTTAAAAGTCTGAAGTTGGTTGGTTTATGCTAAAACTGCATTCAACTTCTTTTTTCCCATACCTGCAGTACTGATGAGGTTTTGTCCTCCAGTGATCAATCAAATAATCAGATCTTTTTACACCTATTTCCAATTCATAAGTTTTCCATATAGTGAAAATAGTATTGATTACTATTTGCATGATCTTGCAATTCTTAACAAATGTCATCCCATTTCTGCTACTATTTACAACTGTTATTGCTACAAAAAAGCTATCCAGTTCTTACATTTGATAATCCAACCTGGCTTAGATTTTACAGTGCCCATATTGTTTGCATCACCAGCAAACTTCAGAAGGGCCATCCTTGCAATACAGCAATGGGAAATACACGTAACGCTGGTACCAAAATGAATCCTTGGCGGATTCTTTGGCTCAACATTTCCTTTTACCCACAACCTTTTCCTTCTCTTTAACTAATGCACTACCACCTCACAGTTCTCAGCCTAATCTCTGTCATTTAACTAATTCTTGTGTGGCACCCAATCTGATGTTCACCTGAAATCCAACCATACATTTCCTCGGCTTGGGAAACAGATATCAAACCAGCTTTCTGAAGACAGGTATCGAGTGAGGCTGGAAAGATCTGCCTTTGGTAAACCCATACCGTATATTATTTCACTTTGCTATATTTCCGCATCTTTGAATAAATCTTTCTGTGATACTTGTTCCGAACATCTGTTTAGACAGCAGTTTAGACCAGATAATTGCTAATCCCTCCCCTCTCCCTTTGCACATATTGGTGCAGACCTTCCCACCTGGAATGGGGGGTGCAGTGATGCCTCACCCAGCACAGGCCCCTGCGGGCAGCAAAGGCAGCGGGGCTGGGTGATGTGGCAACGTTTGGTACAGTTTAAAAACCTCTCTACTCCGTGCCCACCTGGCTGCATTACCACAGTGGAAACAGTCGATACCATTAAATAAGACAACTAATAACGCTGGTCCCCTTCCTTCTGCGTTCCTCAGCTCTCAGTGGGCTGGCAGTAAATGACAGTTGAAAGTCCCAGTATTCATTATGCATCAGCAAAGGAATGGCCTCATCACTTACTGGTGAGACATTAAATATTTTAATGCACCACTACAGAGCAAGACTCAATGAAGGTGCTCTCTCTTAAATCCAGTTGAGGGAGAACTTTCATTACCTTGTTAAATTACATGGAATCTGAGGATCTATTGGGCTCTACATTGTCAAAGTACCGGTTTCTTTTACATTTTCCTCTCATTATTTTAACAGAGGGAAAGGAATTTAAATGCCAATTACTTCTAAAATTATAAACTGACTGGGACTAGAGTTCCTCATGCAAGCAGATTGGGTATAAGTCATGAAGAAATAACTCTGTCCACAATACAGCTCCTTGACTTGACTAGAAAATAATGTTTCTCCCTTAATTCCCAATTTCATTTAAAACTCCAGTTATAAATCACTGCCAATGGTCGGACTGACTGAAATTCTAATGCTATATTAATTTCTATTATATAAACACTACAAAAAAAAAAAATCAGGGTAAATCAGTAAATCCCTCAACTCATTCCATTGTCCCTAAATACTGATATTCAGCATGCATATTACTGCAACAACAAATATATTTCCATTAACAGTGAAATTAGGGGAAAGAGTTAGAAATGTAGCCTTTGTGATTAAATTACGCTTAAATTAAATATTTAAATATACGTATTAAATATACGTTGCTCAAAAACAAAAAACATGGCCAGTGAAAGAAGTTGTTAAAAATCTTCACTCTATATTAGCATATTTACCAGTCTTCTTCATTAATTCTGTAACTATTTTTTTTCTTTTAAATAACAGAACAGTACCTAAAGATCCAATCAAAACATTGATTTCACAAACTGAACTCACCAAGAAATGTCATAATGATGGATTTCATTATTTTCTTCCATCATTTAAAGTTTCCCACTCTGCCATTACTGGTCAAAGAAGCTGCATCCTACGATTGACTGCAGACACACTTACTTATTATATTTCTTTGCTGAGACAACAGCCCCTACCCTAATTCGGTGAGGCTATATATCTCTGAAATGAAGACTTTACAATATAAATACTGAATTTCTTACTCTGACTGTTTTAACACTGTGGTGTAGTAATCTCAGATTCATTGCTATTAAGATGTACCTATAAAGATGTACAGTAACATGAATTTGATGCTTTAGGGAATGGCATTTACTATAGAGAACTGATATATCCCATATGTCGATATTCATAGACCATGCTAAATGTTCCTGTATGTTTGCCATTACAATCCATTTGTGACTGCCAAAATAATTAAAATCTTAACAGAAGGCGTCACAAATGAAAACAGCCGATTCCGGAAATCCAGTTTTGCACACGCCGGGGGTTCACCAGTGCCTTCTAAAAGGCAGAGGTAGCTAAGGTGTGCAAATGAGAACGTTGTCTCCACGGCCCCCTGAGCGGAGCGGCTACAACCCCGGCCAGGGACCCGCGGCGCGGCGCTGGGCGCGGGGGGAAGGAAGCGGGTGCTGCCGGCCCAAAGCTCAGCCCGAGAGCCCAGGCCGTGCGTTGAGCACTGACGCCTCTCCACCTCCGCACACGTGCCCAGGAAATGCTGCGTTACCACATCCCCAAAGGGTCAGCGGCAATGGGGGCTTAGCAGGATTCCTTCTCACCGCTGAGAGCAAGGCAGCTCCCATTAGCAGTAATGGAAGTTACACATGTGCATCAGGACAATTTAAGGCCCGTGAGGAATTGTCCCCTCCCTATATGCACACATGTAATTTTCATTAATACCAATTAAAAAAGAATCATTTCAATAAAATTATGTCCAGTTTCCATAGCACAGAATCCTGTGCTATGGAACAGAAACAGAAACCGGCAAAGAGTTTTATCTTCTTTTTTTATTATTTAAACCAGTTTTAAATAATCATTTGAATTGACATTTTTAATAAAAAGTAATTGTTTTACTCAAAGCAACAGCAGCTAAATGGAAAATTCAGACTGCAATCCAATCAGTGTAAATTGTTCAGGTCAGGAAGAAAGAAAAAACTTTTTTTTTTTTTAAAAAAAATTCATTATATTTTGCTTTTGGGGCTGAAAATCTGCAGGCAGAGAGAAGAACACAGGATATGGGCAGAGAAAAGGAATCTGTCTACTGCTTATATACGTAATACGTATTACACTTTATCACAACTTTGTCCAGCCTTAAGTGATATGTACACACAAAAGAAATGTATTGTTTCCATTTTAATAATAATAATAAAAATCTTACTGTGTTGGATATTTTATATTAAATTACTAATACTCCACTGTTGATACATCATTAAAGATGTGAGCATTTAGTCTGATAGTAGTTCCACATCATTTGTGCAAGCCAGGAGTGAAAACCTTCGCGCCCAGGGAAGTGATTCTAAAAACTGAATTATTTTAGCAGACTCTGGAAGGAATTTCAAACAAGCACACATAGGCACCTTCAAACACAGAGCACAAATAGGGAGTGGCTATAGACATAAAATCTGTTTTAAACTTTCACGCTTTAAGGTACTGCAGGAGGCTGGTTCCCGGTGCAGACGCGGACAGTCTGCGCTAACATCTGCTCCCTCCTGCAGACCAACCAACATGTCCTTTTCCCCCAGCCATAAGGAAGTTTTCCAGTTTCCCTTTTGCAGACTCTGAAACCACAGCACTCCAGCAACACAACACAAACAGCTGCACTACAGAAGAGCATCGGGCCCCATTTCCGTACATGGGGAGTAAGGAATGCAAGGCCAAAAACTAGGAAAGGAGATTGGGGCCGCACGTCACACATATAACAAAAGATACTGCCACTATAGGGTAAGTTCTGTGAGAAATGTCTCAAAAATAACTCAAAAGACAATTATAAAAATTAAAATACCTAAAATTGATTTCTTAATGAAAAAAAAATCTGTATGGTCATTTTCCCATTCCTATTCACAATAAACATACATACTGCACTTGAAGGGTAAATGCAACTATTTAAATATTTATGGAGTAAATACATGTGTTGGGGGGTTGCTTTATGTCTGATTTTGACAACAAATAAGTTTTAAAAGGTAAACCTAATGTAATGCAATAAAACTGCAAAGTATGTTCTGACCTTCTACTCTTCCCTACAACACTTATACACACATCTATACACACTTTAATAATACATATCCCAGTGGAGTACAACTGACCCCAGTAAATCCTGCTGTTTCCCCAAGTGTGGAATTAAAAGCTTCATGACCAGAGTGAGAGAACATATTTGTTTCCATTCTTGTGATATCATTTTTCCCCCTCAGACTAATGTCACTACTGAAGTCCAAGATACTCCACATAACTAACTGAACTATGCATGTTAAAAAAAAAAAAAAAAAAA
>VZSV01000039.1:1456662-1472003 GCA_013398735.1 Nothocercus julius | reverse complement strand
AAAAAAAAAAAAAGGAAGAAAAGCCCTAACAGATTCCACACACATAAACTCATAGCCAAATGAGGAGATCATTTGAGGACTGAGATCAGGCTGTCGCCCCTTGGAGATCTGGAGAGAAAGGAGTAACGTATTGAGCTTGTCTTTTCCATAACAGCCAAAACCAAGGGTATTTCAGGCCTGTCAGAATTGCTTCCTCCACTCCTTTATTCGAGCCATGAAGGAAGAAACCACAGCTGGCATAGAGCTGAACACAGTCATTAGCTGAATATTCCTTAAAAAAATGTTCAGTTCTCAAGCTGAACTAAAAAAAGAGGCCAGTAAGCAAAATTTAAGATATGGTTCTCATACACCCCAGTGGGTTATGGAATTTTTGGTGGTGTATGTCAGGAGATCAAAGCTGTTCCCCTCTGAGAGCAATCTACTTCAAAAATAAAATAAAAATGTATAAAGCACAGGATAGAAGCAGAATGCCCACTGATGAACAGCACCTAGCTAATGGGGTATATTCAGCAAGAATGACATTAATACTACTAAAAGTTATAATTTATCTCAACAAAAATGCAAGAAAAGCTACACCAAAATACACACAAATCAAACAAATGAGAATGAGAAAACACATTTTTACTGCCACAGGAACATCCATATCATCAATACCTAGCATTTAGGAATAGCTGTTTTTAACATTAATAACAAAAAAGCCATGCACACTTTCATTCCCATAAGAACAGCAAATGTTCCTGGGATGGTTAATGAAATTATAAAACGGGATACTGACTGATGGGCCAGACTCACTCCCCAGTTACATCTCTGTGCTATGTTAAAAATAAAACTAAAAAAAAAAAAAAAAGCCAACATTTAACAGCCTTTAACAATGCAGATTTATGCTAGAAATAAATTAATATGTATATTTGGTTAAAAAAAAAGAGAGATTTCCTTACTTAGGGAAAATCAATACAACTCCTTATTTTAGAATAAAGATTTCCTCTGGTAATATCTTCCACTTAGAATACTTGGAATCAGAGACATTTGAGGCTTTCTATGTAAAAGATGCACACAAAGAAAAACTGAACCTCAAATACCTTTTGTGCATTTCACTCAAAATTTCTCAACTCTTAGAGCTGAGATCTAAAAAGATGTATCAGACTAAATTCCCACGTAGATGATAGGCAGCCAAACATTTAAATGTGACATGCAGAAAGGTAATTTGTCCTTATAAGGACAGTCCACATCCCTAAGCATTCAAGCTGTCACCTTATACTTTTAAACACTTAGGGTTTTTGGATGAGCAGTGATAATTTTTAGCAAAGCAGAGAGGTCTCAATTTGCAAATTGAGTAACTTGTAGAATAAGAAAGTTGGATTTGTAATAGAGTCTGACAGGTGTCTGCACCGTGACATGACAGTGACAAACTGCTTCTGAAATTTTCTCTTCAAAGATGTAGTTTCAACTTGCCTCCTTTCACCTCTAGGAATCCAAATAGTATATATTTTTTTTGATTATACAGGTGAAAAGAAATTTGTTTTTAGCTACTATCGATTTACATGCAGAAAATAAGTTACCATTATAATACTGGCTCCGATCATGAGAAGCTGTAACAATAGTACTAATGGCTGTAGCAATAGTGCGGACCTATGCTTCAGATTACCTGGCAGGAAGAGAAAAATAAAATCCAGAACAGGCATGAAGGAAGCTATTAATCATTTTTCCTGGGCACAATATTCATGTCTGAATTTTAAAATAAAATTTTAAAATAATATTTTCCTGTCTAATTACATTATTTTTCTTGCATTTTAACTTAACCTATGTACAGTTAATGAAAAACTTCCAGATAAAATCTGTTTAACCATTCTCAAGTGTAACTTGAGAATATAACTGATTTTAAGCGTTACATACTAAGAGCATTTCTCAATGAGCCTGACCAAATATATTATTCTGCAAAGAAGCACCATGGTCAACAAAGTTGTCACTCATATGATTTTATATTCTCATGCAGGAATCACACACCAACTCCTAACTGAACATGCCACTGCAACGGGACAGTTTGTTGCAGCATATAATGAACATCGATGGCTGGGGGTAGGGGTGGGGGGGGACAAATCCCACCGTCCCAGTGGTGGGACGAACGCCCCACAGAGGTTAAACCTGTGAGGTTTAACTCACGCCAAAACCAGAGACCTGCTTCACACCTGCTGGGTTCCCCGCCGGCACCCAGGCGTGCAGCAGGAAAGGGAAGACTATCACTGCAGCTGCTGATGAACTGGCTGCAAAGGGCAAGACACCTGGCATTTAACAGGAGTTTCTAGAAGACAAATGTAAAATACATGTCTTAGCATTTTGGCAGAGGCGGACAGCTGAGAGTTAGGCCTAAGGATGTGTCAGTCCATTAACTCCTTTTCCTCAAAGTAAGCAATGTTTAAGGTAGGAATCTGAACTTGAATTCTATTTAAAAACTCTTAGCACTGCATGAAGAAGGGGTAATATCTTAAATCATTTTCAATGGAAAGCACTCACAAGAAGACTAGTTACATATACACTAGTAATAACAAATGAAATGGCTGCTTTTCAGTCAGGTATGCACAATCTCTATGCAATTCGGTGTTTTAAGCTGCAGTCTAACTAGAAGTGTTAATATTAGTGTGCCTCACATTACTTGCGTATGCCAAGACTACTGGAGTAGGACTGAAGACCTCAGAGACACGGATAAATGATCATTCGTCTTCTTGAGAAGATGCACAGCTAGAAAGAATGAATAGAAAAGTGGCAACATAATATTCTCCAGGATTTCACTATCCTTCTAGGGCATAGCCCTCTAGAAGGCAAGTAAATTATATTTATACAATTTAAGGGAGATGAAATCAGTGAGATGCAATTGAGGAGTTTCTCACCCCTACAACCCACAGGACATTGCTTAGCCTGTTCCTCACAATGAAAATACAACTGCAAATAATATTATGAAATGTCAATATAGTCCACTCGCTTTAAATTAAAAAACAAAAATGAAATATAAACTAAATTCATAAAAAAATACATTTAATATCAAAAATAGACATGTTTGATAATACTTGCAGGAGCAGCATGCAAGCCTAAGCGCAGCACTGTTCTGATACCTGCAGCATGTTGTACAAAATACTTTTAACAGAACCTCTTGCTATGGAAAGAGCCTGCCCAGTCAGCCCTGAGTTCTGCTCCTGTAGACAAAGACTGATGACAAAAAGCTAGATGATTAGTAACTGAGACGGTCAATGGTGCTCTCAGTGAATGGTTAGGCCGGATCTGCTGCATCGTTTCAATAAAACAAATTGTGTCCTTGTTAGGCCAGATTCTCAGTAAATAACATTAGGAAATGAAGTCCTGTGATTTCTGTCCTCCTTTCTCCAGCTCCACTTGCTTCCTGTAAAGGTTTCAAAGACCGATACCTTTATGAAGCAGAAAAAGTGCATTTAGGATTAAAAATGCCTAAAAGAGTAAGAAAGGAAAACATAGCCAATCCTAAATACTGAAAGATGGCTTCCAGAGTGTATTTATTTTGAGATCACATCGTATCTAAATTTGTGTGATCAAAACTTGGTAAAATGCCTATTAGGCATAAAAGCATTTTAATTTTCAACATCTAAAAATCCTAACAGGATCTAAAAAGTTCAGCAAAACTAGGTAAGAGAATTAAATGAGCACCTAGTTATTAGAGTTGCTAAATTTATCTGTCTTGAACTCCCTGATCGGAAAAAGCATACACACTCCTGAGGGATAGTATCTGTTACTTTGTGCCTTTTGAGATAAGTTAGTTTATCTTCTACTCCTGGCCTTTTTCCCGTCCTAGCTGCAACACAAGGCATTTGCTACCTGGAAGAACTGTTCATTCCACAGATTCATTTTATGCATCTGTTACTACAGAACTGAACACGCGGATGAAGAAAACAGGTGAAGCTGTGTGTGTGTTGTACCAGATCTAAAAGTATCAGCAAGTAACATGAGGACTGCTTTAAGACAGCATCATGTAATCGTTTTGCCAACACACCAGTAGTTAAAGAGCTGAAAAAATTAATCTGAAGACATACTTCAGCAGTTAACTCTGCCAATTTTCAACCCATTTCGAGAATTCAGCCGGATACAGAAGAGACCCAGGCGGTCCCAGAGTCACAGATAGGGTACTGGACCCTGCGTGTGCAGGGGGTTGGACTAGATGATCTCTAGAGGTCCCTTCCAACCTTAAGCATTCTGTGATTCTGTGATACCCGTGTAGTCAGGAAGGCGGGAGCCACAGTCCTTAACGCCTCTCCGGTGGAGCAGCGAAAGGGAAGCTAACGCCTTCCCGAGAGGTGCCGTTTCCAGAACTGCCCTCGGCGGTGCGGCCACGGCGCAGGGGGCTGTGGAGAGGCGCCCGCTGGCCGGCCTGCCCCGCTCCTCCCGGCGGCGACGAGCCCAGCGCGCGGTGGCCGCCCGCACGGCCCTCACCGCTGAACGAGGTCGCGACGCCCGCAGGCAGAGCGCTCGGCGCGGACTGCAATGGCCGTGTCTCCTTCCCAAACGCTCAGGGTTCACCATTACCAGTACCTTCTCTATCGGACTGCTCCGAGCTCAGCATCTCCCAACCTTTTTCCCATGCTTGCTGGGGCTAAAAGAAACCCTGCTGGTGTGGCAGGCTGAAGGCCGGAGGGGCTGTGAGGATACCCACCCGGCCAAGCTCACGGCCCTGGTGGTGCTCACGGTGTGATGACAGCACCCACCATTCGTCCGGCTTCTACAAGAGAAATTTCCTCCTGAAGCCTTCCCCTGGAGGAAGTCAGGCATCCCGCAGTCTGCACCTCGTGGCATTGCTGGTAACAGCGACGTACGGCACGCGCTGCTCTCAGATACTGGAGACAAATGGGCAAAGTTCAGGCGAGTCAACTCAAATGAAATTTCTAGGTAGAAGACACAAAATTATATACCTCTGACTTGATATAGCTCTGGCCTTCAAAGGAAAGGACTGATCAAATATGATGCACCTGGTATAAAATCCAAACTCCTCTCTCCCTGTTCAGCTGAACACGAATGGCAGCCTTGGCACTGCAAGGTCCAATAGCCCAAAGTTAAGAAAAAGTCGTCCTCAGGACCACGCACACAGAGGTTGTTCGCACAGCCTTAGTTCTGCACACTTGTGGGTCTCTCCTGTGCAAACTTTCCAGCTCAGTTTCCATTGTCACGATTATCTCTTTTAACACTTCCTTCTCAACCCTGATCAATGAATATTCATATTCTACATGTTTTCAGATGTTTTCATTTACATATTTCTAAAGTGACTCATTTTATTCCCTGCTCATATTTTCAACCTCTTTCTGTCCTTTTGTATTACAACCTCCTCCGTATTTGTTAAACGTCCTAATTTTAGGGCCATCTGTGAATGCAATTAATGCAGTATTGAATCTTTCTACTAAATCCTTAGTAAATATGTTAAAGTTACTGCAGACCTTACAAGAACCTAGTGGCCAGCTTTCTTAAAAATCACTGTTTCATCACTACATCTTTACTGTCCCTAAAATCACTTTTTAAGGCAAACACGAATTTTCACATGAAGCAAGGTATTCCAAGTTTTGTGAAGTATAGTTCTAAATTCGCTATTAAAAACTCAGTTAAGAAAGTATTCTACTGAACTGTTGCAATAATAAAATAAAAAAATAAAAACGTTTTCTGGCCTGATGCAGGCTTATCCTGTTTATTGTTGATGGGTACCCTATCAACTCTCTGTTGATAGGGTACCCATCAACATCCATCCATAGGGTACCCATCTCTGTATCAACCCTAGCAACTTCTCTGTTTCAGTATTTGTTACCCACTTCAGGTTGCACTTCCGGGCTCAAACCTACACCTCAGCTGGTTTTGATCCTGGGTGTAAGCACTATTATTTCACTTTGATGGTAACCATGTATTTGGGAACAATATAATTATGGTTGGGAGAACGGGATAGATGACTTTTAGAAGCATATTTTAGGCTCATCTTCTAAAATTCTATTTTCAGTCACTCATTCTAGAACACAGATGAACTAATTTTTTGGAACCTTTTTCACAAAGTTCAGTGCATCCTAAGTGCCATCTATAATTGCTATTCTGATGTATCAGGAATGGAGCATAACCTCTTGGCATTTTTTTCTGCCTCTTTATTATGCTACAACTTCTGTTCATTCAGATACAAGTCTGTGACACCGAAGTCACAGCCTATCTGACATGCCAAGACTCTCTTCATCTTAACTCAAGATCTAATCTGCTTCTGTTTCCCTGGCAAATCCTAGCTTCTCCTTAGATTATGTAAAATAATCATTTTTTTCCCACAAAATATTCTAGGTTTAAACCATTTTCTGCTTACTCTGACTTTAAAAAATAAATGAAGACCTTCCAACATAGAAAATTTTCAAAATCTCCCTATGCAAAAAAAGAAAAGAAAGTAAAGGAGAATGCATAGTGATCTGAATTTTCCTTTAAGCTATAGCCTAATTCTGTCTATTTGCAAAATAACATATTGATAATTAAATAACCTGTAATGCAATAGAACTGGAATCTCAGTGACAAGTGGTCATGGTAGACTCAATTCTATGCACTGAGGTAGTACAGTTTTTAGTCTTTCAAGCTAAAACAAAACAAAACAAAAACACGAATCAATATTTTGAAATGTTGACCTAAATTTTCTGTGGAAAAAAGTTTAAGTTTTGGTGCACAACTAGTAAATGAAAATTATCTCCCAAGGCAATAAAACTTGCTGCACAAATTGGATGTTTTGAAAGCAATGGCAAAAGCTACAAGCAACCACTTTTGTGTCAGTCTGTCAGAAATACCACAGAAAAAAGAATGTGTAACAAGAGAGGTGTCAAGGCATAATCAGTGTACATTTATGATAGAAAGCAAGAATCAAAACCTTAAGCTGCTGAAAGGGCAACTGCCATGTGACAGTTTTTATCTTTAATAAGTTTCCCCTAGAAAACAGTGTGGAAGCTCTATTACACCATGAATTATGATACTATCTGTACTATCTGTGAATTAGATTGCTGATGGATCAAGCAACATGGGAGTAAACAGCACAGTGGGAGTACAACTTCCTCAGAAGATACATAGGTCCAGCAGAAAAACAAATCTTCTGGTCAGCAAATAGGAGCAAAGGGATTCTAGTTTTGATACAACTAGATTCTTCTTCAGACCCTCAAACTTTTGGAGAAAATCATCAAGCCATTTGCTCAGTGACTCCAATAGTTGTTTCACGGAGAAGATATATGGAATCTGACTACTAGAATAGGCAGCCCCCTCCAAAATAGATACATGTAAAGAGCATAACAATAAAAACAAAGAAAAAAAAATGCAGAGCCTAGGGAGTGCCTTTAATCCAACAAAGAGATCACATCGTAAGGGATGATACCAAGCAGTCATCAGAGACAGGCTCACAAATATTTTGGAAGTTAGAAAAAATGCATCAGACACTTTCAGTAGTTGATGTTAATTGCACTTCCATTATTTTTTCCACAAGCAGTCTATCAATATATATTTGTGATATTGTGTATATTTGTGTACAGAACCTCCCTACATATAGTGCGTTATGCATAGAATACTACTTCTGGTTATGTCAGAAGTCCATAAATCCAAGGACATTGTCATACACCACTGTACAAGTGCATGTGCAACTTGTTGAGCAGAAAAGCACCAAAATTCAGCGTTTATTCTACTTCATCTTTCAACGTTAATACAGAGAAGAAAAAAACACTTTCAAATACCCCACTGTATTATCTGAGACACCACATTTAATTGCATCATTAAAGACTCATAATACAAAGATGCAAGAAAACGAAGGCTGTACATGTTATAGTTATCTTACCATTTTCCCACATTTGCATGATGACCTGTACTCCTATGATGTTCTTATAATAAAAGATACCTTTGATATTCTTCTAACTTTTTTTTTAGGGAAGAAAGTTAAAAGGAACTGAAAAATATGAGAGCAACACTAAATCAATTGAAAAAGAATTATAACTAGGAATTCCATAATTAAGATAAACTGGAACACCCTCTCTAATCCTACTCTTTCTCCCCTTACCTGCCTATACCTGAGAACATATACGAATGCAGGGTACAGGAAGCAATGTTCTCTTATAACTCTTACAAAACACAAAACAACTGTTTTTAACCCTGATTTTTCTATACAAGTGAATTAGCGGTCCTCCACCAGCCATTCCCCCAGCACTCCTTTTTCTCTTTTTCTTGGTAATGTACATGCCTCATTAGAAGCGCAGTCCTCATTGCTGTGTTTTTAAAAGCACATTGATGAAAACAAGGCAAATATAGCAAATATGCACAGCAGGCGTTTTCTAAAGGGTCATCTCTTCACTGCATTAATCCAAGGACTGCTGCAGTACATCATTAGTGCCATTTTGGATGCAGACTTTTTTTTTTTTTTTTTTTTTTTTAATAGTAGCAAGATACAGTGGGTAGTAAGATAGTAAGATACAGTAATATATAGAGAGGGTGTTTCACAGTAGGTACATTTAATGAGAAAAGGATGCATTTTCATTTCCTTTTACTAACTTCAAACTGCGGAATTCAGCTACTAACCAAAATCTGCCCATCTGAAAAAGGAACTTAATGACCATCTACAGCCCTTAAAAAAGTAGCCTGTCCCATTTTGCTACGTTTGATTACTTTCATAAAAAGAACAACATTAAGCTAGCAAAATTAAGTACAAGAAAGCAAATAAAATAAATAGCAAAACCACCATTATATCCTGAAGTACGGGTCACTTCCTGAACAATGAGTTACCATGGGACCATTGTTACACGTCCAGGTACAACGAATTTCAGTGCTTTTTGGGAAATGTACTGGTGTGACATGTGGTGGTTTTTCGGAAATGGACTGGTGTGACACTTGAGGCAGGGCTAATGTCCTTCCAAACCTTATACAACGAAGCCACATGACCACTGAGGGTTAAGGAAATTACATCACATTTCAACCAAAAGGAATGTTTCTCACAAGATCTTTAAATAGAAAACCCAAATCAAAGTGCATTTTCAACCACAGCAATTGTATCATATTTGAGTGGAAATGTATCTATCACTAGGAAGTCTTTAATAGGCTGCACCTTCACAGGAAAATAAAATGTTACTCTACTAAGGCAGTAATGGTAGACACCCACCTAACAAAGAACCGAGAAGAGCTAAGAACTATGTGCTAACTGGCACATCAAGGCACAGAAAGTTAGTATCATTGATACCATATATTCATGCCACATGCATGGCTGTGGACAGACGGACACACAAACACACAAATGTAGATTATGTGAAGTTTACATAACCCTGTTGATGAACCCATTATCCCTGGTATTTATATGATGTCTGAAAAAAGATGCACACCAAAATGCTGCTCTCTGAAACTATCCCATTTTTCACTTATACAGATTATACAGTGTATAAAAAAAAAAAAAAAAAAAAAAGATTTTGAAGCAGTGAGTTGGGATTTCTGCCTGTGCAGAAAATGGTTTGGTGATTCAGAATTATAAGGTCTGCTTATTTATATTTTTTTTCTAGTTCTCAAGAAATAATTACATTAATTTTCCCATGACTTCTAACACTAATGATTTTTTTATTATTACTATTATTATTTTTTAGGGTATGAGAGGAAGGAATCACAAAAGCTGCTCAAAATTTCCTTTTCACTGAACTATTTTCCCTGCTAAGTGCAGCAATAGAAAACTGTTAGAATAACTAAATGGACTAACCAGAGAACCTTCTGTCTACCAAACAAAATCACTGTAACAAATTGACAGCAACCAGGTTGGGGATGTAGAGAGCCTGGCCCCCTCTGCTGTCTATTTTGTGCTTCTTCTATAATGTTCCTAGCAAACCTATAGACTAAAGGATACTGTTTCCGTATTGTAGTGCCTTCCTCTGACACAGGCTTTGACAGATAGCCCTGACAACTCTATAGAGACAAATATAACAATGTGTTAGGCCTAGAAGAGACAGGATTTAGGAAGGAAAATGTACCCAAAGAGGTTAAAAATCTTCTTCCATTGTATTATACCATTTCAGACCTTTAAATCTACAAGTTTTCCATATGTCCAATTGGGAAATAAAATTTAGTACAAAGAAGGGCAAATTCCTTCCAGGGGCTAACCACACTAAACTATAGACACGGTGTGTGTGTATATATATATATGTGTGTGTGTGTGTATGCATGCATGCCACAAAGGAGAGAAATTTAAAATCTGAATTTAAGTTTAAAAAGCCCCATTAAGCTATTGGTTTAATATATTCCCTACAGAAATCAACTTTGCAACATATAAATTATATTTTGATCAAAATGTAAATATAATAAACTATTAATTTACTTAAAGTAACACTGACCTTTTAGTATAGGGGAGGATCAAAGGATTCTAGTGTAGAATGTATCTTCAAATAGTCCAAAATCTGTCATGCCCTTAATCAGCCTCCTTCACAGAAAGTCACAAATTTACAGGGAGAAGGAAAAAAGGGACCATTTACAGGGCTTTGTCCCTCACAAACAATGCCCTTCTTAAATCATTTTTTAAATCCTGTGCTTTTGGGGCAGGCATCATTCCCTGTTGACACACATCAATACCAGCTCTAGGCTCCTGCTCAGTGCCTTGGCATCCGCTTTCTGTGTTTGCCGAGAGCAGCAGGCTCCTGAGCACTTACCAAAGCAAAAAAGATGCAGACCACAGAGGTTACAGCATTTGTTAAAATTGCCTGTGTAAAATTAGTCACAGACAACAAGATTAATTAAAAACATAGAGGAAAATAGAATGAAATAAAATAATTATTTGGAGCAGATAGCTGGTTTACACTTCTCAACAGCTGAACTGGAGAATTACATCAGGGTCAAACAGAAAATGAAAGCATCACTACCCAGCTGGTACTGAACACGAGTCAATAGTCTGAAGTCTTTGCTGAGGTTGTATCTTCACAAAAACCTGAACCATTTGTAGAAATCTGTGGAACACAAACCAAAACAGCTTCAGTCAAATAATAGTTGAACCTAACCTAGAAATGAAAGAAAAGGTCTCCTGGATTGACTCCTTTAGACAGCTCTATTTTCAGCTCAGTTACAGAGAAATAAAAGAAAAAAAGGAAAACCCTCCATCCTTTGCAAGGACCTCCCTTCCCTAGCTACTGCTCGGTGAGCCTCAGCAGATATTAACACTCCTGTCACATCCAGAAGAGTTTCTCTCAATGTCTCTGGTTCGATCGCAAGTCCTATTTGGAAAAAGATATATGACCTCTCTTTCTCTTCCCCCAGCATTCCTGTCCTTCAGATTAGCATTTCAAAAGCTCCCCAAATTTATTTCTTTCAATATGGTGACCTCCTGTTTTTTTTGTTTTTTTTTTTTAAAAGGGTGCTGTTCTCTACGAGCTGGTTTGGGCTTCCTGTGGCAAATGTCCATTCACTCAACTCTGCAGCACACAGAGGCAGGGCATGTGCGGGAGCAATGTCACTTAATATTAAGGCAGATCACTATTAACAAGCAATTTGATTTTGAACTTGGACATGTCAGATTCATGCTCAAAGATACTTGTTCCATCTTGTTGGGTCCCCCTAAATTCCTCCTGATCTTTACCAACTTTGGACTCAAATGCTGTAAGGAAGACACCCTTAAAATGTAGTTCCTGAGTGGCTATAAATTTCTGAGAAGCAGGTAGTGTTTCCTAACTTTTCCTGTCACTGGCTTTTCTTTGCAGGTGTGGCCTTTGCCAGCTGATTCTCCTTTGCTGCCCCAGGTGAGGCCTCTACTCATCATCGTTAGTGGGGCTCTGCTGCTAAGACTAAGACCTCTCATTTCCCAACTCACTGCTGTAACAGCCAGAATGGTTTTACCATATGGTAATGGTTTACCGCTTCTCCTTGCCTAGAACGCACCAAAAAGACCTGTTCTACTTGCAGTGCTTCCCAAGCTCTCATCAGCCTCTGTGAAGGACGTTTTACTAAGCTAATTTCAGAGATGGGAAGAAAATCAAGCACAAAAAGGTTATGCTACTGCCCCAAACTACTCAGGTAACTATCAATGGAGTTGAAAACCCAAGTGCAGCTGAATCCCAACTCCTTCTGCACGTGTACTCCCAGAAGAGGTTGTCTCCTGTGGGGGAAACTTGAAGAACAGTGAAGTCTGGCAGAGAAAATGCTTTAGAAATCCAAATGTCATTAGAAAGCATTCTAAATAAACACTATTTTGCAGCCCATTGGCATATATACATGCTTCTTAAAGCATTTTAAATATATTTTGTTTTCCAACTGTATATTTCTGAATGTATTGTGTTTTCTCTCCCTTGTTTGCTCATGTCCATACTGTTAAAAAGGCGTGTTTTTACCCAACATAACTCGCCCACGTGAGATTTTATTATTAGCGAAGGAAACAAGCAGGTTACATTTCCACGCACTCAGGTGAGGCCCTGCCGAGAGGGGGATAGAAGTGCTGCTGCCTCTAGCTTTGTCTTCATGAAAATGACACCTCTAAATCCATAGTCCAGCTTCCTCCGCGCTCATCTCTGCCCAGGTCAGTCCCTAGAAGATGAGGCCTCTTACTGCTCAGTGAAAGCATCAGAGCCCACCAGGTCTCTAGACCTGCCCCGCTTCTCTAGCTGGCATGTATGCTCCTTTTGTCAACACACGGATATTACTATTTTTATGAGCAGTATTTTTATGCTTACCCATCTTTACAGAATGAATAAAAATGGGAACAAGCACCCTTTGACATTAAGGTAAAACTGCTATTTACTTCCATAGGAACACGATTCCTACTAACATAACTGTGTCTTAGACAACTGTAAAAACGTAGACAACTGTAGACTGCAGAATATTCTTCACTTGTGTATTCTACGTATACAATTTGAAATATATTGTTATTTTGATAACTCAGAGCTTTTGCCTACCTCCAGAAAATGTGACAACTAACAGGCAAGGTTATGGACAAGTTTCGAACATTGGTAATTTAGACCCTGCTCTGGAAAAAAAAACAAACACAAACCAATAGCGTACAAAACCCTCTCTTTTCTTTCTTCATCTCAAAAGTAAAAATAGCTGAGCAAGCTTTCTCAAATTAAAAAATAAAGATAAAAATTAGCTGCAAACAGATATGAAGTATGGGAAAAACAGTCAAAAAAGTTTTTAAGCTTTTGCAGACTTTTGGTTGCATGGATTCACATAGTATTATACATACAATATGTGTGTGTGTATGTGTACAAAATTTAAATAATTGATAATATTTTGCAGTTATTATGTATTTATATATATAAAATACATACAAATGAATAGGACACGGTTCAGATCCCACAAATTATTTTTCATTTCTTCTTTATCAAGTATGTTTTTTATCAAGATCCAGTATTTTCGATTTGTGTCATAGCACTGATACAACCCTGAGAGTATTGTTGGAATGAGTAGCTCTCTTACGCTGTTTTATGGGAACTTCTTTCTATAAATACACCACTGACCCTATCTTATGTCACTCTGGTGAAAGGCTGAGCAGCATTTTCTGTATGTTGAGCATGTAAATCAGACCACTTACACTTTTTTACCATATGCTGAGAATTAGTATCAACAATAATGTGCAGAATATATTGCAGAATTTTTAGTCCCGCATGGATTTCATCATGTTTGCAGTTTTTTATTCTCAATGCTCAAAAGCCACTATGGCATATGTTCTAAATGTGTATTAAAGAAGTAGGCACTTAAGTATTTTGAATCCACATTTCAGAAAATACAGTAAGCTCACCCTTGAAGAACAGTAGCACACATACAGAGTAACCGTAAAAGTACATTGTCTTCAGAGCTTTTTTCAGAAATAAAGCCATGCTTCATTGACAAACCTGATCCAAATAATGCTTGCTATTGATTAAGTGGACATCTAATGAAGACTTATATGGGCAATTGCATTATTAATTTCAACTTGTATTTATTCCAAGAGAGGAAAAATACTGTAAAATTAAAATTTAAGAGGGGACTTTTATTTGAAAGTTCTGTACTTTCCCATCAAATCTCTTCTCCATGCCTTGACCAACTTTTTAAGAAAAATTACATGCTATCTAATTCCATAGAGGTACAAAACCTAGAAAGCATGCATCTTGCCCTTAAATGAATGTAACAAAAGTCGCAGGAAGAAAGCTTACATTGACTTCAAGCTTACATACGAGATGAACTATTTTATTCACCTGACATTAACTAAAACATTTCCATTAATTGTTATTTTTAATTTATATAGAAGTAAAGTAAACTTGCTAGAAGCTATTTCACTGTTTCGTACTCCCTTGTTCCATTTGTTTATTTCAGCTTACTCAAACCCTCAAAAACAGAAGGAAAAGTCAAAACTGGTTTTGAGTAAATTGCTTCACGAATTTTGCTCTGATAAGTATTTCCCACATGCCTCACTACAGTGAAGTTCAGAAGAAGAGCAAAGGATTACTGCAATATTGGAAAAATTTGGTGTGGATTTAATACATTTAATAGTATGCTCGTGTTGCCATCCACTGCTAAAAAATTTGCACTGAGATTGTTGGTAACTATTTACCTTCACTGATACACCTATGAACTGGGAAAGTATAAATCAGACTGTATTGACAGGTTGAGAGTAGATTTTAGAAGGAAAAAGCCCTAAGATTTTATAAACATACGACAAGTTTGATTATTTAGCTTAGTATGGAATAACACAATTTAATGAAGATTGAGAAATATAATGCAAAGCAGAATTCTTCCACACAAATGGAGAATTAAGTGGGAGTCATATTAATAATTAAGCTTTGGTTTTGAGGCTTTGGTTAAACAGACTTTTATGAGAGCTCTATCAAAGTAGGTAACCATGCCTAAAATACAAAGTCTGTTTCATCATTTATAGTTTTTATCACATCATATAGCATAACTTTCACATGAGAACAAAGGTCACTTTAAAGCAAACTGTTGTTATAAGGTAACTTTTAATTTGAGGACCAAATGTAAATTGCTATGGTGAATGCACGTTAGGTCACTAAAACAACGGTAGCTAAACTCAGCAGTGACCTAGCAACCCAGGTGTTCAGGAAAAGTGCTGTTAACAGTAAGGATTGATGATCTAATCAAACTGTCACACTCAGATCCTCAGCAGGGTGGTTGGAGGGGAGGTGGAGGAGGATAATATTCAGAAAGCAAGCACATGCTTAGTGTTACTTTAAATTGATGCTGACATTTTCAATTGTAAAAAGAAATTTTTTCCTAAGTAATATAGGAAACAACTCTCCTAACCTTCCGGAGGATATCAGATAATCAGAGAGCTTGTTTTGCAAAAGCCAACTTCTCAGATGTGTGACTTTATGAAATACGAACTATTAGACATTTTAGAGATTCAA
>VZSV01000039.1:1419162-1449162 GCA_013398735.1 Nothocercus julius | reverse complement strand
ATCATCAGCCAAAAAGTCACATATCAAATAGTTACTCCCGGGAATGTCTCTATGACTGTATTCAAAAAAAAAGAAAATGCTTTGGAAGAAGAACGAAGAATTCAACGAATTAGAAAAAGGTTGGACTGAAAGACTTCATTCATTTCTAGTTTTACATCCAAAATGGAAATATCAGGACACTTCTATTTATTCCATAGCAGCGAGAAATAAGTTTTCTCTGGAGTACAGAGAACACGAATATCCCATTCATTTTTCATGGCTGCTTTTCTTTCAGAGCTCAGTCCTGCCTTCCACTCGCATAGCATGTAGTCTTGTTTACTTTAGGCTAGCTATACTGCACATGTGTTACTAGCATTTAATTTTCCAAAATTCATGCTGGTTTATGGAAGTGCAAGGGACAGCACACACCTGAGACACTTGCCTTGTTACTACAAAGCTGTTATTTAAAAATACATTTCCGAAGTATGGTATCTGCCAGCATTATTTGACAAGAAATACCAGACATATTTAGGCTGCTAGTAAATAATAATGGATATTTACTTATAGCTGTTCATTAAAAGGTGCTCTTGAATTGAAATCATTACACAGCTTTTCCAATCAACAAATGACCATTGGAAAATGAGCTGGAGCTATCCCTGTCAATTATACCATGCCATAAAATTACTAATTTTGTGACGGGTACATTTTCTGTGCGGACTGGCAGCTTTCTAAAAAATGGCTTTCTAAAATACAATAGGGACTTTTTAGATCTCTATATCTATGTCCACCACTAACAACGGCGATTATGTATTTCATCCACAAAGATATCTACCTCAGAAACTGCAGGCACATTTCTGGCAAGAGGTGTATTGACTTAGAGTGGGCCAAGATTTCTAGTCCAAAGTTGCCCCTAGTTGTTTAAGATACTTGAAAGCTTTTCCCTGTCTAGTGTTAATTATTGTTAGCCCATATTGAAAACACTAGTGCTTTAACATTCACCCCATAAAACACATGAAAATATGTAAAAACAACCTTACTAAAACATTCGTATTATTAGCGACCTTCCCAGAAAACGTTTTGCTACGCAGATCCCAGGTTCAGTAAGCATTTGGGATCCAAGTAACTTTAGGTGTACGGACAATGCCATTTAAGTGAACGGGATCACCCATGTGCAAAGCGTCATTTCTGAGGCAACTCAGCATTTAAAAACCACAAGGAAGATTAGGTAACTATATAACAACTGCCAATTAAGGCTTTCTCCAGGAGGCTTGTATACAGAATAAAAAGGTATATCAAATAGAATTCTTCTTAATGAGGAAGTCTTATTTACTATAAAATGAATATTGTACAGTAATAATGTTGTGCTGAAAACAAGTTCTAAAGGAGAGTTGAGCGTATCTTTCATATGACAAATTTTAAAAAACAGAGCTGCACTGGCAAAATTCAGTCTCACTGAATCTCATTGATGAATGACTTGGTGATTTTATTTTTTGTAAGTATGTATGCATCTTAAAAATGCAATACTAAAACATTTCTGTAGCTCCTGCTTTTCCACAATTTACACAGAAGGAACATAATTAACCATGTAACAGAAATTAGAGACCAGCATCATTATTACTGCAGATGCTTTCACCTCATCCCCAACCACACTGTCGCCTATCCACAATAAAGATGTAGCTAAAGATTTATCCTGCCAGTAAGACATAGTTATAGGTCCCATGAAGATAACTGACACTTAAGTATCAAATATGCACTGGCCTTGGACTTAGTAGATAACATGCCAGTTTTGAGACACATTCAAGCTGACAATACATCAGTATCACAGTTCCAATAATAGCAAAAAATATCTTGGAGCAATTTTTGAGTGAAACTTTCTACTTCTGAGTTAGCTACTAAACGGTAATGACCATAATGGACTAGGCTTTGTGTGTGTGTGTGGCAGAAATGCACAGAAATTATCCTACAAGGATTTTTTTTTTTTAAAGTTTCTGTGATTTTCAGCTACACAGTGTTTTTCCTTAAAACCCAGCTTGCTTTTGAAAAAAAAGAAAAACAAAAACAAAACAAAAGGTGCTCCATGGCAATCTTCTTATGAATTATGCTCGTTTTCTCTATCTGCACGTACAAGCACTTCAGCAGCCTCCATGACACCTTCTTCTTGTGCATAAAAAGATAAATAGCTATGGGTTACAGAAAGCTACAGAGAATAAGCTGCAGTAGTCCAGTGGCTCACTAAACTGTAAATATCCCCCTCTCAGAGTTATCACAATGTTTGTCACCAAAAATACTTTGCTGAGAAGTTTATTAAAAAGGCACCAGTTTCTCAGGGTGTATTGTATTTTAGCATTTTTTTCAAGCACCCTTTTGAACTTATTTCAATTTTCTGTTTTTGATGATAGTCATGCTGACAACTTTTTTTGGTCCATCAAACTCTGTAGTACAATTACATGAATTTACTTTTAATAAATTACCATCTTTGCATATATCAGTCAAACCATGAAGACTAAACACTTGCAAATAAAATGCATTATTAATTTAATTGTCACAGCCTATTTAGCTAGCTTCTATTAGTATTTGCTATAATATGCAATGTATCAGAGGGCAGAATCAAATTCAAAACATAAAGAATAAACTGATTATATTGTCCTAGAGAAATTAAAATATAGCAAGCTTGCAAAATTATAGTCAAGACATTAGTGTTTTAAATAGGTAAGAAAACTACATAACTTAATTTGGAATATGTTTATACCCAAAGTGATGGCTTAACATGCTGATGGTTCCTAAAGCCATTACAAGGCAACAAACTCTCTCATAATAGGACAGGAAAGGTTGAAAAGAAAGCGGCAGTGGTCTGGTATTTTCAGCACTAGATAGCACCGCCTGAAACTTGGCCAGCACCAGCAAGATGCTGCTACAGGATTGCACTGCTGTTGTACTCCTGTCACTGCTACTTGATTTTGCAGCACATTAAGCTGAAGTGCCAGCTAGAAAAGTATTGTGGACAAGAAATGTTCCAAGGCAGAATGAGGAAGCTCCAAAGGAGCAGCATGAAGTCACCCAACACGCCCGGTCTCAGCAGGCCGGGAGCCCAAGGGCACCCCCCGAGCTGGCTCCTCTGCTCCCGGGCCCCAAGGGCTGCGAGAGCTGGGAAAGCAGCTCCCGGCACCCGCAACCGGCACCAAAGCAGGCCCTGATACCGACGTCCCCTCCTAGCGCCAGGCAGGGGGACAAGTCAAAAAGCCTTTGAGGAACACGGAGAGAAAAGGGGAAACACAAAAACCTACGATGCCTTCAAACAAACAAGAAAAGCCAGCGACAACGGGGCTGGATTAGAGCATCGTGCTTGTTTAGGAACTCATTCCAAGAAGACGATTGCTAAAAATATGCCCCCCAGGCTCAGATAGGATACTTGGATATCTATTGTGTGCATCCCTTATTGCACACATATTCACCAGGGTGACACAAATTATCTTTATGTTGTATTTATGATGATTATACAGTAAGTGCCCCCTTGTAAAAGAACATATTTGTATTGAGCACTTCCAGCTTCCAGAGCAAAACATTCTTCATAATTGCCGTGCTACAACAAAAGATACCCAACATGTACTTTAATATATCTGAACTGCTAGTGTTGTTCCTATGCGTTACTGTATGTTTTAGATTAAATGGAAAATCTCAATACTCTTTAAATAACCACGTGTTAAGACAATTTCATTTAAGCACTTTGCAGAGGAAATCTCATTAAAAGTATAAGCAGCACTTAAATATGTAGTTCATCAAACATAAGGTGCACACGGTGTGTTAATTTAAAACTCTCTTGTTAGATGACTCCGTGAGTTAAGTGCGATGAGCTCATGAGGAAAGGGTTTAACCTACTACCTCTTCCCATGCCTTTAACGGGAACTGAACAATGAAGTTTGAGTTCCAGGGCAGTAAGTAATCCTTGAATCAGTGTCAGTGCTCAGTGTCGAACCCGCAGGTAGGATACATCCATTCACAGAAAACAGGAGATGTTTTTGCTATGCAGAAAACATCAAATTGCACATTAGCCCTCACGTTGAACGAAATAGCTAAGCCATAGTGCAGTTACTAAAGGTGAGGCAGAGGCTGGTTATCTCCAGATAAGATGGTCCTGGATTGGTTGTAAAACATTTCAAACTAGAAAAAAAATACGTTGCTCATAAAAAAAGATCTGAAACTAATTAACTGTACTGATTCCAAAAATGCAGATTGGTCAAACGCCAGATCTCTCCGTTCCTGCCCAAAAACATCGAGAGAAGTTCGTTTTTGATTCCTCTGCGCCTTTGACTCTGGCAATCAACATAAATCTCAGTAGTCGTTTTACGAAACATGTGATATTTTATAAATCAGGGATCAACAATGCCAGCAAGAAAAAAAAAAAGAAAAAATAATTTATTTTGTTCTTGGAGAGGCCATTAAAGGTACTGAAATTTTGAGAACAACGTTACCTGCCCAAAACCAACCCCAAAAGTTGTGAATCCTACAGCATTTGCACACAACTGCTTCCTAGAGCAAGCTTAACCCAGAGCTATTTCATAAGGACTATGCTGGCTTGTGCTTCAGCAGGGCATTTAAGTTAGTTACTTGCTTCTGTAGTTAGAGTTGAGCTAAAGCTCCAGGTGACTTCACTTTGAGCATGCTAAATATTCCAGCTAAGTTCTATATGTATTAGCTGAGGTAAAATAAGAAGACATGTGAAATAGTTTACCTTTCTTTTGGGGTGCCAACTCCATGCTTGCCCAGTAGATGAGTATTCAAATGTTTCTTCATCACAAAGGCCACCCTACCAAACAATCAAAAAACACAAGAAGGTGATTTTTTTATTAATATATATTTTAAATAGTATTTTTCTTTTCTGAGAATGCATTTCCACATATCTGATTAAAGAGGGGATTATAAAAAAGAAAACCTTCTAGACTGTGATATTATATTCATTCACATCTGAGAAGTCCATCCTGTAACGAAAGGTCTTTTTCAGCTGTAGCCACCTGGGTTTTTTTCTTAGATCCACACACCAGTGGTCAGGACATGGAAAAAATACATTTCTGGTTCCCTCTGTTATTCAATACACTTCATACAATATATTCTAAATTATGTTATTAAATAATTTTAAATATATTTTACAAATATATTCAATATATTGAAAATTACCATATATTTTGGCTAAATAACATTTTCTCATCTTATAAACTAGTACAGTTTTAGTTATGCCTTTGAATTTAAGTTTAGTGGGCCCATCCTGCAACCCTTCATTTTAGAAGTAGTTCCATGTTTTCAGTGAGAATGCTGCATAAGTACAGTAAGCTCAGATGCTTAAGCAAGTGCTCGTGTCTGGTCAAGCTTCAGTGCATTAACTATTTTAAGAGACATACATGAAGAGAAATTAGGAGCCTTAGTTACTTCAGGATTTGTTTATGTGAAAAGGGGCCTGAAAAGGTGAAACACATGTTTGTGATTACATTTTGAGCAGAAATATTTTTCAAACAGACAAGACATTATTCGATATATCAAGAGCAACAACAAAATACATATTACCTAGCCTTATATCTCTACCAAATAAAACATAGTTAATTTTGGTGAAATATGTGGTGAAACAGATAGCAGACTATCAAGTACCATTCTTCCACTGATAAGACCATAAAATCATTTTAATTATATCATGTGACTGCTTCAAACAATTTAGATATCAGACTGACACTGCAAACTAAAACAGTTCTCTCGATAAGTAAAAATTTTACTGCTGTAACTTTCAGTGTGAAAAGGGCTTGCAAACATTTTTGTTAATTATGTATTACAGCTGTCCTTCATAAAGTTAATTACTAATAGCTGAAAGGCAATAAAATCTATTTGCATATGTACATGAAAGGCATGACATATGCAAAAATATGATTTTAATTAGCATTCCATGATATGAAGGGCTACAAATCAAACTGGCATGTTATAAGATATTTAACATTAAACGCTGAATTCATCTGGACATGTTTGCAGTAATGGACAATGGAAGGACTGTAAAACACATTACATTGTGGCATACATGGGCTACAAAATCCAAGAAAGGGTCCTTTTCCTTTACAAATATGTTAATGGAGCTTCTCCATGTCTGATCTACTTTGGGCATTTCCCCGTTAGAACAGTGACTTTCTTTTTTTGTGCCTCCTTTGGAGTGTAAGAATATTATTCTGTCTTACTTAAATGAAAGCAATTTATGACTTTTACAAAAAGATATTAAAAATACCTTAAATGCTTTTTCCTACACAAGCATGGCATCGTAGTCATTAGACCCCTGAATAATCTTTCGTGCTGTCACCATCTTTACTATGCAAGTGTCATCAAAACCACAGTATGTACGGAAAATAATTGTAAAAAAATAATATTTTGTGTTCTAGTAACAGTCCAAGACATTTGAAATGTACTGCTGTTGCTGTTTGGCAGAAAGAAGAGCCAGTCCTACACCACTGTGAGGTTTACCTAGAAGATTTTAAATTAGAAACACTTGCGTTTTCTATCAGAAAATCTCTACACTCCTCTCCCCTTCTCTGTAACAAAAACAAAGACACAGATATTAACGTGAAAGGGTAATGTGTAATCAAAGCTGCAAAGGCATTGCTTGCTATTCGCCTGGCGAAGGGTCACTACGGCACACAGGGTGCAAAGCTCCCGCGAGGCTACACGGTATTTCCAGGGAAGTTTTGGCTTTCAAGCCCGTGTGCTGGAAGGTCCCGCACAGGAGCCATGCGTTCCTCATCCCGCGCGCCTGCAACGGATGCACATGGAAACACCTCCTCACAAAAGTCGACAAGTCCTTGTTAAAAATACAAAGCAATTAATCCTTGTATCTGCCTTGTATCTGTCTCCCTTGTTTTGGAGTAACCATTTTGCTGCTTCTATACAGCACAAGCGAAATGATGAAACGAAAACGAAGACAGACTCAGTAAGTGTCCCTGCACCCACTGACGTTTTAACCTTTTAATGCAGTGCTCGATGACTTAATACTGAAGAGCACTTGATGCCTCTGTGCAGGTTGAGAGAGCCCTGCACGGCTCAGAAACACTTCTCCACTTCACAGAATCCATCCGTAAAGACAAAAAGAATTGTGATTTTCATAAGAAGCTGAGAATGAGGTATGAAAATATGATCAAATATAATAAATAGAGACAGCCCTTACTTCAGGCAACAATTTGTTTCTACTTAGAATTGAGGCAAAGTCTCAACTCCTTGATTTAGATAACCTGAAAAAATGCAGCTGCGGAAAGTATTTGCCTGTGGTTACCAACCACTACAGGGGACTTAGGGGAAAGGTGGTGCTGTTTGCTGGATTTAAAAACAAACACAAAACGTATTTTTAGTACATTAGGTGATTCTAGATCTCCAAGCACTTATTTAATAGTTTAAAAAACAACTGGTTTGCCTTCACTGGTCTGGACTCTTTATTCCTAGGACATCGTCAGAACTGGATAACTAAACCACACGACCTACACGGGTCATTTCAAATGAATCTTAAGGAGAGTCTCTCTGGCACCAAGAATAATTCAAAGGGTAAATGCTTTTAAGATACGTTGCTCTAAAACAACTTGAAATCAATGGGAATTTTTCCACCAGCTGCACTCAGCACTGATTTGAGCTTCCCTCAATTTCTAATATCTTAATCCTAGCGGAAATAGAAATGCTCAATGCTACACATCACTTGGTTTCAGAAACACATGAAAAGGGATTATGAAACGCCTGTAACTGCCATCTTCTTACTCTTTCCAGTGCCTGCAAGCCACGCCAGGATAGAGGCCTAAAATCACTTCAATAAAATCTGACCTGTACCTACTGATCCGCAAGTGTCTCAAAGCTCATTTTGCGGAAATGTCCATCCTAAAGATGCGAGTGGCACTCCGGGCTCCCCAGCGGAGCCCCGGGAGGCCCCTTGGGGCAGCAGAGAGGACAGGACCGGCTCTGCCGGCCGGGAACCTGCTAGTTCATCTCCCTGCAGGACTCCCAGCCAGGCCGGCTCCAAACCCACGACAGCCCCCACCACGTGCGCTCTGCGTCCAAACTTCAGGGTAAATTAAAAACAAGCTGAAGAACGAGAGAGCTTAAAAATAGCATCCACACTCCTTGTGGACAGTTTTTTTTTCACATAAGCTATGAATAAAAATAACTTTCAATAGAAAATATATGAGCACCTTTCCCAAAATAAGCTTACAGAATACTCTGTGTTCAGTTTAGAAGAGTTGTGCCTTTCTGGGAACAGGTCCACTCATATTCCATGGAAGTCTTCAAACTGTATTTGGACTCACTCTGAGAAAGTCTGCAACTGATTTAGGAGCCTCTAAAGACTTGTCTTCAGTTATAAAGGCAGACTTTAATGTACAAAAGAAACAAAGTGACTTCTAATTCTGGGAATAAAGAAACATATTGGGCAATCTTGACTTCCACTTTTTATTTTAGGGTAATACAAGTTCTTCAGCATGTACAATGTTTATCGTCACAGTACCCAAGGAGTACGAATAATCTGTCATGGATTGTCTGTTCTCTTGTCTTCTCTGCAGGGAGAGAACTGCACTCTGTGAAGTATTTTAGCTTGAGAGGGCAAAAGACTCCAGCATTTATTATGTTTTGAATCCATGGAAGCCTTTTCTTCTTAATATGCATATTGCTGTTTGAGTGAAAAGCCAAGTTAAAAACAAAACAAAACAAAACAAACCCCTACCAAAACAGAAACCAAAACAAGCATTCTAGATTGCAAGATCATGAGATCTCTGCTAGACTCTCATTTCCTGGGAGTTTAGTGTTCAGCTGCAGCCTAGTTCCAAGGAAGGAGCAACATCTCTCTAGCAAAAAGTCACTTGAATCCATGTCGCCAGACTGGTTATCTTATAATTAAATACAGCTGCTAAAGAGGACCAACATGATTTTATTTCATGTGTTTTTTTTGGGGGGGACTCTACAAACAGCAACTGAAAACCAATTTTAAATCACTTGTCAATGAATAGTTCACACTCTGAAACCACTTCGGGCAATTTATCTTTTAGACAACAATGTTCAGTGATGTAAAAATTGTCTGGGAGGATAAGAATGAGCATCTACCCTTCATTCATATTCTCTGTACCTTTTAAACCTCCTTTAAATTGTCCAGAAGCTTTCGATATGTGAATTTCACTCTGGGAATGCAGGTAGACTGCTGCCTGACCTGCGCAGGCCACAAGTGCAATATGTTTGACAAAGCTCCCTTAAAGCATCTACTTGTTTAGCAAAGTAGAGGGCTATTATTTTCAAATTATTAGTATTCAGTAGTTGGCTTTCTCACTGGTTCCAGGCACTCAGAAAGAATGGAATGGTTTGTTGCTCTGGATGAAGTCCCTGGAGATCTGACAGCTCTGAGGAATACAAGTTGTCCGAACAACTCTGCAGGAATTAGAAGGCTAAGAGATCCTTTCTGTACTAACACACCCACCACAGAATCTGAGGAAATAACAGATTATCCTGCCTGCACAGCTTTTGTTTCCATAACTGGAACCTGAATTTCTGTCTCTTGGTCTTCAACTGAGGCAAGAAACCAGAATATCAAGGCAAGCTGCACGGATCACGACAAGGAAAGGGATGGCATATTCATGCAAGTGGACAAAAACACGGACTCAGCCAATTCTTATTCTGTGGCTAAAGTGCTAATGTTCTTTAACATGTTTTGAAATACGCTGTGGACCGTATGCTTTTATAGTTGAATCACTAGTTCACACAGCATCATGCCAGCAGCAGCATCAATTAATAAAGGAAAAAAATAGTCTCATTTCTCAAGAAATATCACGACCCACATGTATTTCAGCATGCCCAATAAGTTGCATGTGTAATTAAAGATTTTTACATGTGATTTGAATTTGTACATCTTCTGCACATAGAAGCAGAACGTTGTATATAAAGATCAGCACATTGTCAAACAGAACATAGCCAGTACATGCAAAATCACACTTCAGATTTCTGAAATCACAGAATTCTATAGCAAGTTGCTACCAAGAAGTCCCAAATTTTATCTCTGCAGCAGGATTTTGTATACTGCAGGCCATCTGCAGGTACAAGAGGGTACAGAAAACTGCACAACTGCCTGGAAGGCTACGTTTTTATACAAACAAGTTATCTTTTTTTTTTTTTTTTTTTTTTTTTTTTTTCCCATGCACTGGAAGTCTAAATTCCTGGGAATTTCTTTAAGTCCATCATTCATGGATGTTTGCTGATTTTGAAAGGTCCAGACCGGGGTGCTGATAACTCTCTTGCATGACCGTGCGCAGGGGACTCAATTTAAAAGCAAATACCTGGCAGGGCCGAGCCTGGCGTGGAAGATATCCAGCAGTCTGAAAGGCTTCATGCCCTTTGTGACAGGATGTCAGGTTCAAGTAAATTATCTGGCAGGGCGAAGTCTGGTGTGGAAAATATCTGAAAAACTTCATGCCCTCTGTGACTGGACGTCAAGTCCTAGAACCCCGAGCAGCAAAGCAGGGGGTTCTGGCGACTCATTTAGCAGCCAAATGAAGCAGGTCTCATTACTTCCAGCTAACAATTACGGATATTCTCCTCAAGACAAAGATCAATAACATTTCAGAAGGTTTACAAGTCTGGTGTAATCAGCCAGTCCACTATGCTGACAGCGCTATGACCCACTGGCCTATGCTCTTTGCAGACCCCATATGTTAAAGAAGGATATGGCTATTTAATGCTCCAGTCTCTGTAACAATAGCAATTAAACTAAAAAGGAAAACACAAATATCTGGCATATGTTGCTCCCTCCTCCTCACCTCCAGGAACAAACAACTTGGCAGCTTGGAAAATGTACTTTTTCTCCTAAGTTTGATCAGGAAGAGGCGCTTAGCCCTCCCCAACAAGACGAGATCCCGAGTACCGTGTCAAGAACATCATGGCATTTCACAGAAGCTAAAGACTCTAAACACAAGTTTTAAATTTCTGAGAATTGCAAACCTTTCAGCCCTAGGTTTGGAACTATTCACACTTCTCTGTGCAACAGGCAAGTTTCTTAACTGTTTTTAACTTTTCAGCACCTTTAAGTTCTCCTAAGAAAGCAAGCTTCATTCCAGATCCTGAGAAACCTGTGAGGATCTTAGAGAATCTTTGAGAATCCTATGAGCATCCTATGAGGTCTTATCTTTGGAAACTGCCAATGCTAAACATTATTTAGTCAAAAATAACTCTGCTGACTGAGGCACTAATATCTCCTCCCGAGTCTATCCCTGAACTTCTTAACTCAGACATTGAACTGAAAGCCTTAAAAAATAATTCAAAGTTTACTTCCTTTATTCTCATAAAACTCATCTCTTCAACTACCTTTTCTTTGAACAAAGTTCCAAAAACAACCCTTTCTGTGAACATGCAATGATCAGTGCAACAATCTTGTCTTTTAGAAATACCTCATCTCCTTTCACTGTGTTACCTGGAAAAAACTAGTCATGAGGCCCAGGCACCTCACGAGAAAGAATGAAAGCAAGAGCGAACAACTCGTGCGAGTGCAAGACCTGTACGCAGCTGTACTCAGGGCAGCCTTGAGTATCAAAGCAGCTACTGTTCCTGACTTACTTTGAACAGGATGACAGACAACAGGATTGTCAATGTGGTGTTCAATGACCTGCATCCATCTAGAGAATAATTTACTGCTGTATCAGACAGATCATTATGGATGAGTTGCACACTATCAATCAATCCACTGTGTTGTTCCTGCATATTCCTGCATCCATCATTCAGAAGAGCAAGAAATCTCTCAACATGTTCCTGTTGCTTTCTGCCACCAATCTGTGTCCCTCAAGATCGGAAATAATTATTAGTCACAGGGCCATAAAGCAGCAGCAATATGCACAATTACCTCCTGTCACCTATTCTGGTAGAACAGACCTGGATACAGAGGAAGATGAGGCAAAATTGAATAAAAGAGAAAACATTTCCACGTACTCCACTCACACTGGGTTGGATAGATCTCACCATCTGAAGTTACTGAGTTCTCTCACCAACCCTTACATGTTACAACTTAAACCATGCAGGACTGAAACTAGTCCTTCATTGCAAAGACTGTGGCAAAAGAAGAAAATACTTGGCAGTATTTACATTATGTCCATGCCCTTGTGGGAACTGATATACTTGCTATTGCATGCCTCACCTGAATTTATTTATTTTGAAAGTCACAGGACTTTTCTGTAAGTTAACTAGCATACAGGAAATCTACTGGTTAGCTAACTTACAAACCTTGCTGAATTTTGTTGTCTTGTTTCTTTCTTTAAATACAAAACCAGCTTTCAATATCAGATACGGAAATAAATCAAGCCCAGGCTGTGATAGCTAACATAAAGTTGCAAAGAAAGTTGAGTGTGACGGGCACTTTTTAGAGTTGGAGGTGCGGTAAAAAGAAGTTAATATGGCATACAGAGAATGATCTATAGTTTATGTGCATTGAGAACAGAACTCGAGAATCACATACTTTACCTCTTAATCACTCCCAAATATGGGGTGTAGATACTTCAAAAAACATAATGTTACCAAGCAGCTCAAAGCATATAAAATAGACTGTGCAATTAAACAGTAGTGCAAGGACTTTACTAAACGATACAGCACGATATCATATGTAAGGAATACACTCTGGACCATGCCAGACACTCTCAGCACAGGTTCAGATGTGATTGCATACAAGACAGCAGAACAGGACCCAAAGTACTGTCCATTTCATGGCACCATAAAAAAACCACCATCAGAAGGTCATTTCTGTTGATTCAAGATGTAACAGCATGCAAACCAAAACAGGTATTAGCTAGCTTAAAGTGATTTACTACTGGCTTTTCCTGAAAACAAAAAGTGAATCTTTCCTTATGGCAGGTAGCTAGCCCATCTCGAATGCTGGAGAGCTTCAATGAGTTGCACACCCCAAGTCCCCAGCCCCTGCTAGAACATCAGGAATTAATAAGGAATATGCACAGCAAAGTATCATCTAATACACAGACTAAAAATTAATGACCTGTGAAACGGGTCAGACAAAAAAAAGCAAAACCACAGATAAAATGCAATCAATTTTAGGCAATGTATGCCTTTTAATTTTCCCCAAACACCTATGTTCAGAAATGAAACTGAAGATCTTCATGCACCATTACTAGAAATAACAATCTACTTGAACACTATGCTGCTGGGTATTCTTCTCAAACAAACAAACAAACAACAACAACAACAACAAAAGAACAAAATAAAATGTTACAATATATTTTACTTCTGTTTCAAACCTGAAGTTTCCTACTGAAGATGAACCAATCTAGTGCCCATCTAAACATCCACAATTCTGCTACAGATGGAGTCAAATAAAATACAACTATGGTGGCTAGTAAAAAGTGAAATAAATAGGATCTTGTTTGTTACAGTATATTGCAGTACACTAAGTAAACAAACATCTCCACTTATTTTGCTTGCTTAATGAGCATACTAAAAACAGCTGAACAGTGGCAAAAACTTAAAAGTCAGAAGGTGTTCACTCTGTCAGGAAATCACCTTACAAATATATGAGAAAATTAGTACCGCTACAAGAAATGTTTGTTTCAATATTCAGGGGAGTTAATGAATGCTAAGTGATAATGGTAGACAGCAGCAGTATGTAATTACATTTCTAAACACACCTTACCAAATCATTTCTAAGCTAAAAGAATCACATGTTCTATTAATTTTCATTGGTTACCAAACATCTGTAACTGTCACCTCTAACAGGTGTTTAGTAACCTAACAGCTGCAGGAAGTACTAAAAACCCCCACAAACAAACAAAGGGAACGGGAAGAATCACGGGGTTTTCTGCACCAGCGCTATCAACCTCGCAGTCTACCACAGCACAACCTGTTTTCCTGTGCTCTGAAACGCAACCTTAGGCTTCATGCCTACAGACTGCCGGGCATCTAAAACAGACTACCCCCAACAGGGGAAAATGTGACAACATGGGAGATCACATTCGTCATACTGAACAAGGCTCTAGGATGGCTCTCAAAATAAACCACGGTTTTCAGCTATGGGCAACATAATCCACAAGAGCATCTGCCAGTCTTGGCACCAAGAAATTGTCTATTTCCTCCCTCTTGTCACAGTATGTGCATCCCACATACCTGAAACTCTGTTCCCTCCCTCTTCCTCTGGCTGGACATTGTTCCGCAATTCCTATTCACTCCTAGCAAAGATCTATATTTGATGCAGGAGGCAGCAATTCCACATATCCCCATGCTGTACCTGGAAAGAGAACCTGCCTCAAGATGAAGATGATGGTATTCTGTCACTATCTGCAGGTGACAACCCTAAAATGCTGGCAGAAGATCCAACACATTTTCCCTTTGATTTCTGGGCACTGATTTGAGAGTTGAGTTTTTCAAAAGACCACAGTCCTGCTGCTCTCAGATCGTTAGTGCAATATCTTCAAGTGAGGAGCAAACATCACTACTATTTGGCTGACAGAAATAGTTGGGAAGACACAGCTCCAGGATCATTACCCAGCATCTGCCATCAGCAGTGGGCACCCTCATCCCAACCTCTCTCAGAATCTCTCTGGTATGTTCACGGAGCTATGGTGGATGGATAAACAGTCTGATTCGCAGATTTGCAGGCAACACAGTCTCATTTTAGTCATGTATCTGTCACTGAAGAAAACCCTGAGAATGGCTGGGATAGCCACACTTAGAGAGCAAGACACAGAAAGATTTATTTCAACCCCATTAATGGTGAATCACAGCAAGGGAGTACAGAGGAACACCCAGGAACTCCAGACCACAGGCATTGAGAAGGCCTTTTAGAGCCCTAGCAAATTAAAAACCTCATTAGGTGAAAATGGACCTCTCAACTTTATTGGGAAAGACAGCGGAAGCAGAGAAATTAGTTTTTTGTCTCACTAGCACAACAATTTCCAAACCGTGGCATTATGAGCGGGCTGCCATGGACGCGGTAGCCTATGTGCACTGCCCGCTTTCCTTCGCGACCGATTTTGAGACACTGGTAGGACCAGGAGGGTTGTGCCAAAGACAGCAACCAACTCCGTCACTCCATCAGTGCCTCGTCATGCACTGCCAAATCTTAACTCCGAGTGCCCAGGACATCAAAATGCGGGGAATGCTGCAGGAGCGTAGTTCCGAGTGCACGTGGAACGCTCGGCTCCAAGAAATGCAGTCCAGCAGCTCCGGACTGAAGACAGCATTAGCAGAATACGGAAAACTCATGCTGCCAGGAATGCTGAGGGCCAGCAAAAGATTAAAATAAAATAAGAAGAAGGTGAAAGTGTACTCTGAACTGGAAGGAAAATTGGCCATTTTCTTAAGTCAGTAGACACACAAACAGAACAAGATGAATAGTCTGTAATGTTTTTTCAAGCAGAAGTTCTTCGAAGCAGAAAGTTCTTCAAAGCCGAATGAATCTTCTGGGAAAACCAGATTTCTGTAATTAGGAGAATCTCCTCAAAACTGGCCAGTAATAAGTACAAAAGGCAAGTTTTGACCATATCTTTAAGTGCCATGAGAGTTGTTCTTGCAGTCATCTGCAGTCAGTCTCAATTTTCCTAGCAAGTCTAAACAGCAAAGCCTATGAATTTTGGAAGTGCAACAACTTGTAAGAATATCTCAAAAAGAGGATGTTTCAATCAGTTTCGGCTTAAAATTAGAATGGATAGAGCCTGACTTCATTTTAATCTTTTGCTCTTGCTGAACAAAGCCAAGCCAAGGCATACGTGCTCAGAAATTGCACTGCAGACTGAGTTACCAAGCTTAAGCAGAGCTTCCATAAGAAGAGCTATCTTGAGAATGAATTTTTTTGATTACTTTTAATAAGTATCTAAAAAAAAATCTACTCTTGCCTTTCTTTAGAGGAAATGAGAAGAAATTTTAAGATACTTGATTCACGGGCTGCAAAACTTGTGCCTGCACTAGCAGTGACACGAGATGCACCTGGAACAACTCATCCAAAGAGCAACTCCAGTCTATAGTATTTTTCAAAGTTGTGGGATATGCAGAAAGGAATGAGATGAATAAATCAGTGCATGATCTGATGACTGAACTGCTCAGGAAATCAGAAGTCATGCACAAAATTGCCATTGACAATTTACCCACCACTTGACAACACTGCTGGTGAAAGATGGTGGTTGGGACTAGTACTATGCAGTCTGCTTGATCTGTGACAGCAGCAAGAATCTTGCCCTAGGTCTTTGGGTGACATAGAAAAGCAAGTGCTAGTTGATTTGTTTATTCCTGAGACTCAAAATTCTGTTGCAAAACATATCCTTTTTGCCCTGCACCCAGACATGCCACAAGACTGTTTGACTTGAGGTAGAAAGCAAAAATATTTCACAGTATCTTCTTGCAGATTAGCTGTAGTTGCACAAAAATACTAACACTGAGAGCAGCACCTCGTCTTTAAATATCAGAAACACCATCAATCTGGATGTTCTACTAGCAGCCATCTGGAACAGAATAGACTGGTTCCAACATATGGAAAGAGGAGGCAATCCTTTGGATAAGATGGTTTCTACCCACAGAAACACTTCTGGTTATTTTTCACACATAAACACATATGGAGCACAGGGAAAACAGAGTACACTCCCCTTGGTTCTGCCTCCCCTCCTCAAAGGGTCCTCATTTCTGGCCATCTGCCCCTCAGAGACTAGAAACTGTTAAACGCTGTGGCATCAGACCCACCACAGTGTGTACCCAATACTAATCAAAACACTTAATTAATGCTTGACTCTCCCTCAGCTCATGATACTGAATGCAGATTAGACAAATGGTATTAAGAGCAGCACAGAAGCCTAACCCAATGAGAAATTCAGGTGGTAATGGTAAAGGGACAAACTCCACTTGTCCCATGAACAAACAGTTATATCTCTCATGATCTCAGCCACACACTCAGCATGAGAATTACCAGTCACTAAAGCTGCCAACTGTAGAGTCTCATGTTTCTTATATTTGCCTTTAATCAGCTGGGCTCACTTGAAGCAAAAGCGTCCAAGAGCCAGGTGACCAGTGTTGAAATGGCCCTCATTCATCACCTCAGAAGCTGAGGGCTTTAGAGCTGGCAAAATTCAAAAAAAGAGACTGAACATATTATCCTTGTACTTGGTCTCATATGTAAGCTCACCGATAAATGCTATATTCCTGTAAACAGATGAAATCTGCCTCTTCTGGGACTTTGGGGTAAGACCTGCCTAAATACAGAAGCTTACTTAAACTCTCTAATTCTGAGGAAGAGCTGAAGGCTTTCTGCAGGATTAACAGAGCACCCACCTGAGATATAGTTCTTACTGCAACAACAAAAGCTATATAAAAAAAACACTCCAATGAATTTCAAAAGCTGTTTTGCACCAAAAAAAAAAAGTCTGTTCTTAAAGCTCAGTATGGATGTTCCATGCAGTAGGTATGAACAAGGTTATCAGTCTAGGAAACCAAATGAATACAGAACCAGACAAATCAGTTTAGTCATAAAGATGATATCTATGTCACAGCAGATGATGTTCTCTGGCAAAAAATATTCCAATCTCAGCCAGCAGTTGAGATTAACTATGACCATTTCTGGCCATATATCAAGCATGAGAGAGATGGGATCTACAGAAGTGCCCAGTGGAATTAAGAAAAAAATATCATTGATCTAAGGGTCCTTGATATATCACAGATTGATTGAGGTTGGCAGGGACCTCCGGAGATCCTCTAGCTCGCTCAAACAGGGTCACCTACAGCACACTGCCCAGGACCTTGTCCAGACAGCTTCTGAGTATCTCCAGAGGAGACTCCACAACCTCTCTGGGTAACCTGTGCCAGTGCTCTGTCACCTTCACAATAAAAAAGGTTTTTTTTCATATTCAGATGGAACTTCTTGTCTTTCAGTTTATGCCCTTTGCCTTACCTCTTGTCACTGGCTATCATTGAAAATAGTCTGTCCCCATCCTCTTGACACTCACCCTCAAGATATTTGCATACATAGATATGATTCCCTCTCGGTCTTCTTCAGGCTAAATGGGCTCAACTTCCCCAGCCTGTCCTCATAAGACAGATGCTGCAGAGTCCCCATGACTTTTGTAAGTGCTGTTTTAACACTCGGGAAGTTTCTCATCAAAAGTTTCTTTATAGCCTGCGAAGATGTTCTCCTTTTATTCTAGAAAGGATCCTTTCAGCTGTGATAGAGCCAGATGAAGAGATGTGCGCTGCCTCTTCAAACATTCCTCAAACTTTCTTAAATGGTATAAGCCCAAACAGTGCTTCTTTGCATGTCTGACAAAGTTTTGAAACATATAGCTCTGTCTTTTATTTGTTTGAATGGTTAATTCAATAAAATCGATTTCTCCTGCCAATATTTGTTCATGTGGGTGCTCGGTGCATGCGTACATAAAGAAACATTTGATGAGAAACTTTCTGAGGGTTAAAACACCACTAATGGAAAATGTTACGTGATCTTACAGGGAATTCTGTACTCCTGTTCGAACATCAAATTTGACTATCTGTCCACCACTGAGGCAAGTGCCCATGAAAACACTTCCCTTTACAAATGCCCACACGGTATTTCCCAAAGGCTCCTCGCAGGTAGCCACCAACATGCAACTCTTCCCCTCAGCTTTGCTGAAGTTATGCAGGAGAAACAGCTCTTATTTCAGAGAGTAAGAGCTTCCTGCTACAGCTTCACCTGCAAGGCTCACACACCATGGTCTGAACTGAATTTTACACATCTGAGAGGCTGAATTGTCCCTGTGAAAATTTCAACTCAGTTCCAGGCTTTTTTCAACCAAAGCAGGCCTCATGTTTCAAACAGCTTAAATTATTCTTTGTGAGGGTTCTACATATAAAAAACACTTTCTTATCCACGTTACAAAGAGAAACAAGCAAACAAAAAAGAGAGTCGGAGGGTTGTTACATTTCTTTGCAATTCTCTGATTAGCACAGCCACAAAAAAACATGATTTATGACATGTGATGTCTATATCAGGACAGACACGGAAACTGAAAGTAGCTCCATCAGCATGTAGCTTTTAAAACACAGAGTAATAGGCAATGCTATATAATACAACACATAGCCAAATGGATGGATGGAATTGATTTTATAAAGAGTTACCATCAAAATAGTTCAAAAATTATTAACCAATAAACACATGCCTGAGTGAAAGTGCCATATTATAAAATTACTGTAGAGATCCTCAAACTGTTCAGGGGAGAAAAAAGCCTAATTTTCCACATAACCTGATTGTGCAGAGTTTTCTGATAATAAGATCCAAGGAACCTGTAAACCCAAGGCTCTAATTTTCTCATGGCGACTGTGTAATATTTTGCGAAGCAAAATTGACTGAGATGGAAGCTATTTTGCATGGTACAGTGGCGATGGCTAACAAATGAGAGTTTTGTGGGCTGAATGTTAGTCCCCTGCCTCATCTGCCACCCCTAATGACAGCAGCCACCTGCTGTTTTATTGTCACAGCTGGAGCCGGTTCACACTCCTTGGTGCTGAGCTCTGCCCATGAGCGCCAAGCTCTCTCCTCGCCTCATTACTTTGATGAACTTTTTATGGTCAGCACCCATGAAGACCTCATCTAGGACTATACAACCTAGCGCGGCTTCAGGGAGCGCTTCCAGCTAGCACGAGGTGATGGCGCACAGTGGCACTGCGGCTGCTGCCGCCGCCTGTCACTTAGTCAAGCCGCCGCGCCGCACTGCTGACTCTACAGGGCCCTCAACAGGTAAAATGCCATGAAATGCTCCTCCATAATAAGTTCACGCTCGCTTTTTCACATGGCAATACAAAGATCGTATCCTACTCCCCAAATGTAGCTTTTTCAGGGGTAGATGTTGAAATAAAAGATGTAAAGTGCTCTTTACTACATATAACTACAGATAACATATTTCTGCATGACCTAGATATAAACCCACTGCTTCCTGAAAAAAAATAGCCTGATATTAAAAAAAAAGCAACCATGAAAGCCATATTACAAGCCTGATTAATACCACCAAATATTTTAAAAAGTAATTGTATGTACTTTACAAGAGAAGGACCTTTTTTTACTTAAAGAATGGAAAGGACAGAAGCAAAATTCAAGCCACTAAAATCAAATTACTATCCATAATAACCTACAGTGGAGAATAATATATGCAAAGAAAAAGAAACAACTCACATTTACACTATTAGATATGATAATTTATCAAGTCAAAGCAATAACAAATCAAAACCTATTACATCTTTTTACTTAAGCACAGCAGTCAGTAACTGTCTATTTCCTGCTAATCTAAAAGCAAATAAAAAAGGCATCCTTTCACGTTTTAATTTCTCTACCTGCAAAGACTCCAAATCTTATGCTCACATACACATTTTAAGCTTCATCAGAAAATTTCTTATTAAGGTACTTCGAGCAGGGTGCTTTATGCTTCATCACTGAAATTTAACCTCAGGTTTGCTTTCAGCAGTTGAATAATCTTTTTGCTGTCAACAGAGCTTTACATTTTCCCATATTTACATATATCATTAAGATTAATATATGTGCTATTAATAATAATTTCATTAACATTCTGAAATCGTCAAATAACATTTTGACTTTTGAATGGCTGTAGGGTATTAAAAGCCTAAAAATCAGAACATTTTCAGTATTCATTGTGTAGCAATCCAGCTGATCAGTTTTGAAAAATTCATGCAATGTTATAAGCCATTAAACTTCATTTAGTTTCATTTACAAATTCTACCTAAAAAAAAAAAAAAAAAAAAAAAAAAAACAAGATTGGCGCTATCTCTTTTTATATACACAGTATTTTTTTCCAATAAATACCTGTTCCAAAGGTTCACCAAGAAGAAACTGATGATTATTACTACTACTATTATTATTATTATTTTATTAAACTATTCTGAATTTTCTCAAAAGCACAGTTTTTTAAACAACACTATTTAGGGCAGAAACCTAGCAAAAACTGGACACCTCTGAAGTAATAGTACGATGCATTTTTATTCCTCCTGAAGACAGATGGTGCTATGGATACTTCACACTTCATGTGATAAGGTCCCTAAGACAGGCAGAACCTTAAAAATGTTGCTGAGCACATACACTATATTACATTTCTGAGAATTTATTTATGCAAGCCCTTCTTTATTAGCATTTTTTTTTTAAGTCTGACATAAACCGCAGAGCCCGAAAAAATAATAATTTAACAAAGGTTTCCATCTTGCTGGAAGCTGAGCACCTTCTGCATAGGCTTGAAAAGTACTCAAGAGAACTGGAGGATACACCTTAACATAACTTGGCCTTAAATGTATTTTGCATTATTTCATGAGCAACTGAAGGATGACTAGATGCCTCTGTTAAATTGCTGCTTTGCATCAGATTCATTTGGAATAAAACTAGGTGAATTTTGAAAATGAGGATAAAAATGCAACTATTAACCTGAAAACTAAGATTCCTTGCATGTATGCTCATCTCAATTATGCTTAGATGCAAACTGCTTGAATGTAGAGTGACTTCAAGGCCGTTTTTGTTTCTTTGAGTCTGTTTCGGCTGACTCCCCCAATTATCCAAGTATTTAGTCTCCTCGTGCTAACTCTGTTTTGTACGACACATGGGACAGTCCAGCTCTCACTGCCATCAAAGCGTTTTTGACACCTGCCAGGGCTTGAGCCTCAGCAATCCACACACCATTTAGAAAAAGCTCCTTCAGTAAATTCACAAAAATAATGTGATGACAGATTATTCCTAATACAGTTGATCTGTTTTCTATTTCACATCTAATAAAAAAGGAAACAAAAAGAAACTCAACTTTCCAACTAAATATAGTCAACACATGAATGTCAATTTCTCTATCAAAACAGTTTCTAAAAATGATCATCTTCTCTGTGATCTGTTCAACAAGAGAACTTCTTTTGCACAGAGAGAGTTCAACAGCAGAAGAGCAAGTTGCCTTCATAAGAAAAAGAAATTCTTTTGACCAAAATACAAAATGTCATTTTTTGCAGAATTTGTATGTCTCATTTAATACCCTTAAAAAACACAACAAACAACCCTATAGAGATGAAACTTCATCAGTGCAGGGCAGGCACTATGAAAAGACAGCCTGCCTCAGTGCAGTGGCCAATATTTTCAACCAAATGATCTCCTAATGGTGCTCAAAATTAAATAACAATACCTGCAGGATTTTTCTTCTTCTTTAGACAGTAGTGATGCAGCTATATTACGTATACTGTATGCTTTAGGAAATGGCACAATTAACCTATATGAAAAGTTTCAGTCTCTTTCTAACCTCTAATTCAAAATAAAACTTAAGGTCTAAATCCACAAATACTCAGTTACTTATTCACCTGCAATAAAGGGCTTTATTAAATGGTGTACGGATTGGCACACTAGCTTGGTGTGCTTACTGTCTTACATGACATAGATTGTCATGCAAGTGTCATGTGCATGTGATTGTACGCACATGCAAGTATTTGGAGATAGTTACTGGAGACCGATATTTGCAGATAGCTTTTCTTTGTAACACTGTGTTGTTGCCATTATTGCTACATGTTAGAGTTATATTCGAAAATATAATTAAAATTTACCCAGGTGCTACACTTCTACCTTCCACCAATTCTCATTTTAGTCACTATAATTATCCACATCCTTTCCACCGTAAATTTTTCCAATGTGACGACCAACATCAGTGCCAGTTCTGAGGCACTGGAGCTCTGGAGTAAGAAAAAACAAACTTTTTAAAGAGAAGCTATCAGAAAATCATCAGACAGTAACAATTTTTGATCAGTATCCAGATGAGCTGCATGTGAACAGACTGTCTGGAGGTGACAGGCTTTGTATCCAATTACTAATCCCCTGAGCCACTCAATTCCCTGGATGATAAATTTCTATTACCTTATTCTTTAACCCGTCACCAGCTGGCCATGCTACTGTGTTCCAACAGGAACAGTAATAAGGGAAATCCCTTACACTTCCTATTTCAATCTCCAAGAATAGTCACATAGGAAACTCCCTAGAACCTCTTCAAATTATCAACCACACAGAAGTTTTGAAAACACATACTACAAAAATGGAATAAGAAACTATTCTGCTTACACTAAACATTCTGTCTTCTGTACTTACTCCAAGAACACAAAGAAGGTTTCAACATACATATTTTTTCTTGTACTGACCAGAAACTATACACTGATTAAACAACAACAACAACAAAAATACATATAAAAAAATTCTGCACCTACAGATAAAGAAAAGGATATTCATATGAAAGATAACAGAGATACAGCTGAGCAAATTGAACACCCTTTAAAAAATATTATCTCTGTAACACTGCCAGTGTCAGTGTCGGCTTGGGCAATTAGCCACGTAAGTGTGAGTAAGATCTGCCAAGAAGCTATTGTATTTTTCCCTAGGAATATTTGTGGATCTCTGAGCTGGTCTGTTTGTATTCATGCATCAGTGGAACCTGTTTGCTCAGGCCAGGTTTTCTTTTACCCTACTTTTCTGCCCCTCCGACCCTGCACTCTGACACGACCCGGCCGCGTGCGGGCTGGCAGCACCGTGGCACGCGCGCTCCGAGGAGAGCTGCGGGGTAACCGGCGGGGGCAGCCCCTTCGGGTGTGCTCATTCCCGCCCTGTCGGGAGCGGGATCGCTCGCGCAGGATCTGAAGGGCTATGCTGGGCAGCGCCCCAGCACCACCAGCACGTCCGCGAGGTGCCAGAAGGCAAAGGTTGGGGAAGGAATTGGCATCCGAATGCTGCAGTCCTGACTCACCTCACTCACTAACCCCACTTTTTGCAATTCTTATTTCACACAGAAGACCAGGTTCAGCGGGACACTGAGACATCATCTTGCTATTCCTCACCTTAAATTAAACCTCACTGCGCTTTAGACTCCTTTATACTCATGTCGGAAATTCCATGTGGTAATGTACATAGGTACATTACACATAAATAGGTACAACACAAATTTAAAATATTCTCAACTACAGCACAGCCTGGCTGGAGCTACTGCCTAGAAATCCTGGAAGCATGACCACAGCCCAACCTCCTTCTCCAAACACACAAAAAAATCTACATTTTTTCTGAGGGGTCGTGAGGGAGAGGGAACAGGACACCAACCACAAGTCCCTATCTCAATTAAAACACTAGCAAAAGTACAGTATAGGTAAGGGTTCTTGAATAGTTTGATATAAGTTAAAACTGCTGCATATATTAACTTCTGAAATATATTTAAAAAAAAAAGAAAAAAAAAGTATCAAGTACAAACGGAAGTATGGGAAATCCCTCTCACAACATTTCAGAAAGCAAGTGTTACTGCCATTGGAGCTATCTGCTCGAATACCTATTAGACACCTTTACAAATCTTAAAAGCATCGACAACCAATTTGGAGTTTGCTATCATTTACGCTAAAAAACCTCACCTTTCACTTTAAACAATGTTTTTAAACAGCCCTGACAGAAACTAGTGTATTTTACATAATTCTAAGTACATTTAAGGCCAGTGAAAGTCATTCATCACCTAACATTAGTGCCTGTAATCTGGTGTTGTGGAGCAAGGTGCTGTACCACTCAGTGTGAGGCTGAGGCTGAACATCAAGCTCACGCCTATTAAGTCTCTTTTATCACAGCAATCCATGAATGAAGCACATCTGTGACAAAGTTCCTTGAAAAGAGAGTCACAACTACCACTGCCATTTTTACTAACAAACTAAATTCCAGCAGTCAGGAGAAAAAGAAGGCTCTGCTTAGCTAAGGCCCAGGTAACCCCTCGATCCTCTCAGACCCATCACAGTCGAGCTGCCTCGAAGCCAGGCTGGCCCCATATCCTCTAACTAGAGAGCGCAGATCCTGTTCTCACTTCCCAGGGCGGCTCAAGTCCCGCTTCCAGGCGCTGTGCTGGAGAGGAATTGGTCGGCAAGAGCGCCCGCGTCCCCTCCCACGGGCCCTGCCGGCGAAGGGCTGTTTTACTGAACGGCTCTGGACCCCTCGGAGGGTCCCCAGCAGGAATGGGATTTGGAAACAGGATCCCTTGGCATGCTGCTTTTCCCTCTTCCAGGAGGGAGATGTCAGCTGAGAAGCAACTGATGCCGCTTGCCCGTCTTTGCCCTTGCTTGTCACGGGATTTGTGCCAAAGGGGAAGAAGAGTTAACACACGCCCATGGACAGAACTGTGGAGGGCAGTCATTTTCAGTATTTTTCAGGTTACAATAGATTTCCTTTTTTCAGCCTCTCCATATATTTGGCACTGCATAGGACAGCAGCACTTACGTTCTGTGGTAGTCAAACAATTCTGCCTTTTCGTATCGCTTTGGTAAGAAGGTACCGAGCATTTCTTCTCACCTCACTGTAGCTGCATTACTAAAAAAAGGGTTGCAAAACATTCAGAAAGGATGCACTTCACTCCAGAAATGTCTAACTGAACTGAAAATACTTATTTATTTTTACATAGAAATTTATCATTCCTTGTTCCCAGTGGGCCTTTAAATTCATGCAAACCTATTTCCTGAAGGGCAAATTTAAAAAAAAAAAAAAAAGTGTTGGTTTCAATATAGTACATATGATTTAGATAGTGAGGACTAATCACAATGTATTCATCACCATCTAGCATTTGGCTTGCACATGATGTCCACAGGCACTTGTAGTGATAGCTGTCAAATTGCATTCTGTTCCTGGCACAAACGAGCCTAACAACAAGGACAAGAAACGGAGAGCAGCGGGGAGCAACCCAGGGCAGCAGCAGAGCCCGACCACCCGCCCACACCGCAGGCACCGGCAAAACTCGCGTTGCTTCAGTCGCGGAGGCTCCTGCACACGCGGGCAGAGCCTCGCAAAAGGCATGAAGCTTCATGGGTTTTTTTTTTTTTTTGCTTTTTTTTCTAGTGGTGCTAATTTTCTTTTTTTTTTTTCTTTTTTTTAGATATACATTAAGCTTCTTCCTTTTCTACCTTTCTTTCTTTTTCTCCACATCAAAGAACAGAAAGCCATAATGAAGCTATGTGTGGTACTGGAGAAGGAGGTCTAAAAGGACATGGCCTGTCCACCCCAAATTTAAATGCTGCTCCGTGGCACTTGAAGCACAAGCACATTTCAGGTGTTCTCCGCAGAATTATGAAGTCTTAAAAAGCCCCAACCTTATTCTCTTCCAAAGAAAAAGAAATAAAAAAGGGAAAGAAAACCCTATTATATGCAACTAAGTTCTTAATTCCTTCTGAGAATCTTGCTCATACTCCGTATTTTCAATAAACATATTTACTTTGGCAATGACCTTGTCACACACTCGGTGTTTGTTCATCTCCAACGGCCTTGCAAGCCTGCGTGCACCTCGCAATCATTCTGAGGTGGGAAACTGCAATTTCCAAACACAGGGGATGTCCTGTGAGGCAACCCTTGCAAAGGCTGCCATAACAAACATGAGGTAGTTTTACTGCAGGGGCCAAACCCAGTATTCTTGGCCACGCTTTGCTCTACACGGAGGTAGGGATGAGGAAAGGGGCCAGTACATCACCTGGGACAGCACACGCTCCACAGGCACCTCATTAAGCCCAAGCGCTTCCATTTATGCTGGAGTTTCATCTCCTTGGCAGGCACATGACAGGCATCATTCAGACTGTCGGATAAATGAATTGGGTTATTGATGATGCAGAGAAACAGTTTCCTGCCCTTTCTGAACAACAGAGGCCAGAATTACAAAACACTAAGATTTTCCTTTCCTCCTCCAGGTCCAACTTCCCCCTCTCCTAAAACAAACTGTTAAAATAGAGTACCAAATTTAATTCAGAGTCAAGTTCCTATCAACTCATCTTTTCTCCGTCTTCCATCACTAAGTGGCGGGTACTTAGCAGGCACAAAACATGTAGTTATCTACTGCAGCAATCACAAACAGTAACAGTCCCAAACCACCTTTGGCACCTTATACAACCAACAGTTTCCCTGTGATTTAAAAATCAGTAATTCCATTAGTTCTCAGAGAGGAGGAAAGCAACATTAGAAAATCATGGATATTTGTTCCTGAGAACCCCATGAAGCTTGGTCTGATACCTGAAGAAAAACAGATGAGCAGAGGTAACCAGAGAGGCTCACAAACTTAAAAACAAATTGTGGGCCTTTAAGCAGCACCTGATACCCAAACTTAGCGTTAACCCATCCGATGAGTATTCACACCAAAACCATACACACGTGGAAGACACAAACTTGCTCAGGCATCAGAGACAATCTCACACACAGCTGTGCAACAGAGAAGACAAAAAAAATGCAAAATAGTAATACTAAAATTCAGTTTATGCCAGACGAAATACTTGACAATTATATTCAAAGACAAGTTAAAGGACATCAAAACTTTAAATTCTATAAATGACATGCACTAAATCCTCTACTAATTTAACGGATACAGTAAACCCTTAAGACAAAGATTATTCAGTAAAGTTCATGGCAACTTGTAGCATATTTGTAAACACCCGGCCCAAAGAGATCAGACTCATTCTGTATTCTGGAGAGCCTGTTACAAAAGTAAACTTTTCATGTGGTGTACATGAGGAATATAGTCACCTGAAGGGCTATTTCGTAAACAAATACGTAGTCACCTATGGCACCGACCGCCATCAAATTCATTTTTCATCTGTACAGATAACAAATACTTCTGATTACTCAATACATATGCACATATGGATGTATAATTATATATTGATTAGTTTAGCTTTTAGCATAACATATGAATGTATTGAATTTCTCCAGAGTAACAGATAACATTTTTTAAAAATTACACCAAGAGACCATTAGCATTATGAGTGAATTTATTTTCCCCAACAGTGCTAAAGATATGCAAAATTTTCATTTTTTCAAGTTGCATGGTAAATGATTAACACCAGCTCTGCTCATTATCTTGCTTAACAAAACTTCTCTAAAAACAAATAAATCAAAAATGCCTCTAACATTCCTAAATAAATAAATTACAGACCTGCTCAGTGGCAGCAATGATATTTTAAAAAGCTTGTGCAAGCTCATTGTACAATTTTACAACAAAACTGCAATTTATAACAAAACTGTCCACTTTTTTTTATTTTCTACAGTTTTATTCATAGAGGTTTTATTTTCCATAAGCAAAGAAACTTTTAAATAGCAAGATTTCTCAAAATGTTAACCCCACGTTCACATGAGTTACAGTATAAAAATGATATTGTAAGCAGAATCCTCCTTCCCTATCTTACAATTAGACTTCCAGTATAACTACAGTTAAAAGAAACCATCATTATTTGACAGGCTATCAAATTTCCGTCGTTATGGATTCATATTGTATATCTCATATTGTCTCATACTTATCATCTCAGGCCTTAGAATTTATTTGTTTCATTATACATGGACACTGAAATCAGTATGGTAGTAAAACACCTTGCACTTCCTATCCTCACTGGAAAAATCTTTGCCGAAGGAAGGAGCCTCCAATTTTAAAGATTTAGTGAACTGGGATTCCTTCCTTCTCACTCTCCAAGTTCAAGGAAAAAAAAAAATATTTTAATAATGACAGGGTAAAAACCCAAAGCCTTTTCACAAAAGTGCTTTTCATTATAGTTTGGGGGTCAAAAATAGCCATCGATGTGAGAAATGCACACACTAGAGAATGAATTTTCTCCTCAAATTACTGAAAAACATTCTGTTTCCTCTCTAGAGCAAAGAACAAAACTAAACACAGACCATAATAAAACCAAAATAAAATAAAACTGTGATCTGTTGCTAGTTCCCTAACAGCCAACAGATTTTTCTTAGCATTAAAAACAGCATGTAAATTAAGGTGACTGAAACATGCTTTCAGCGAGCAGAGTAATATGGTAGCTATTCATCACCTGAAGTCATAAAACACTAGGTCTTGTCCTTAGCATATTCTAATGAAGCCTATCATGCAAATGAGAGTGACCTTTTCTGTGCATTCTGCAAGTTCACATTTATGTGAGGAGTATATATAGTTTGCCAATACAAACTAGCCAAAGACTGCGTAATTACTGTAATCAATTAGTAGTTAGTGTCGCTCTGCTCATTTGTGGCTAATGTCAGCTAAACCATTTTTGAGAAAACCACCCTGACAGCTTCTTTTTGTTGCCTCCCTTGCTGCTGTTATTCTGCAATGGGGAAACAAGACGTACAAGTCAGACTGCTCAAGATGGACGCGTGGTGGCATTTTTCTGAAATGCTTTCTCTTAACATTAAAAATAAGACTACGTACCCATACCGAGTAAAGATTGCCCAGTAAAGTTACGTATCCTTAAAATGACATTGAAGTTTTCTGCCTGTAAAATTAAACATTAATATTTAAATATTTAAATGAAGGACACTCTCCCGTGAGGCAGTTCAGACCAAGGAAGGAAGACTTGGTAGAACTTGGGCACTCTCTTCCACGGATGAGCAAACAGGCCATACCCTCTGCGCAGCAACAGTCTATTTTGTAGACAGTTATGGATAGGAAACATTACAGGAGCTGGTAATTAAAGTAAAAACTAATACTGTCTCAGAAATGGGGAATTTTGTACAGCAAAATCATTTATCATGGCTTACAGTTCCCTACAATTGAAATGAATTATCTTCTTATTTAGCACATATCTATTTTACTCTGTATCTACCAAACTGAAACATGGTCCACTTGCTTTTTTTAATTTCAAAATCTTATAGTCAGAAAGCAAAAATATAAGTAGCTATTAGAAATAAATTGCCTATGTAGCATCTAATAAGAAAACAGAACCTGAAGCAAAATAAAAACATACATATCCCAACTCGGCATTCTTCTTATACTTGCACCCTTTACAATGAAGGGTCAGATCTAAGTGTTTCAGGAAACCAAAATCAACTCCTTGTGAAGCCAGAAATACATATTAAAAACAATATTTGATTCTATTCAGAAGAAAACACTGCACATTAAAATAATTTCAGTTCCCAATTTCTATCTACGCTAAAAAATTGAAGCTATTTGATTTTACTAAGAATATTGTTACTGTTCATGCAATGTTTTGCTAAGACAAATGCACTGTTAATACAATGCTGCATTTAATTAACATCCATGCTTTATATATAGT
>VZSV01000039.1:1358318-1409225 GCA_013398735.1 Nothocercus julius | reverse complement strand
TATATATAAATGGACATAAAGCTGTGTATTGCTTAGGTGACTTTGTGACAGCAGTAGAAATCTACAAGAGCTTTTGAAGAAGTGAAAGCTTGAGAGCAGAGTGAAAGGAGTATCACAGTTTTATTCGCATTACTAGGATTCTCCAGGATGTTAGGGTTTTGTGAGCCTTTTTCCTCATAAGGAGCCTTATCAACTCTAACTGAGAGTGCTACGAAAGGCAATCACCTTCGCAATGCTGCGTGGTGACATATATACATGTATTGCATGAAACAAATATAGCCTCCCACCTGAGAAGGCAAAAATATAACCAGCTACAGAAAGCACAGCGTCATCATTCTGTTATGGAAACAGATATCTGCAAAGACAACACAAACAGAAAGACGTATACGGGATTTTTGATTCCTATTATGGCTAAAATCACTTCCATCAAGACCCATCTTCCCTCTTCAATGACAAAGTATGAATAAAATTCAAAAAACGTACTTCAAAACACTGCCTGGTATCCCTTGAGAATTGAACACCGCTAATCTGTCTTTCAGGTGCTGCACATTATCCGATCAACACAACACAAACTAATTTCCATAAGAAATTCTAGCCTCATCATGCAACCTTTGTGTTAATTTAAGAAATAGTCCTTGATTTTGAAATAAAGTTGAAAGTACAGTGTCAGAACAAAGTGAAAGAGGTATCATTAGCCTTCAGCTGTGACAAATAAGAAAGACACAAACAAGTGTCAGGATAATTAAAAAGGCATTGTTCACTTTTTAGAAGAAAAAAAAATGAATCGCGCAAGAAATATTAAGCTAACAAAGAAAGAGCAAATATGAGTAGAAAAAATGACAGTTATCTGCAAAATTCATAAATGTGTCTTTTGTACAACCGTAATGATCATATTTTATGCTGTCATTTTACATTTAATTGCTCACCCTGGTACTTTTCTTCATAGAAGCCATCAGTACCCCACAGAGCCAGATGCTGAATTGCAAAAAAACATACTGTGACCACAGACTTATAGGAAAGTAACTTTGCTGAGCTGTGGTGTATGACAAGTTAATTTTTGCAATTATACTTTTTCCAAGAATAAATGAAACTGCAGGTCATTACTATTCGATATCATTAAAAGAGGGGGAAAATGCTCTTGATCATAAAGGCCTCAAACTCATTTTATCATTACTTTGACATATGAAAGCAACTTTTCAAGCTGCTTTTCCTCAAAATGACTTAATGAAATAAGCGCCGCCTTGGCTGAACTATGTAAACATCGAGATACATTAAGAAGCACATAAATAGAGAATATTGCTATTATTACACAATACATTAAGAAGCACAGAACCAGACAATATTGTTGTTATTACAGAACACTAACCCTATGCAGAAAAGATATGTTATATGGGGTATGCTTACTCTCGGCTATTAGCTCTGCTATATTACATCCTATGTAGAAGTAGTGAAGAGATATGGTCGCTCGTTGTCACACAGACTGAAATCATTCATCTTCCAATGAGATATTAAATGTTAAAAATGTGCAGAAAAAAATTAAGCATAAGCAATGTCCATCACTGTCAAACTGCCTGTGCACTCAGAGCATGACAGCAGATATCATTAGGGAACACGTGTGCTTTCTGTATCTGCGCATACACATCTGAAACAAGACATTAAGAACTCAGAGTTGTGCAGTTCTTTGAATTTCAAAATATTTACTGAACGTGGAGAACTCAGTGCTTTCCATAACATTCTGTCTCATAAAAAGCCTTTTCATTTTCTGCACAATTGCTTTACTTTCCCATCACCAAATACAAACTAAAACAGTGGAGTTGGCAGAAGGAGAGATTCTGCTTTCCAGCTGAAGATAAGAATATATCCGTTAATACAAAGGAACAAGGGGGAAATGTTCCAAATGTCATTGCATGTGTTTGCAATAAATGTCAGGAACCTTTCAAAATTTGAATATGGAGCTGACAAAAGACATCAGGCTGACACTCAAAGAGCTGGAAATCCTCCGTTTGCCTAGTGAACAAGTGAACACAATGACCCTCAATCTGAAAAAAGAACATTTTTAGAAAACTTTCCTTCCAGCCCATTCAATCCTTATTAGGATGAATAAGTCAAATATATCCTTTATTAGTTCATCCTTTAGTTCATCCATTCCTCTTAAATTAAGGGCAGTTTGTTACTTTGGTTTTATTTTCTTAGAATGAGAAAGCACCAGAGGGGCCAGTAGACAGCGGAACGAGTTGCCAACTAAGTATTTTCACACAGATTCACAAACTTACGGAGTGATCACCGACAGAATCAGACTGGCTTCCTAAAACAGGCTGCATGTAACTCAGCACTTCGTTCTTGTCCAGGTTCTAGTACTGTCTTTCCAAAAAGAAACTTAACTATACTGAGATTTCTTATAAATCAGAACCACCTCTCCTCATTCCCCACTTCAGCTCCTTGCTTGGTAACAGGGGCCTCCTATGAGAGGATTTCCTCTCCTCATCTAAGTTCTACACAACAGCAATTTCACAGTGTTTTCATAAATGTATAAGAAGCTCCTAAACACATTTGCTATAAAAAAAAAAAAAAAAAAAAAAAGATTTCTGCAAACAGTGGACATACTGTTTTGTATCTTAGCATACTAACACATATTTTTGCTTCAAGGAGGTGGTTTTGTCTGAAAAAGATTAGAACAACAGGGGAAAAAAAAGAGTGGTTTGAACTGCGCTACCATTGCATACCAGTCTTCTATAGAAATGAAACACCATCCAATTAATTCTCGGCAGTTACAAAATACTTAGGAGGAGGCTGTCTGCACACAGACAGGGAAGCGAGCAGCTTTTAAAATCTCCAACCCCACAATTTGAACCTCAGTGCAGCCTATTTGCAAACAAATCAATGTTAGGGAGATAAAACTTTACTGAGTACTTTGATTATACTTTAATATTATTATTTTATTCACAATCGTAAAGAATACACGCCCTGCCCTGGACTACCAATTACTTAGGCAAAAAAAAAATTAAACATATGGAAGAGAATATCTTTCAAATGCTTTTTGTTCAGTGTTTTAAAGTCACGTCCATTTACAGGACACAAAGTAATAAGCTTTCCAAGTTAAAAGAAAAAAAAAGAAAAAAGAGGAGGCAGAGGCGCTCAGCTATTTATAATCTAACGAGCTTTATCAGAATTACTGTGACAGTGAGCTCGAGACATTCCAATTTATTAACAAGAAAGAAGAAACAAAGAACGAGAAAGCAGCAGTCTGCAGCAAATCCGTCTGCACGTGAAGCCCCGGCAGGTTAGCGCTCGTCTCCCTGGCAGCGCGGAAGCAGAGCATTCCCGCCGCCGCCCCGCTCGGGAGGCAGCGCTCAGGTGAACCTCAGCCAGAACCCGAGGCGCAGCTGCGGCCAGGCTGCCGTTCAGAAGCAGGAGGTGGCAGAGAATCCGTGCGCGGGGGGCCCCTCCCGGCCTCGCGAGAGCAGAGCTCCACAAACGCGCCCAGGACTACCTACCTACGCAGAACAACTCACAGGCTCAGGGCTTAAAGGCTGAAGGACTAAAACGTACACGTTCTTCCCCTCTTTTACTGTCACCTTTCGTCTGTGTTCATCTATTTTAAATGTAAACCTGCCTTAGCATATATCACAATGTACTTAAACTGCGTTAGATACACGACGAGAAGAGAAAGTGTTATCCTAAAAGCAATTACTTGTTTTCATTTTTTCGCACACCTTCTCCAACTGCCTTTCACCTTCAAACCTAAGGCAACAAATTCTGACAACAAATGAGCTAATTTTAAGTAAAACACTGTTAAAACTTTTAATCGCAATATAAATGAAAGCCACTGTACAGAAGTCAATACATGATTAGAAGTAAAATTAAAGCATTTAAAGCATATACCTTTTTACCATATAATACAAAGATTAATAGAAAGGAGCAGATGGTCTTTAAAACTGGAATATGGATTTTTCATATCTAGTACACAATTTACTGTCACAAGCCCTTCGGTGCTACAAAAGTATTAGTATAGCTATTAACTATTTAATTCTTTAGCTGACACTGTTTTAGAAAAGGGATTTAAATAATTTACTTTCACATTCTACTGTTCAAATTTTGCTGCTAGGAATACGTTCAACAAAGTTACAGGGGAAAAAAAACACACATGATGCTTGTTTATAGTGATATAAGACAGGATTATTATAAAAACCAATTACATCTTTTCATTCTCTTTTGCTTAATTAAAGCAAGAAGCATCGCTATCTTTCTCGGCAGTAATCATGTGGAAGCTGTATAGCACAGATACAGTAATTAACTTAACCTTATCACTTAACTCTATTGGGTCACTCAAGTGCGGCCCGGTATCGGGGCTCGGAATCGATGCTGTAACTCTGACATCTTCCAGCGGCTCGCAGACTGAATGATGCCATCGGTAAATGGACAGGCTTTGTTCCTGCTCAGCGAGGCTGCCCGAATGTTCCAGCTCATAACTTTAATATGGCAGCTTAACCATTTAATCGTTGTACATTAATACATTATCAATATTGTCGACGTGTAAGTACAGAATTACTTGTCAAAGTAATCAGATGTTACCGATTTCCGTGCATAAATACGATACAAGTGGGATTTTGTCTTAATTACACATTTTCAAGAGAGAAGATATAGTCTAGATTTTTTTTAAGAGAGGTTGAGGAGAATGATCACTTCTAAACATAAATTTATTTTACCTTTATCTAAATGTTCGCCATTTGCTTGGTTAAGTTAACCAAGTGTGCAAAGTTTAGTGCATTTTAGCTATACAGGGGATGATACTCGGGCACCTGGGGGATTTTCATAACTGAAGACTTGTGCTGTATCACAACAAATTAAGCATAATTAAACACTCTGTTCAGTGTCTACTGTTAATTGCAGCAGCTAATTTGATGTTTAGTGTTATGCTCTAAACTCTTTCTGAGCACGCAGAATTCGTCACCTAAGTTTGTATGTTTCTTTATAGCCCTAACCCGTTGCTTTTGTTTTTTTTTTTTTTTTTTTTTTTTTTTTTTTTTCCCTGTTCTTGCTAGATGTATTTTAGCTCGTTTATTGCTTCGGTTAAACGATCACAAATTCTCTTGCCACGGCAGTATTCTGAGGTCCTTCACTTTCACCAAGTCAGACACTAAATCATAGGGGACGATTATCAGCAAATTCCCTGCGACAGGCCCTACGCCTGCTGAGGTAATGCAGCTGACAAACTTTGATGCGCCATGCCCGTGCACATTATGTTCACGTAGTGTGTACATCTGGGCACCCTTTATGGCGATGCAGCAAACAGCCAATCATTTATTCCACTCTAATTAGCACACATGTAAATCCTCACCAATCAAGCCACTCACAGGGTTACCGTTGTGGCAGCCATACAGCAAGCTGGCAGGACACGGGAAGAAAGTACAAGGAGCAACTATTGGGTTTGATTTGAACCTGCCGTCACGCCGCGGCAGGTCCCCCCAGTCCTGACTGTAACCAGCTCTCCCTTTCACAACCCATCACGGAGCTACACGAGAAAAAGGTCATCGGGCAGACTGCCGATTGGCCAAGATGCTTTGATTCTTCACGAGCTTCGGGAGCACACCTGAAGCGACACGCGTCTCCTCGAGCTCTCAGCGCAAGAGCTGTCGCAGGCAAAAGTCAGGCTTTGCCTCTCGCGCGCCGCGCAGCATGGAGCGCGCGCTACCTTAAAGAAGCGCTGTCCACCTCAATATTTTAGACCTTGTTGCGTCGCCAGGAAACTATCTGCCAGGTGTCAGCATCTCTTTTCTTCCCTTCGAACCCCGGTGCCTCCCCGGTAACTCTTTTATTTTGAAATAAATAACAAACACCTTCGATATGACAGCTTCAGGTACCCGGGAAAAAAAAAAAAAAATAGGAACACGGCTTCGTATTATGTAACTCCAAGGAATACTGCATGTTTTGAAACGCTTACCATGGTTAGTTCCCATTCCCTAAAACTGAAGCAAGTCAATAAATAAAAACCACCCTCCAGCGCTACTTGCTACTGAATTACGAAATGGTTATTTCAAATAACGGGATTTGCAATGTACAAGTTTGCTGACAAGGATACAAGTGAAAGTGAGTTTAATAAAAATATTTCTCAAAACTGGAAGTATGACTTTTTAGAACAAAAATCTACTTAATTTTTTTACCTTTGTGTTTTCAGTACTCACTGCAGGAAAAAGAAATAGAATTACATTTAGAAGTAGGATTTAAGCAACACTGATTTACATTTTTATTCAATGGACTAGAAGGACAGAAGGACATGTTCACCAAATAAATCTCCAAACTTTTTGTACTTCTGTGTATATGTACTCGCCATTTATCTTCATTTGCATTTAAGTAAATACATTCATGAATTGATTTGTTTTATTATACAAATTAATGAAGCAATTAGCTATGAGTAGTTTGACATCAGTTCATTTTTCAAGCAGCTTTTCAATAAAATACCACTAAATATAATTATTCTTACAAAATTATATAGAAAGCCAAATCAGAGGGACAGAAAGAGAAATGAAATTGTGGTGGTCTTTCTCCAGATTAACCAGGACAAAAGCAATAGAGTGACAAAAATCTGCTCACAATTTAAGTTGAAGTCTTATTTATGAAGCTTTATAAGCAAACAAAAAAGTTAAAATGCAATTATCTTCTCTAGAGTAGCACAGAGACGGGACATGAACACAGGACATGCCAGTAAAACACATTATACGCCCCCAAAAAACAAACAAGGAAGCAAACCTGAGAAACATACAGCTTTCATAAACAGGAAAATATAAAACATATGTATTATTAAAAAGTTGCTCACTTTATTCAAAACAGTGTGTTTGATATGGTGAAATTATAGCCATAAACGAAGCAGCAGGTTATAGCTCTTAGTCTAGGTGAAGATATTTAGTTTGCCCCTCCAGCTAAGCAGAAACCATTCACATTTTACTTGGGAGTAAAGAAGGTGCTTTTTTAAAAACTATTATTACTATTAATAAACAGATCAACTTAGGAAATCGACTGTACGTTTAGAAAAGAGAGGCAGGCCCAAGCTGCCCCTGGCAGGCCTGTACCTGGGCTGCTGAACTGAGCGGCCCCGGTGCCGACCCGACTTTGAGGTGAACCCGTGAGTTTGCGTGCGCGCGGCAGCCCTGCCCCGGGGTGCCCGGAGCTGCGCGAGGCGGCACCTGCCTGCCGGGCCCATTGCGAGCGCGCTTCCACACACGCAAGAGGGAAAAAAATATATATATATATATATAAAACATGTATTTTGAGTCTAGAGTGTTCCTTCCATAGATTTCAGTCAGATTGCTAGAGCATAGACCAGAAAGGTAACCACGAAGACCCCCATAAATGAATTTTTAAGGATTCTTTCCTAAATATTCTCATCTGGGAACTATAAGACAACTTTCAGTCGGGGAAAGAAAAAGAAAAGAAAGAATCACGGAAAACTCAGTCCCGCATGCCGAGGGATTGCAACTGGGAGCAGCAGCAAGCCGGTGTCGGCGAAGCACGGGAAATGCCCATCAGGCAGGTGGGAGGAAACGTCCTCTCCGCCGGTGCCTCTGCCTGCGGCACCCGGCATGGCAGGCGGAGGGGCCCGGGCTGCGCGGACGAGCCGGGTTCCAGCATGGGGCACCCCGCCACGCGGCGGCGGCCGAGGATACATGTTGCTGAGAGCCGTTTGCCACATTTTTCCCAAAACAGGGGAAGGAGAATGCCGACTCGTGTGTAAAGTAGCGGATAAAACAGAGCTCGGTTGTGGCAGCGCAGCACATCCAAGGCGAACTTCAAGATGGCAAATTTGGTTTAGTAACGGACAAAGGACAGAGAAGTACCGCCAGTACCACCTCCTCGGCAATTACGCATGTGTAATGGAAGAAATACACAGTAACCCTATATTCTCCTTTTCCTGGTCTGCCTGTAGACTTCGATGAGCCGTTTGATGCAAGAGGGTTTTTCCCTTCTTTGTTATTGCAGCATGAAAGACGATCATCCGTGTAAAACACAGTGCAACTTCAAGGCAGAGTTGCAACCTGTTCAAAACTCGTTAAGCTTCCCCTTTGATCTGCTAATGAAGCAAACACAGCAATAGATAATCTGATCTAATATTAAATATTTTTGTTCCGCTTTTTAATTTCCTTACTGTATTCCTTCTTGGTAAACAAACCAGTATGCACAGTTACGTTTTTCTCTTATTTTGTGCCATCATTTAAAATGTAATTTAACTGGACAACTAAACCCATCCTGTATTTTAGTCACTCGGTTTGAACACCGGTGCTTTTCTCCTTAATATCCAGTAAATGCTACATGGGGCATTCTGAACAAGTCTTAACTATGAGACCTTCTTGTCTCACCAAGTTGCATCCTGGTGGATATCCTTCAATTCTCTGAGAGTATAGCAAGAAAAACACAACAGTAGTTACATCACATCATCAGATCCCCACAATTCAGCAGGCAGAAATGCCCCTATGCCATCTGCGTGTCACTTAGCTGCTCCACTGTCAGCAAGCTGACTTGCCCAGTACAATATTTGGGTCAACATGGTTACTCTGCAGCCTTTGAAAACCTGGCCTTTTTGTCACATATAAATCAGAGAAAATTATTCCAGCAGTATATATGGTTCCTGCAAGGCCACACATTTGAAAGACAGCTCTAGCCACCTTAATACAAAAACGTTACAGAAGTAGAAGAAAGATATCAGAGTGCCACCTAGAATGACAGAGAATTCTGGGAACTTGCACAAATTAAATAAAATATGCTAGGCCTCTCTTTTCATTACAAAAATAAATCTTCACTGAGGAATAAAAATTATGAAGGGAACTGATGCAATCTATGTAGATGGGTAACTCAACTCATCTCAAACACAAAGGGAAAGAAGGGTCACCTTAAGTTATAAAAGGCAAAGACATCAGTCAAGAAGGGCAAATATGTAGAACACTAATTAGAGAATAAACAATACATAAAATAAACTGCCAAAGACGAAATTAAAGCAGCTGAAATGCTTTTTTTTTTTTCCTTTAATGAGACAGGACACTGGTTCAACATTAATTTTTAGTAGCAATTTATCTATCAAAAATAACAGCTTTTAATAATTGTACTCAGTTTTTTTAACTCCTCTTTCCCATGACTTAAAAAGGGAACTGTAAACAGACTGCTAAAACAAAAACATATAGTTTATTTTTTCTTTCAATATGCTTCCATCACTTTCATGGTTTCAGAGACTGACGGGCCCTACACATTCTTGCCTGTTGAACCTATGTAAAGTAGCATGCGCTAAAAGAGATCTTATTGGCTGTCAACAGGGTCTGCCTGTTTAAATTAAAGACACAGAAGAGAAATCGGTGTTTTATGAAGTCTAGTGAATAATAAGGTATTGCAGTGGTACAGCCAGTCTGTGTACTAAAATCTAGCTATCATTTCCCCTAGACACCCTTTTCTGTGCTTCCTGGAATTCACTATAGTATTTTTGCACTCTACAGGACAACTGGAGGCAATCTATTCAAAATATGTAAGCAGATAAATCCCAGTATTACCTGCAAGGCCCATAAATGAAGAAACGTAGTGTTCAGTGATGTTTCTAGATTCTGCATTAGAGAACACACTACGTTTGAGTGTTCACTTGAAACTACTCACTACTGCTAAAAGAAAGTTCTTTCTCTGCGCAATCCTTCCTGTAAACCATTTTGAGATGAAATGGCTCATATTATAACAAGCACGATTTTGTTATTCACGTGCCTCAGGTGGTTCTACCTGCCCAAATTAGGACTCTGGCTTAGCCAAAGCATTCACCAATGTGAGACACACAAGGAAATGTGTTTGCAAATGATGCAAAACATGTTGCAGCAACCCACAGAGACCACCATATAACACAAAAGAAGAGCGACCATTCCAGAAGGTGCGACTAAAGGACTCAGAGATTACTTTATATAAAGCTACGCCAGCTGACTGTTTACGGAAGAAAAACATTTTTCTATTCCCACTTCTCACAGGAAAAGTGGGATGGTTGTCCTCAAGGATCACAGTGTTACCTGTGCCAACAATCACTCGGACTCTGGAAAGTCGTGGACTGCCAGGCAGGATTCTCCTGTGCCACGTGCCTTTTGCCAGAGGCTAAACATAAAAATGCCAAGAAACGTCAGTCAAAGACCTGACACGCTCTTGTGCCTCGGACTACAGGCTCATCTCCCCCATCGCCTCTACTCTTCCCGTTTCAACCATTCATGTGATTTCACTGTCTGCTTTGGCTATCTCCTCATACACAGTGCCCGTAGGCACTAATTTTATTTAACGTACTATACGCTTGACACTCCGCGTGGTGTTAATGAGTTGCCAGCTGCCTGTTGTGATACAGGCAGTAACCTCAAACCCAGTGTCGCCTTGACTCCTGCACTAGTTAGGTTTTCTATTGTGACACATAAATGTCAACTGGTATGATCAGAAGTAAACAGCCATGACAGACAGGAGAAAAGGAACTGACAGCTGAGGGTGATGATATCCATTAGGCTTCTACAGCTGCCACCTCCTGGGTAGGCTGCTGAAGGATGTGAAATGTGGCACGGAGCTCCTGGCTAACATGGCTCTATTGCAAAGCATGTGCCTACCTTCAAAATACCTGGCCTTCCACCTAGCCATCTGGCTGGTTACCATCCAACTAAATCCATGTACATACACGGAAAGGGAGAAGCCCTGATGGAGCTTCGAAAGGCATAAAAAGGGCAGAAACATTAGTCACTCATTCCTGTGGCTCCTGAAGAGTTGTTGCAGGGGCAGGCCACCACCTTACTCTTATAACCATGGGCGTAATAAAAAAAAGATCTTCCCAAAGAGAGAGAGTTTAAGATTTCCATTCAATTAAGATGAACCTTAAGATATCCATCAAGAGTGGTTAGGAAGATTCTATTCAAAATGATCTTTATTCGTGCCTCACTCTTTGCGATGGTAAATTAAACAGTTTATTTTGTTGGGGAGAAAACTCTTAACTGATAAAAGCACAAGTTAGAAGATTCGCTCGGGGGCAGAGAGCAATCCAGTGTCCTTACCCCACCTGGTGAGGGGGTAAGGACACAACGTGGACTTCAGCTTGCGCAGATCAGCCCAAACCCCTATTTGAGGCACGACAAGAAGACTGAGGAGATGTGACGCCCTCTGGGAGGGCAAACAGACCCTGCTGCCGACCTCGGCCTCCCCCACACCTCCCCGACACGTCCACAGGGCTGTCAGGGCTCGGAGCCGCTCTCGGGTGGCATAATCTACCTCTAGGCTGCTGTAATTTATGCCAGGGCTAACAGGGCTCAACCCAGAAAATTAGAGAGTTGTAACTGCTTCCACGAACACCCATCCCCCCACCAAGAGCAGTATTTTTCCTTATAAGAAGCTCAGTTAATTGCCTTTATTATACACAATATTCATTTCTTAGATTTCTATCACCAGTAGAGCTATTATAAATTATTTTAGCTGCACTCTTCATGCTTTTATCCTAGTATTGATTTTATTTTTAATGTAAACTTTTAAATTACAGTGCCAAAGAAACACCTACTTATACAGCTATGAAAGCTATATATTATATATTACCTTAAGCACCTGTCTGTATTTTGCTTTTAGGCTAAATTAGCAAGAGCTAATTCTGAAAAATGCAGATAGATGCTGAAGATAATATCTGATAAGAAACTTTAAAAGTTATTTTATGCAATATTAAAATACAAGGTAATACAAATGTAAAGGCAGTTTTACCTTCTTGTAATAGCAATAATAAAATAATAGACACTAACTTTGTAATTAACATAATCAGATGTTCTTTCCCCCCCACACACAACTTTCCTTCAGCCACTTATGCTTCACTCAGCGTGAAGAACACGATTATGAAAAACATCAGCAGATACTACTGGATATTCTTTGCTATGCTTGTGTTATAGTAAAATCTATAGCATTTTATGGCATATCTAGTATTTTGTCCTTGTGGTGTTTTAGATGTATAGGCACATCCCCACACTTGGTACGGAAACATTTTACAGTACCTCTAATACAGAGGCCATACCTTCTTTAAACCTGCTAAGGACTGAAAGGTGTCCTTACTTTGATCTCTCTTAACACGCATCCCACTACAGCGGAGTGCAGAATCTCAGCATTTGCAGTTTACTGAGAGAAATTTCAGTAAGCAAGTAAACCCTGGAATTCCATGGAATTAGAGCAATATGTTAAATTGTACTTTTTGTCAATTACTCCATTTTTACTCTATTGATTTGCACAAGGTGATACGATGCACTGATCTGAATTTCCATGCAGACAAAAAAAAATTCATTAATTGAAAAATAATTGGATTCCTCTCACTTTGTAAGAGATTCCTTTACATTATCTAAGTTTTAATCTCGATTTTTGCAAACCCTACAGACCTAAAATCACTGACATATATCTTAATTCAGACATGCTAGGTACTTGTAGATGCAGAATTCTGAAACAGCAGTCTATGCAGCCTGCCAAGCAAACATGAAACAAAAGTTAAAATGTTAGCATTTTCTTTGCATATATTCTAGCATATTAATTTTTGGTTTTAGTAATGTAGGTTATTAGTTTTGCATTATTTAAGTTTTAATTCATCGTTTAATTTTTAATTAAGTAGTCTCTTTCAAGGCGAGCTTTCCGCTCAGATTTTAGTTAGATGCTAAACACACTATGCATAAGAACGGTGGCAAGAATGTAATATTTAGTTTATATGATTTCTATATAATTTCAGACCTGTAGGTAACCAGTTTTTCAGATTATAAACTAAAATAAGAGCTATTCTAATACGTCATATAATGTTTAAATAATTAAAATCGATTGAATATATTTGAAAAAATTACTGGGCAAATTCCTATATAGCAAAGAGAAATCATCTATTTTTTTTTAAATAGATTTTGCTACAACTTCTTCACAAATCCTTCAGTTCTCCTAGAGCAAGAACAATGGAATTTTCTGGTTTAAGTTCCTACAGAACACGATAAACTATGCAATTCCAAATATGGGCAAAAAGGATAAGCACTGAGGAAGAGTTACAGTCATTTTTGCACATGAAAAGGAAGCTTAAGAATAGACAAAAACTATTTAAACTTGCAAGAGAATAAAATTTGGTAGGAATTCTCATTATGCATGAAACCAGCCTGAATATATTAAGCTTATATTTACTGGTCTTAAAAAAAAAAAAAAAAAAAAAATGAAGCAGTCTTATGTCTCCTACAAAACCTGTGGCTTACTGGACAACTGGGTGAATTACATTATGAATTCCTTGGAAGTGAAAGGCAAAAAAGAAACCCCACTAATCTACTACATAGGCTTTTTCCACACATGAAAATAAATAAATAGATAAATAAATATATAAATAGATAGCAATGGAATTCTAAGCTTCATTGACTTTACAAATCAATAATCAATATTGGTTTACTTACAGGTTTTGTACCACAACTACTACAGTTACAGCTAAGACCTCTAAATTTTTTTAACCTGCAAATAGTAACATGTCTACAAAGTGTCTGTAGATAGGAAAGTACCATCCTACGAAGCAAGACTCATAAACAGACTGAACTCCAGTCCAGACAGACGGCGAACGTATTTTTGATTAAAAAAAAAAAAAAGTCCAAACTAAATTAAAACTGGTAAGAAGTAAAACATCATCAGTTTACTCAAATTCTAATAATGTTACATAATTCCTGTTCTCCTCAAAATATTTGTTAAGTCTCTAAGTTGTTGTTTTTCAAGATGGTTCCCAATGTACATATGGTAGCCCCAGGGGCTTTGGTGACTGGCCCATGACTGATTCACAGAACCTCATTAAACCTAGTTCAACAACACCATTTGGCAACAAAGTCAGTGCTATATGGCTGGTCTGGTGTTGCACGAGAAGATCTCAGGACTGACAGACATCAGATGTTACAAAATGTTTGAGAATTACCACTAAAGTAATGTTTCAATCTGCTCCTGCATGCCTCTTTGGAAGGCTTCAAACCATTAAAGAGTTTTAAAAATCAGGCACTGTCACATTTCCCTGTAGTTGACAGCAAATGAAGATGAAATTTATCATTTTGGACTTAAAACCAAATCAAGTGCTACAGAAAGCGTAAGATAGCATAGTCCTTGTCCCAGTTCTCCAGTGGTGATAGCTGCGACTTGTATCCTTCACTTACCTACTTCTGAACACCATCAGTATTCCCATTTATTTCAGAATTACGAAAACTGCCACCTTGGCAGAAATATTGTCACGATCAAGAATTCCATTCACTGTGTATTATATAAAAAGTAGGAACAAAAATTGCAAGCATCCATATTTAAGGAAGCTGACTTACAAATACCACTTAGGAAAATAAAATTTTAAAAAGCTAATGAAACAAAATGAAGATATTTCTCATCTTTCCTAAATTAAGTAGGAGCAGCTGGCTAAGTCAGTTGGGCTGAGTTAGGAACCACAAATCTCAGCCGAGGATCTTTGGCTTCTTGGTTGAGGGAAGATTGAATAAACCCCACGTTTAAAGTCTCTAAGCCTTGGAGTTTATTTCACAACTATGCGTTTAGAAGCTGGATGAAATGTAGTAAAATTCAGGCTCAGAAGAGAAGAATCTCTGTTGGGACCCACCATACAACATCCGACTTCCTCGCTTCCCAACAGGCAACCAGCTGTCGGCCGTGTTCCTGCAAGGGGGTGAGGACTCGGGCAGCCTCGTCCTGCGCGGGAGCCGCCGGCACCTCTCGCGCTGGCGCTTCAGCGGCACAGACAGCTGAAGGCCCCAGGGTCTGTGAACTCAGATCAACTGCCTTTGTAAAGCCGCCGTGGAGCCACGGTCCCCAAAATTTGCCAGGTAAGAAGGCAGGGGAACAAGTCAGAAGTTCACACTTCCATTGCATGTGGCAATTGGGCTAAATTCACATTCTTATATGAATGTGTGTGTGAAAATTATGCATTTGTATACATATTCATTCATTCTCTAGATATTTCTTTCTCTCTTCGTCCCTCTTCTCTTATCAGCTCTGCTACTTGTCCTTCACCTGGGACAATTTCCAGAGTAAATGAGAAGCAGCTGATCCTTGCTGGGAGATCTCCATTTGGAAGAGGCCTCCCTCAGCTCTGGAGTTGCACAGCTTGAGCCGGGCCTGGGGCTGCCCAATACCTGCCAGGCAATAGGGAGCTGTAGGAGGAAGTGCCGCTTTTTCAAGCCTCTGCTCTGTTATTCTGCAGTTCTGCTCCTTAACTAGAAAAGAACCTGCACAGCAGAACAAGAAGCTACCTGTATGTTCCTCCTGTTAGATCAACCACTCTTTTTTTAAATTCAAATGGCCAAACTAAGAGCACCATGGTTGGTTCAAAGATTTGTCAGAGTTGTGGGAATATTAGTTGTTTCTGTCTGGAACGTTGCCAATTTAAAATGAGTATTTCACAGAAATTCAGAAGGGCTAATCATGCTTTTGAAGATATCTATCAGTGACACCTCAACATTATCATTGTAAAACATGTTTTTGCATGAGTATTAAGAGTAACTACAGCAATACTAATGGAAACCTGAGAACAGTTTTAAAGCAAATACTGGGAAACATCTCATAGAAGCCATGAAAGAGCGAGGTAGAGAGCTAGAGGTGCCACTTCCATCTGACTAAACTTACTGACAGGCAGATGTGTCTAGACCAACAATCGCCACAGGAAGTGGTCACTTATTAAGGGTGATACAATGTCTCTCTTTTCTAGAAACAAAAATACGAGTTAGTTTCAATGAAGTCTCTAGGGGTCCCCCACCACCCGTGTGCTGGCACCGAGAAAACAAATAGCAAGAGAAGGCCGTAAAGAGATGCTCAGGAGTTCAAAACAGAATAAAAGGTTTTCTCTTCTGTAAATGCCACAGGATAGTACATTTTCCCTACACTTTCCAAACCTGAGTAATTGGGTCACTTGGCCTATTCTAGTAACCTATTTTGCTGTCATACTTATGTAAACAAGCAATTATTTTTAATAATCATTCATGCTGCTTGGCTTCGTAATCTTATCAGATAACGATAGTGCATTCCAGCAGTATAAAAGAGCCATGACAAAAATTTAGCACCTAGCCTTCAGCTGCATAGTGCAGTACCAAAGAGACTGAAAATGGAAGAGACAAATTCACACACGTCTCCCATATTGCAGGGCAGACAGGAAAGACTGAAGTGATTCGAGTTTCTCCACACCAGAAACCAGTGACCAGAAGAGGTACTGCAGGCTAATGCAGGCACTGCTGCAAACCAGTAGTACTCTGGTGGTGCTCATGGAAGAGGTCAATACAGGAGCTGCTAAGAAAGTAAGGTGACAGACTCATGGTAGTAACTGTATTGTTCCATTACTCAACATTGGGCACTCACTGTGTGCCAAATTTTATGACAACTTTAAATAACAGCACTGCTGATTCCTCAGCTCACACTAGTCTTTCAAGCCAATTATGTAGCTACAACACAAATGCCATGCTTAAACTTTGCACTCCACTTCGCCTGTGTGTGAGGATAACTCAGAAAGCACGATAAGGATATAACAGCTGAAAAAACAAGCCCTAAAACAACCTGTAACACTATGAACGCTGCTGTGAGTGAAGTCTGGCTGCCCATGACTTTGTGCCTCATGAGTCACTCAACCCTACACTGCCATTTTCCTTGCACAGGGGACCAGCGTACATGAGTGACACACGCGCACGTACCTTTCTCTCCATCATGGCACTTCTCGGGTCCTTTTTAGTTCCTCCACAGGCACCTGTCTCCACAAAACTTTCAGGAACAGAGGCCATAACCTGAAGTACTACAGTAAGGTGTAAATCACGTCTCAAAGACAGATCGATCAAAGTAGGGGAAGGTAGTAGGCTGTTCATCTCTCAAGGATTTAAGACATTACCTTAGAATGAAAAAAAATAAGCATTTAAAAATTTGTTTTCCTTTCACCTAGGGCTCTAGAAAACAGTATAAATTTTGAATAGCCATATCTATTTCTCAGTGGCTCAACTGGCAACCGTTTCTGGGCATTACTATATTTCACGAGTCTTGCTGGGTTTTCTGTTGTAGTTTTGGGCCCAGTGAGACTCAGAAAGTACAAAAGGGCACATAAGATGCTGTTCATTTTGTACCCAGTAAACTCTGATCTGCGATTGATTTATACACTGTGCTAAGTCTTTATTTCTTTTCCTTTAGGTTGGCAACATAATTTCACTTTGATGGTCAGCCTTTCAATTAATCAAAGTGGACACAGCATTTGCAGCTTCTTTTGAAGTCAGAAAGAATTGTGTGCTCAGGACCTCAGGAAAATGAGACCACTTATTTAGGTACTTAAAGATGGCTGTCAACACCAAACTCCAGGCTCCCAAGTTTGAAACTGCTGACTTCAGTAATCTGCCCAAGGAAAGTGAACCTGGGGCACTGAGAGACTTCCCACAATCCCACCTCTTGTGACCAAAAAGTCCTTGGCTTTTAGTTATATGTGCCAACAAATCTCTTTCTCTACTGGTCTGCCAGTATTGACATGTCATCAGGCAGGAGACCTTTTCCAATATGCTGGCTTGGTCAGAACAGCTGGAGGGCAACCTCATGATCCACTGCAATTACACGGTATCGGAATCCTGACACGGATTTACAGAAATTAGGGGAACGCAGCAAACTTCAGGCCTTTCCCTGTGTCTGACTGCCTAGGTGCCTCCAGTTCCGCCCCGCGCCGTGCCGGAACGCGTGCAAGCACTCCTCCTGCGGGGAGAGAAGCATCAGGCACGCAGGAGAACTCCTCTCCTACGCCACAGAGCGCTAGGGCATTAGCACTGACCAGAAAAGCGCCCGTCTGCTTTCCAGCACACGGTCTTCGTTCCTTCGCTCACGTGTCAAAGCACTTGTCTCCGCTGACACGCAAGCGTAGCGGTGTGGGTGACGGGAGACGATGCGCAACGCGCCGCAAGCCGTCCAAGCCGCCGCAGTGGAGACGGCAGCCGCCGTGTTAAAGCGAAGGCTGTTGGCGTCCGCGCAACAACCGCGGCAGCCCCAGAGCGCCGCGGGGAAAGCTCCGCTTTGCCGCGCACACCGATCCCCGCGGACGGGCGGCTGGCCAAGCGTGGCGCGCAGGGAGGCTCGCCGTGCTAGTCACGGTGAAAGGCACTGCACTTAAATGAGGCCATAAACTACAAGCACCTCTCCATTCTGTAAAAACATGCGTCTTTCAGCTTCCCTTGTGTTACCTCATAATATACTGGATAAAATATGTGCTTTGTAAAGGTTTTATTGTGCACTGATTTCAAATGCTCTTTTCTCCTTCAGAGAAAACAGAGCCGGATACAAACGGAATATGTTACCAGTGACAACAGATTGCCATCCATCCACTGCAGTTCTGCCTTTTCTTCAGTAAGATATTTTATCTAATATATGTTATTACATATCTTTCCGTAACATATTTTAAATACCAGTTCTGCATGTACTGGCAGATCAGATTCTTTGGCCCATTATCTTTACACAAACAGTACAAAATACAAATTGATTCAGCTGGTTTCAGAGCACTGCGAACTCTCAGGAAACACAGAAACGACAGCATCTATCCACCCCCGAATAAAACCCAAGGACAGTGTGCTTCAGTATCGTGGGAGAGATTTTAGCACAAGTTTTCTGTACCTGTTTGGCATATGCCTGCTCCACTGCTTTAAAATGTTCTGGCTCCGGGGCAAGAGAGCTAAAGCAAATAACTAGCTCTCTAAAGATCCTCCATTACCACCAACTGGACTAACACATGATGTGTTAAAGAAACATATTTCTTTAAACCTCTCTAAAAAAGCCACTGTCTACAACAAAAGCATGAGGAAAACAACAAAAACTCCTCCACCTATAAAATGCAATAATACTGTTCTGATATAAATAATCAAGCTTTTGTTATTTTTTAGAACTACGGGATATCTAGAGATAGCTTTTCTTCAGCTTAGTATTTTGCTCTTGGGAGGCTGGTTTGGATCCTATGAGGAAGAACACAAGATGTGCTAAAAGAAACATACACGTTGAATTAATTTTGAAATATTCCATTCATCTCTCTCTATGAGGCTCAACTTTTGCAAAAGCAAATGTACAGTAAGTCTTCACAATAAACAGGGATTTAAAGTTATTACTAGTTGACAGCTAAGGTTTCAAAAATTTTATAATTACACTATTCTCAGTGTATTATCAAACATAAAAAATGTAAAACAAGAATCTCTAATCAGAAATAAGTGACTCATCAACTGCAATGTTTAGAAGAAAAAGGTGTCAGTCTCTCCACAGTATAAAATTCTCAAATAATAAAACTGCAATTTAGAAAAACATAGTTTAAATGCACTTAGCAATAAACTGAAATGTCTATTCAATCTAACATAGTAGCCTGTGATAGCAGCTAGCCTACTATCTACGAGGTTGTTGGAGCAAAAGGATGACAATTTTTAGCTTATCAGTCTCTAGGGAGAGAAGGGAAACACTTTTCCCCCCCCAAATTTGCTTATACTCCAAAGGGAAAATTTTATGCTATCTCAGAAAATCATCATGCCCCTAAATAACATGTTAAACCTGCACGCACGAAGAAGTCTGAATAGTGCTTCGTTTAGTTCTATTGCTGTGCACATAAATAAGTATCCAAATAAAATCTGATATTTCATCTTTGTAAATGATACAGTCAATATATTGTCTTTTTTATTTCCTCATTTGTCAATTATTTTATCTTAAATTTTCATATATTTTATTTTCCGTACTTCTACTTTTAGACTGAGTACGCATACATGAATTTAGGAACTTTGCATGAAGCCTTAAAGCCACACCTTTGAGTACTGAATCCAGGTACTCGCACACCTAGCTTCTGTGACACAAATACCCGCAGACACATCATGCAAGTCACATATTTGGGAGCAATTCCAAGAGCAGAAATGGTATTATGTGAGAACATGAGACAACCCAATGGCGTAGTGTAAAAACAAAGAGCAAAAGACCCGTCTCCCTCAGATGCTGCCCACCCTCGGTTCTCCCTGCCAGCACGGAGAACTTACAGCTCGGACCTTCCCCTGTTGGGCCAACAGAAAGAAGAGTTCAAAGAACAGCTGTGGCAAAGGCAAGGCAGCCAAAATTAAGGGTGTACTTAAAATTAGCACCTGATGTGGAGCAGGTTAGTGCTGCCATTGATACCAATAAAGCTACTTAGTTGCGAGCAACCTGTGGAAATATTTGCATAACCTATTCGGTTTTGTGAAGTGGGTCATTACTTCAGTCACAGGCCAGTGAATAACTCATAGTAGAGGATTATAAATAAACTGTTTACTCAAAGTCACCCACTCGGCTCTGTGCGGCACGTTTAACTGGAAACAGCCCTCGTGGTTCTTTTCACCAGGCAACTGCACTTCCAGCTTCGACATTCTTGTAGTCTAAGGAAATTCTTGAACACGCAAAATTTTAAGTGAACAAATTCAGCAATGAAACAGGAAAATAAACTATTTACACAAACATTTTTATTTGCACAACTAACTGCTCAGAGTTTGCCATTACACAAATGTTTTTGGTATGGTAAGTGTACTGCCCTCTGTTTACTTTTTCCCTTTAAACAAAATTAATGGAGGGGGATAATATTAAAAGCTCCACTAAACAAAAGAATGTGAGGAAATACAAAGTGACTTTCTCACAGCATTCACAAGCCAAGGCACACTACTTATATGTAGATTATATGAATGTATATTTCAGATCATAAGAAAATTAATCTGTTTTAAAGAGTAAAAAGATGAAGAACGATCATCTACTGAATGATTTGCTAATATGTGGTACGCGTTCTAGGATTTTCAAGCCTTGTGCCATTTGAGTAATACTTCTTATCACCGCCCATCTCCTCGTTTGCTCTCCCTGCTCCCGGCACGTCCGTGGCAGGGCGCTCCTCGCCTTCCTGGGAGCTGCCCCTCCACCTACAGAGCTGCAGCTCACACAGTGCTGCAGTTGCCTGCACAAATTCTCTGGGCCCTTCGATTTTTACCTCTTTTGCACTATCTCTGTCCTAAAGATTAACAGCTCTCTCTCTTGCTAATACCATTCCCCTGCTCCAAAAGTAGCAATTGTCTTTTCTCTCAATTTTTAAATAAGCATAATCAATTAAACTCTCAGGCACGTGATCGCAACTTATCTCAAGCCTAAGGTTGCAGATTCTATTTCGGACGCAAGGAAGTGCTCGAAGCTCCCGAAGCCTGCGTCTCTTCAACAACTTTTTCAGCTTAGTGTAATAAAAGATATCACCTCTCCTTGCATACCTTGCTTTTGAATTTTACACACCATATTACTTGTCTACTAATCATGCGCTAATTTCTTCTCTGTTCCCTAGCAGTCACATATCAAGGACAGATGGAGAGGAGCTCCATTACAGAGTTACCTAGTTATTTGGGTTAAACACTCTCAGACATGTAACGAAGAGGTGAAATAGAAAAAGACACTAATGAAATCAAAATTTAGCATACAAAACACAATCCTCTGTATAATGAAAATTCCATGGCAGGAGTCAAAGAGTTAGGATGCAAATTCCCCTTGCATCAATATCCTCAGACAATTACTCACCTCTTTATGGTGAATGACAACCTTGTTTGATACAATGATGACCCATCTTAGAAGAATAAATGGACAAAAGGTATGGAAAAAAGTAAGACTTTTTATCATTTCTTGCAATCAAAATGTAAAAATTTAAATGATCTAGAAAAAGTACCTCTTTACTAAAGAGTTGATAAAAGCGTGGGTCAGTCCTATTATCCTTTTAAATTAATAAAAAATCCTGATCTTTTAAAATTTAGAAGAATAATGTATATTTAAAATATTCTGTAATTACTGCAAAAGTATTAATTAACAGTTCATGGATGCATAAGTAGTGAGATGAAGGAATAAGCCATGTACTCACTATAAATATAAGCTTAAAATCATTTCATAGCATTTTTGTAGCTGTATGATGTTAGGCAGGTCATAACACTAGTACTTTCCTCTGAAAACCTAATAATTATTAACCTTTTTAATTTTTAAGCTGAATATTGACTTTGCAATAAATTGGAGTAAGTTCAATCTTACAGTCAGTTCCAAACATGAAAGAGTTTCTCTTCCAGCCACATGGACCATTAGCATTAATTTACAGATATTTTCTTAGGCTTGACTTAAAGAGAAGTCTGAATTATCTTACTGCATGAGATTTTAGGTAACAGTACAATAATTCATATTGAAGTACAGAATTGTAGACACAGAAAATCACTAGTTGCTCTAACAAACCATAAAAGGATATTAAAACTTATTCCAAATCGTATGGGAAAATATGAAAATACACAACACAACCTTCCTCCCTTCTACCATAAGACCCACAGGTAGAGGAGGAAAAATCTGGTGTGCAGTTGTGATAAATTCCGCCTTTCAGGCAAAGCGACACTTACACTTCTGTGCTTTAAGACTGCTTTTGTGAAATGTTTTTGTTGCATTTTAAAAACAGAAGCTCTCTAATGAGACTTGACCACTACTGGTTCAGCTTGGCAGTTAGGTCCTTCAGCTCCCAGACATAATTCCTCTTTTCACCAGCAGCTTGGATCACATAGTTATTTTCAGGAAAGCAAGAGCTCAGTAAATGCTGCAGAGGCTGGTTGATGGAGCAGGGATTTCCTACTCCTTCAGCCCTTTCCCTCTTCTCCCTTTTGCGACAGAGCCCAGACAAACTGCTGGGGCACAGAGGACAGTTGTCCCACAAGAGCAGCAGGGGAGTCTCCTCCTCCAGAGCCTGCCTGTGACAGGAAGGGAGAAGAAGAAAAAGTTGGGGGGAAGAAATGGGGAAAGAGGGTGGCAGGACCAGGCGGAAGGAGCAGAGGAAAGTCCTCGCGTCATGCCAAGGGCAGGAACGTGGCGGGTACAGCAGGAACCCCTCCTGGCAGACACAGCAGGCGCGCGAGGCAAGCATGGGGCTGCGCGCGTGACAAGGACAGGGCCAGGGCCAGGGCCAATGGAGCTAGGACTGTGTGGAGGCAGCGGAAAGTGTGGATTCATCCACACGTGGTTGGTGCGTGGGCTTGAGAGGAGCTACGAAGAGCAGGGGTGAGAAAGCATGTGCAGGTATAGGAGGGAAACTGGGACAGAAGGAGGGACACTTGTTACAGAAAAGCAGGGAAATAAGGAGCATCAGATAATCTGTTTGTGAGATTAACATTAGCCCGCAACTCCAGCATATCACAGCATTTCCTACATTTTTGATATGTATGGGTAAAGACAGGAAAACAGAAGCCTGTGCCAAACTCCCAAGCACCACCAAGAAAATTGGCTAAGGATATCCTTTTTTATGTGGAGAGCAAACAACACATGATCTAGAAGATCATTTGTGTCCTATCATCTAACTGATGGGACAGATGTGCTTTAGTTTGCTTAAAAACACTTCCTTTGTAACAGATAGGAATCCTGCCCATATAAGGATAAAATCCTGCTATGGATATTCCCTGCAAACATAAAAACAGACCATCAAATAGATTTAGTAAATGTGTTGGCTGACAGTTTATTTTTTCATAAGTTGTAAGGATTTAGGTATCTAGGGACCGTTCTCATCAGTAACACAGAACAGAAAGCAACAAATTCATTAAATTAAGGTTCCGTAATGGAGGCATTGCTGCATGCAGGCACATAAGACATCTTGCCATGCTTGTGTCAGTGGAAGGAAGTACGAAATAGGCTTTCTTTTTGTTGGTATCTATCAACAGGGATGAGGAAACATCTAGAGTAAGAGAGATTTTATGTTCAAAAGGAAAAGCATCAATGAATTCACCAAACTTTAATTTAGTTTAGATGCTCTTTGGGCCACAGTTAAGCGAGATCTCCCCTTCCATGCTTAAGATAATAAATACCTCCAGACACCTCTTCCTCTTCTGCCTGACTAGCAGACTGAGCTACCTTTTCCCTGCTTCCAACTACTTTAACCAATGACTGAGAGGTACTAACTTAAATCTCTCTGCTTGCAGAATTGATTAAAAAAGCAGAGGCAACTTCAGGCTTAGTGCTTGAGTAGCTACAACCCTGAGATTTTCTAAATGGAGACTATCATAAAAGAATCCATAAAAATAAGGCCTTGCCCATAAAACTCCTATTACAGAGATGGCTGAATCAAAGAATGCCCAAGAGACAAAAGGTCATGCTGATTTACCAGGATGACCCAGCCTCTCACCTAATTTGAATGGGATATTCAAATACATAGTGAAATTCATAACATATGCTGCGAGACACAATTATTTTTCTGACTGTTCATCCCTAGACTTTGATTCTACCTGTGTCCTTACTTATGGAACTTTATTACCCTCCATCCAAACAATCATAAGAAATGCTGCTAAATGAAATTGCATGTTAGAGCTCATACCTTACTTGCAGCCCACTCTTGCAGCAAGAGTCCTGAATACTACGGAGGCAGGACAGTTCCACTGGACAAGGGCTAAATCTGTAGCTCAAGATAGACCAGTGGTCAGCAGAACTTCAGGACCCCCTGGAACGCTGCTACCGAGGAGACTCCGGAGGAAGGCTGAACGTGGTCACAGAGCAGACAAATCAAAAGCAGTATCAGCAGCATCTCTGCAGTAACAACTGCAGAGTCCCTCCACCCAACAGCTTCCCAAATGATACCAAAAATCCTTGCTAGTTCCTAATGACCAATCTTGCTTTCGTTACAAGTCTTCCAATTTCCAGAAACCCAGACCTCAGGATTAAGCAGTTCTTACAGAATTCCAACTCTCCAATGTACCAGCAGTATCTTCCAATGCTGTGTCATCCACAGGTTTCATAGCTACAGTTTCTTTCTTTGTGCACCAAGACCAGGAAAGGAAATATTTAATAAGTTCTATCCCGGGTATATCTCTTCAGAGTAATGCATATCCCCTCAGACTAATTGCCTGCCAGACCTCTCATTACTTTAATACACTTTACAAAGCCTATGAGCTTGACTGTTATCAATTTTCACTATAATCTTACACTTCTTGTCTACAAAAAAAGAGGTATCTTTTCCTGATGATCAATTTTCTTTATTTTCCTAAATTTCAGGCTCACTGCTTACAGCTAATAATTTTTAATGGTGGTTGCTCATCCTCTTAAATCTACCCCTCCTTCCTTGTAAAGTTTTTAAGTCTCATGGGCAGATGTTTGGCTGTGGTCTGCAGGCCCTGGTTAGCCTTCAAGAAGAACACATACTTCTTCACATGAACATCTACTTTCCACCAAACCCAAACTGTCAATGAATAACAAACTGGCTGCAAAATGCCAGACCGTCCATGCATGATGCAAGCGGCTGCATGATGCCAATATATGACATCTAATGAGCCATTTCCAACTCCTTTGCCTACAGGAGTCTATGTTCACTTTTAACAGTATTTTTTATCCAGTTGGGTTAGGTTTTAAAATATTCATCACACAAAACTTAGATAGCCGCCAGCAAGATATGGTCAGAGGCTCTTACAGAATAGAGTCTACTAATAACAAAAAATATATACTTTTGATATTACATGACTGCTTAAAAATAATATTGCCTTGCCTACAGCATTATAATCCTGAGTGCTAGATGTGAATAGAGAAGTGTTATATTAGTCGCTATTCCAGCACAAGATGCAGCTTTCTGTGTTGTTTTACACCAGTTTCTTCCATAGGCCGCCTGCCTTCCCACTAGGCACGAGTGCTGGAAGCAGTAACTGTGCAGCTGAGATCTTCCCATTGTGCGCCCGTTACGCTGCCTGGCCTTACCACAGCTGATAAATATTACAAAGTGCAAGTCCCCAAAGCACAATTATTTTAAATGTGCTTACAAAAAGATTAACACAAGGAGTTGTGCGCCTTCACCTTAAGTGGCTGTCCCAAACAAGGCAGGAGAAGCCAAGGCTTTTCACCAAGCTCTCCTTTCCACCACCACCTGCAGCTGCCCCGCAGCCTCCCGCATACAAGCTACAGTTGTGCACCCACTTCCCTCCCCGCCGGCCCCACAGTTAGCACTGGAAAAGGCCTCTCCTACTCAGAACCTATTTCAGTACCAAGCCGCAGGCTGCCAACCAGCCAGCCTTGCTCTGGCGGCAGCGCCGGGCTGCGAGATCCGACCCGCTGCTCAGCTCGCAGCCGCTTCCAGCCGCCCCACGGAGCCCTGAGCCCCGCGCTGACTCCAGGGGTTGCCTCCCGTGCCAGGAGGACGGGCTTTGGGAAGGCCTCTCCTGGCCAGGCGCTGCTTGCTGAACCAAACCACGACGTGGCATTGCAACATGCACCTTACCTACTCAACTCTGCTAAAAAAGAGCAGAGAAAAAAAATAAAAAGAAGTAGATAAGCAGTATGTTCTTTGCAGCATTGTTATTATATTAATGAGGTTATTTACAGATTTGAAGTGTCTTTTTTTTAGACAACAAGATCATCAGACTCAGTTCTACAGGGCAAATACCTAGAAATGCCATGTGCATCATTTTTTTTTTTTTTTCCAGCTTTCCTTTAAATTTATGAAGACTAAAACACAGAATAGCATTGTGCTTTTTGTTAAAACCGTATGAAATAACTACGGAGCCCAGGAAACAAATACAAAATGTAGGCACATGTTTATTAAACTTAAGTAAACCAAAATGACTCAATATATTCCTTTAAACTGCAACAGATTCTGCTGGGGTTTAAAGAAATCCAAACATATTTGTAAACCATATAGCGTACAGGTTCACAGAAAATATTTTAGCAGTAGTCACCATAGCTCAATGATCTCCCTACCAAAATATCAAAGCAAAATAGCTGTCAGAAGTGTAAATTAAATCAATTGTAAATTATACGGAAAATTATTTCCTATTTTCCAAAGGTTCTGATTTAGAGTGATCTTAAACCTCTGGAAAAGAATTTCCCAATTTTAAAAAATTTTGAGGCCCAATTACAAGTAATTATAGCTTTTCATTTTCAACATGATGAAATAATTTGATTCTTTTTACAAGAGGTCTGGTTTAGCTCAAAATAGACAAGTGCTTCTGCAATGAGTTAGTACACAAAGACAATAAAGATCATTCTCCAAAGAAAATCGGGAATACATGTTGGCTATAAATCATAAATGCAGCATTCAGGCAAAAATAGTTTGTATGTTCTACAAATGCCATATATTTCCATTGCACATGAGTGAGATAAAGTAAACAGACCACTGACAGTTTTGGCTTTCAAATAGTGAATGTGTAAGATTTGAAAGAAAAAAAAATGTATGGTATAAAGCACACTTTGGAGACATAGAATGTATGAATGAAAACTTTTTATATTCTCATTACAGAAGGAAACCAAACCAGGAAAATACATCATTGAATTAAACTAAATATTATTTTAAGTATCTTATTCCCAGGTCCACTTGCTCCTTATCTCTCCCCCAAGAATTAACATTTTCCCTATTTTATGGGAGAAGACGCTATACTCACCAAATTACAGATCGCATTTCAGAGAAGCTCCTGAAGTCTTTCATACAACACCGGAAAAACAACTAGCTCTAAGCCAGCACAGGCCATCACTGTAAGATGAGCGCGTTCGCAGAAGGCCTGTTGTAAGCGAAGATATTCCTAAAACAACTCATAAATTTGAACGACTCTGATACCCAGTAACCAATACTCACACTAACTTGCATTTGAAGCTGGGGTTTGGATATACATAGGACCACCTAATAAACATTAAATGCAGTTATCCTCTTTAGTTTTTAGGGATAGAGATTTGCCTGAGTTCTCCAAAGGGGCATACAATCAAACTTGCCGCATTACACATATTTAGGAGCCAAAGGAAAAATTTTTAACATACCGTAGCAGTCATCTTTTAAAAACATTTATCATAAAAAGAAGCAAACCTTAGTCTTCTAAGCAGAGAAATATATAACTTAATCAGAAAAATCTTAGCAAATTGTCTTTTAAATTCCTATCAAAATTGTGAAAGCAAGTTTTCCACGCCAGTGTCAGGTTTCCAGGTTTTTATTTTTCCTGGCTATTTACACTGGTAGCCCTTCAAAGATGTAGAACTTCATGTTTTTGCAAGATATAGGGCACATTGTTGCCAGAACATAAGCAGTGACATAAAAAATACTAACAATGATTATATATAAAAAAAAAGTCCTTGGGCATTTTTTCAACATTAAAAGTAGCAACAGTATATTACATCTAATTCTTTTCTATAGCAAACTGTATCTTCTTTCTCAACTAGTGCTACAAATTGGTTACGAGTATGTAGTGTATTACAAATGACCAATATAAATCAACAACTGTTTCTGCAATGAATTAAAGCACCTGGTTACTATTAAACTTTCACAAAGAAAATTAGTAGATTGAGCATATTCAGCTGTCAAATCTGGGTTGGGGAACCAATCTAGGTTTCTCTTGTGGTCAGTCTTCTGAATGCAAAATAAATCTTAAAGGGCTACTAAAAAAAGTATCAGCCAAAAAAGCCCCACAAATGCTTAGTCTCTAACAATAAAAAGTAAGTCTGCAGTTTTCTTCAACAAACAGAAAAATGAGATAATTGGAGTGAATAGACATTCATTAAAGACTTTTAATGTTGTAACTGACTTTGTGGGAAGAGGGAGGAAGTGGAACAGTTTGTCTAACACTATATGCAGGAATAAAGCACACTAGCAAAAGAGAGAAAATTCCGGTACAGTGGAATAAGCAAAGGGACATCTACAGCCATCCTAATCCTCCACATCCAGGGGAAGATGGTGCTGAAACTGGGATATGCAGAACATGTCAACCATATTACAGAACATAAAAAAATATGTTATAAAATTATAGAATTATGTACATCTTTAATGTCATTCCCCCAATTCCCAGATCACAAGAGCTGATTTTTTTTTTCTGGCACAGGAAAGGTATGTGTTTGCTTTTGGTTTTGTTTTGTTATTGTTTTATTTATTTATTTATTTATTTATTTATTTATTTATTTATTTTCCCCTTGTGTTTCTCAGCCAGATTCAGGAAACAGGATAGGGCATTACTTTATAGAAATTACATATCCTTGTCTGTCTTGGAAGGTTAAAACAACAGGACAGTGTTTTTTTGAAGGATAAAAAGTATTTCTAAGAGTGTACTAGGAAATACTGCCTTCCAACCTCAGCTTAATCTCACCAGATATGAGGAAAATATTTGATCTAACCGAAAGGAATAGTTTTACTTTCTTCTTTGCATTACAAGACAGATATTATTATTATTAACACTTGATGCTTCACTGGCAGTTGATGTGATTAAAACTTGAGGCTGATTTTAAACTGCATACTATATTCCGTAGAGTCTACCAGACAAAAGTATGTTCAAACGCCCTTCGGTTACCTCATCTAGTAACATGCAGTCAATATGAATTAAAAGCAAACACAAAAAAAACAGAAGGCATTTGGCCTACAAAAAAAAATCAGAATTATTCTTACTTAAGGAAGAAATGCAAGCAAATCAAGGTAAGTTATTAATATTAGGAGATAAATACTTGATTTTTTTAAGCAGGCCAAAAACTCCTGCATATGTGAATGCTCCGTCCACTGTGTGACCTCAAGCATAGGCAGCAACCACAGGAGAGCTGAGAGATCTGCAAAGCCAAGGGTAACCACGAGAGGGGTTGGACACACTTGCTCTGCAGGCCCTAGGTTACACTAAAACCCCTCTGTGACACTGTCTCACAACCAAGAGGGAAACATTACCATCCCTCTGTCCACAAATAAAGTTCGGATCACACAGTAAACTCTGCAGCCAGCCAGCTGGAGACCCTGCCGCTGTCAAAATTCATCTTGCACTGCACTATTTTATTTGCACTGAGGAGTATTTAGACAACAAACAAATAGGAGATAATTATAGTATATTACTTACTGTGAATAATTATCAAAATACTTTTTTTTTTTTTCAGAAAAAAAGACAGGCTGCTACCCGATTTATTCCACATCATAGCAACATTATGAGCTCAGAAGATTATAAATCTCTACTATCCTCCCTAGCAAGGTACTGAAGACAGCAACGCACTACGCCTGAAATCCAACCTTACCACACAGGAGGTAAACACACATAGAGCAGTCCAAGGCCCACCAGGACACTGATAGCATGTCCTGAGAGGATGAAAGAACAGCTATAGTTTGCAAATAAGTTTTAACTCGTTAAAAAAAATAATAATTTAATTGTTAATGGGTACGGATGCAGATAGAAACTTTAACTGTGCTTTGATTTTAGAGGGACCTTTACCTTCTAGATTCCAGATAAATGAATTACTATGTCTGTGACTGTGTCTTCAGCAAAGGTTGAGGCATGATGCTTTAGGATGCCTAAGCCCAAACACATTTCATTGACTTACATGATACTGTGTACTCAGTGACTTGAGCAACATCTGAAACCCAAACATAGAAGCAGCTCTCCGCTGATCTGGCGTTGCTATTGTTTTTGCTTTCCCCTCCAGGGATCAATGTAAGTAATGCATAGCTACCTGAATGCAGCAACTTGCAATACTGCAGCATTAAAATAGTATGTTCTGAAAACAAAATTTAATCTGCTGTTGACCAAAATCTTAGAACCAAGTTCCCTCTATTGTAAAACATCAATGACATTGAAATCTCAAGGCTCATTACAATGGCTTTGTAATTAGCCTGGGAAAGACTCTCAGAAACTATCTAAGTTGAGTATTGTGCAGTTGGGTCTCTCTTATATGAGGCAAATCCCTGAAATGAGCGGATTAGTCAAAAAGCCCTTAAGGCAAAAAAGTAAGGAAAGCTTCTGTTCTCTCCTACTCTTAACACAAGGGACTTCCACTGAAATTTAAACATTATAAATAGGCAATACTTTATCATACAATTCATAATTAGACAGTGGAACTAACTGCTACAAAATGTCATTAAGGCTGAGGACTTAGTAAGGCTAGAAAAAAGATTAGACATTTATATGGGGTAACAAAAATATCCAGAGTTCTAATAATTTTTGAAGAACTATTAAATAGCACAGTTCAGAGTTTAACCCAAAATCTAACCAACCAAAAGGTAGGGGGCTTCATGCATCTTTGTCTGAAGCCTTTCATGTTGATCACTGGATGCTGAAATAAGATGGGTTAACAAGCCCAGTATGTCATGGCAATTCTGCGGCAGTTGTACATAAAATAACCACGCTGCTCCACTTGTTTCGGCTTGAAGTGGCTGATGGTATGTGCTGTCAGTGGTGTCATCTCAGAGGCAAGACAGAGGAGAAGTAACTTCTCAGGCCTTGTTCCATTATGGCAGCCAAAAACATAGAAAGAACTTAAATTCCCTGGAATGGTGCTTCATTTGGGAGCTGCCCAAGGAGGAAGCCCTTAGATTTTTTTTTTTTTTTTAAATCTACTATAGGCATTAAACATATCATAACTTCATTATTATAAACTTGATTATTATTTCAATATGCATTGGTAGATAGCATTTGTGGATAGCAAAGAAATCTGTAAGAGGTAGAAAATTACAGTTAAAGACATAAAAGCATTTGGGGTAGTGCATTTGTATTATCTTGAAATGGAGTTTAGGCATCAAAATTACAATAAGATCCAAGCCACAGAGAATTTCTGTTCAACAAGTTAAAACACTGAGTTAAGAGTTTATTTGGTTGTTGTTTTATACTCCTATTTAGGTGTTTATTATTTCCTTAGATTGAAGGAAAACTAATCTTGAACATGCCATCAGGTTACACTTAAAGGACTTATTAACACTTGGACACGTGAGGGTGAAATATAGTTGACTTTAGAATTATGGTGACTGTAGAAGTAAAAAAAAATTCCTGCAACCAATTCTTTGCAGTTTCCTTCTCTGTTGGCAGCCCTGTCACATCTCTCTTGCTCCTCCCACAAAACAACTTGTCCTTGCGGTGTCCTGGGAGCCATTCTAGTTCTCCAAAGAACACGCTGTGTTTTCCATCTCCCCTCGCAGCACTACGGCAGGCAGGCAGTGAGGGGCTACACCTAGGCTAACACCTCCTAAAACACCCAGTTCACCACTGGGTGCAAGAGGCAGGACTCTGTAATGGATGTGGGGTGGGGAGGGAAGAAAAAAAGAGCGCATCTGCAAGACTGCAAGAGAGAGAAGTAGTATCTAACCATACTGCAGACAACATTAGGGATCAGTCCAGATTTAACACGCCAGGTCTAAAGGTTTAGAAAGAAGTGCAATTAAAAAAATATATAATTCCAAATCCATTACACACTAATTCCTGTGAGTTAATGAGCCCATCTGTAAAACAGGAGATAAGGTTCTGCCGAATATAAAAAAACTCACATTAATAGTTCCTATAATATGTGGGTCAAAAGATTGACTTCCTGTGTAAATATTTGAACTACATACATACAGTAGGTAACATTTCAGCCCATGCATGCAATTATTAAATATTAAGTCAATATCTGTGGATCATATGTACAAAGGTGAAAGTAAAATGCAGAAGTATTTAAATTAAGATCAAAGCAAGAAACAGAAGAACATCCTTTGGTGTTTTGTTTTTCTTTAGAGAGTGGTGGATAATAAATATCCAAGAGCTTCCCAAGGCCTCAGAACAGATTGGATCACTTTCTTTATGTTTCCTTTTGTAGTCCTGTCACAGAAGCAACATATCAAAGGATACAACCTGCAATTTGGCGGCAAAGAGGAGCACTGCACCTCCCTCCAGTCCTTGAAAACTTCTTCCAAAAGCAGAAAGACAAGTCTTGCCTTTCTTGCATTGCAATGCTCAAATCTGGAGTTTTATTGCTTTACACCACCATGCTGCCTTCCTATAAACCGAGAACTCACACTAACCCAACAGAACAGATAGAGCAAGTCATTAACCACGGCCCCTGAGAAAATCCGTACCTACAGAAGCCTGATGCTACCACTAAATCCGCGTACAGAAAACGCTCCCTAGGTGCGGGTGAGCCGGCAGTGCTTCGGCCTCCCCGGGAAGGCGAGCACAGCACCCGGGAGCCCGGCTGGGCTGTGTGGGGGCGCCAGGCAAGGCCGCCGGCCCGGCCCAGCCCCGGCACTGGCTCCACGCGCGGCCAGGCCGAGCCACCCGCCGCAGCCCAGCCGGCACCGGCACCGCCGGTGAGAGAAAGGGGTGCCCTGGGACCCTGAGAAAGAGCTGGAATAGGGAGCATGGGCTGTTACTCCTCCGTCCCTTCCTGGAGCTAGAAAATCCAATCACTCCTGCCATTTCATAATATAGGAGTATGCACCAAATTTAGGAATTGCCTTCAGACAAGTACGAAGGAAGTATTCTTTTAAAGAAAAAGCATTTATTATACTTCTCCATTTCTCTCAAAACATTTTATTTATTCTGCGAAAACAGAAAAGGAAAATAGAACTACCATTCACCACTACAGAAACAAATTTTCTAAAGTAGCTTTTTAGCGAAGAAGGCTTGCATTTTTGGACAACTAGAGGCACTTGACTTTTGACTTTCTACTTTATCAAGAAAATCAAGGTTCATGAAGAAACCAGTACAGTGTAAGTAACATTTAGAACCTTGGAACTTGCCTACTTTCTTTTCTATTTTTTGAAAGTGATTAATTTAATGAAATAGAGCCAACATTTTTTCATAAACTATAATGCAGTCTAAGAATAGGCCCATGTATAAATTGAACACAGTAGTCACATATTTTGTGGGTAGATTAAGGATAAAACTGCTAGCTCCATGCTGTGCCAGATGAAAAGGAACTGTCTGAGTACTTTAGAGCATGCATATTTAGTAGCCTATCCAAATTATTTATAAAACTTAGGGGAAAAAATTACTATTTAAGGAAAATAATATTCACTGAACAAGGAACAAGAACAAGAATAGAGAAATTCAGGTTCCATCCTCGACAGAAGAGGCAAATCACTTTGCCTATTTATTTTGGTTTTACCATACATCTATATCTAGAAAACAGAGATAGAATTTACACATTTCGTAAAATGCTTCAGAGCCTTTACAAGAAACATCATTACATAAGTAACAATTATGCTGGTAGGTGGAAATAAACCCCTCCTACTACCCAGACTTGCTGAATTGCAGTAAGAACTCAAAATCTCAACATTGCATTGGGCAGCATCATAGATTTACCACATTCTATACAAGCAACAACCTCTTATTCAGCTCCAACTCATCATCTCAAGGGATCAAGTGGGTGAGCTGAATAAGTGTGTGGAGCCACTGAAGATTCCCCTTCTAGCTATAGCTACAGCTAACACAAAGCAAACCATGTTCTTGACTACCTTCAGTTCTCCTTTAGATATTCAGAGACATCCCAGTCATTGGAGAACGAAGCAAAGTGATACGAAAGAGCTAAGTACCAAGGAAAAAAGCTTGTAAAATCTACCAAACAAAACGGCCATTTACTTTACCATCAGAACATAAATAAGTACTAATGCTTGAATAAATGATGTAGGTGTAGGGAGCAGCTCAGCTTCTCCATGTAACATTGGTTTTGAGGTCTTAAGAGAGACTTGCCTACATGTTCTTACAGCACAGTGAAATGCAACTCACAATCCCTTTTGACAGCCTCAATTTAGACATAGCCACCTTTACAGTAGGGACTATATGCTACAAATAAATGTCACAACTTATTGAAGAGCTTGGTTGCTTCTAAATAACTATGAAGTCTTCTCATCCTGAGCATGTACAAAGAGACTTCCCAAGAGGGACACAAGATATGCAAAAGAAATGAAGAACAAAGGTTTGCCCTAAAAATGAAGCTCATTACTAACTTCTCTGAAAGCGAGACACCATCCTTTAACGGAACTTACAGCGGAAAGCTTACCTAAGAACTTAACACTCAAGCATTTGTACTGTTACTAATAATGAAGAAATATATCTTAAGAGAAATACTATGTAGTCACAATCCCGTAGAGATGCACTAATTCAGTATTAAATAACATGCTTAAAATCGGAATATTTCAAGAAAGAATAAACACAGAATAACAAGAAAGGTAGTTTACTTCTGTTCTTCGTTAATAGTACTTGTTATTGTAATCTGCAGGGCATCAATATAAAGGACAAAGCCATCAGTAATAACATATTTTCTAGTAAAAAAATAAAAGTACTAGTAAGAAGGTCCGAAATGAGATTCCTCCCAGAGCTAGGCCAAATATTCCTGTTGGTATCGAAGTACCACAGAGGCTGAGATGTTTGCACCATTCCCGTATCAGCCTCAGCACAGATGCAAACACAGGAACAGAAAAGTTGCTGAGATTTTTCTAATATGAGAAATAAACACTTTGAGCAAGGAGGGTAACATGACGTATCTTTACATTTTACAGAGCGTAGCTTTCTAAAGTGTTAACTTGCGTGCAACAGGCAAGGACAAGCACAAATACACTAAAAGAGAATAAAAAAGCACACAAGCTAAAGCAATTAAAAATGATATTCAATCAAAAAGTACTTGAATTCACAAAAATGGATAAAGTTATGAATTTCATAAAGTCTGGGTAATAATAAGATTAAAAAATATTACTGTTACCATAAGCATAAAAAAAAAGTTTCCCATTTATCTCTAACTTTTCTCATTGTAAGGACTTGAAAAAAAAATGACATTTTTTTTTGCCTTTTCCTCAGACTATGTGAGGTTCCTGTCAGCTCATTTCTCCAGCCCAACTAGCCCCAACAAATAGCAGCTCTGCGCTTCAATATATTGACCATTCTCCCCAGATAGGTTATCACCCGCAAGCTTGTTTGTAGTGCTGGGAGGCTATCTAGTAAATTAAAAAGGAGAGAGAGAAATTAATAAGATGGTAACCTAGAATGAGCATCTCCATGCCACCACAGAGGAAGGGACACACAAAATGGCAGGACTCAGGAGAAGAGGCAACAGACTTGCAAAGATTCCTGTGTGAGCAAGGGCTTACCGAGCTACCCAAGGACCTACTGCCTTGGACAAGGGGGCTGGTGGCAGGGCTGACTTTACAACCCCAGATATATTGACTTATCCAACCAAGGTCAGTGGTCGTTTAAATTAATATGATGGATTCAAAACCACCAGAGTTCAGAAGCTGGTACAAATTTGCTTCTACCAACTTAACGTTGGGGTTTGGAAACCTCTTAACATTGTCAGAGCTCATCCACCAAAACGTTAGAAGATTTAGCAACAAACTGATCCTGAGAGAAAGATGCAAAGTGGGTATCCTTCTGACAAAATGCATGGCTGTTAAATCTCAAGAGATTTTGCAATACTTTCCTGTAGATATTAGCCATCTTTGAATGCCTTTGACTTTTGACTTACCTCAACAAGAGAATAACAGGGTATTTTTTCCCCTTAATAAGAACTGAATTGAATCCAAATCCTGAATTTCTCTTTTAGAGCATAATATGGCCTTAAGAAGAAGGGGCTAGATTTAAAGACGTTATGCGTCCAAGAACCCTGCATTCACACTGAACCACGCTGAGCCACAGAAAAATAGATTTTAATGCCAAATCAATCTCACAAAGAGTGATGCAAAGAGACTTGCATAACCAATGCATTTTCTTTGGAATTATTCCAACAGAGGAAACAAGATAAGTGAAAAAGAGAATTTCTACCCACAAGATTTTTCTAGCATCTCTTACAAAACATTTCATTTTCTCTACATAGAAACAAACCCAGACTATGGCACTATGGCATTCTGACAGATGACAGTCAAATGGAATAGCAAAGGAGGGCATTTTTTAAGAGGCAAAAGACGAGCTATCAAGCTTAGTAGCTTGAGAATCACTCACAAAAAAAACCCTTCAAACCTCCGATCAATACTGCTTGCAAATTCTCCATCTGATTGACGAGGGGAGAGGATAGAGACAGGAAGACAGTTCACAGGCTCAGGCTCCCCAGGGAGGGGAAGAGTAGCTCAGCTACACATCCGTACCCCGGCACTGGGAGGACAGAGGAAGGCGAAGGCCACAGTGTCCAGGTACCCACTTGCAAGCAGTGACCGCCTGGCGCTCCAGCTGGGAGCAGGATCCGCGGATCCCCCATGCAGCAGCAAGCGCCGGCTCTCTCCCCCCTTCCCCGCACACACACACAAGACGAGCTCTTGCCCTACGCTACCCTTCCGAGGAATCCCTCTCTCTCCACCGACTTCATATGACGCCTTTAGGGCCTCCTAATCCAAATACTTGGGTTAGGAGCCTAAAGATAATGGTCATGGAGACTCTTCTCTTTGCTGCTTCCACAGAAAATAGTGTATTAGGCACCTCAGGAAAAAAAGTACAGGCAGTGGGACAGAGAGGTTACAGATCTTTTCAGCAGTACGACCAGCAAACAAGATTATCAAATCCATCACACATTATTTAAAACCAAAACCCATGAATGGAGCCTGAGCCAAGGCGGCAGAACAGCAATGAGTCATGAAAAGGCTTTTATTCCCGCTGTCCACATGCTGAGTGCACCTCCTCTTCACAATTTCTGGCTAAACTTCTTCTCTTGCCTGTAATAAACACAGTTTCTGTTCCTATGAAGCACAAACACTGCTCCTGCAAAGCACCTCGGTAATCAGCAACCCCTAACAGGCACATATCTCTGCATCTGCAAGACTGCAGTTTTAGAGATCTGACAAGGAATAATATCCGAACTTAGGTGGTAATTAAACTGTCTGCACAACGCTAAGAACAGATACATTATCTTTTAATATCAGAAATGAAGCACTATTACAGAACACAAAGCCAGGAAACATGCAAAATGGATCCTACTCCTCTGGCTGCTGGGAACTCAATAGATACCCGTGTGTTTGATCATATATTTGACATCACACTATTGCTCCCCCTGACTACTGCCAGCCCTCCTGCGCTATCGTGCTTGTATAAACTCACATACCTCATACAACTTTAAATGACTTTCAGAAATAAATTTCCCCTGCAAGCGATTTATTACCTAATGATTCATAGTAAAGTTTCTGGAATAGCACTCTGAGCTTCTCGTCCTGGGGGGAGGAAAAAAAAAAAAAAAAATCAAGATGCAGAAAACTAAATAGATCACTGTGCTAATCTGGGGGAAAAGCCAGGGGTAAGAGGTAAAAGGAAAAAAAATTCAAGACCTCCACCAAATAAAAAGGTTATATCTTATGTTTTATGGCTTTAAAGATAATGGGAGGGAGAACCTAAAAGAAAAATCAAAATCATCTGTGAAAGTCATTTTCTGTCACATGCAATACTTACATGATTAGTGAACACAAAACATTTAAGAGGGAAATTTAGGAAGCTTCAAAAGAAACACAAGATGGACTTGAGAGGAAAAAAAGCCAAAACCATTTGCTCCTTTGAAGTGTCTAGTCTCGTCATAAAACTAGACCAAAGCCGGAAATACTAGCCCTGTCCAAGAAATCTGTATTTAAGTATGTAACTGATACTCATACAAATAGCTCAGTATCTGATACGACATTATTTGTATATTTTCATGTTGCAAATTAACTCCCAAGTGTATTTGAGTGAGTGCTCACAGGCTGCTAAGCCAGGGAAGGAACCCGGGAGTTGCTTTGTGGCATTGCTCCCGATGTCTCAAACCCATTCAAGACGGACAGACCTCTGGGTTTGTAAAATCACCACTCCCTACATTTTTCTCTCACCTCAGTGTATATTGCAAAGAGCCCATCTTCATGGGAAAGAGACAAAATGGATCCTCGTTTCTTCCTGATGGGAGCCGAGGACACAGCTGTGCGTTTGGCTGTGCATCCAGCATCTCGCAGCTACTTCCATGGCCTAATTTAATAATACCATATACACATCTCTGCTATTACTTCTTTGGTTAGGTTATAAAACATATTTCCCTAGAGAACTGCCCACAAAATATCATCCCTCTGTCAGAAATTTTAAAGGAATCATTAGCTCAAAAAGGGATAGACAACCTTGACATGTTCCAAAAGTCCAAAATTCAAATTCTAAGGACCACCTGTGTTCCATACAGAGCAGCATCTTTGCTCTCCTCTATAAAACAAAGCCAGGCCCCAAACCTCTGTAAGAACCAGCACAAACTGAGTATTACAGAGTAAATAGGCAGTAAAGTTAGTAAGGTAGAAAGTGCCCAAAACCATACTCTTTGGGTGAAATTATGCAACCAGTTCTACGATGAACAGTGAATTAGATGAGCATGATGTTTCATCCCATCTTGAGTCTCTGAATCTCTGCCTAAATCTCCCTGTTTTTATGGACACACTACGGTCTTCAGTCACGAACCTCCCAATGTATTCCCACAGCATCCTTAAAGAGGAGACACGGTGGTCTGGGAACAAATGAGACTGCTGTCAGTGGCATTCCTGCCTCACCTGTTGCAAAAACAGGAGCTACTCATTCAGGTCAAAAAAAAAAAAAAAAAAAAGGGAATTCTAACAGTTCTCAGCCCTGCCTCTACCTCTCAGAACTACCTTTCATTCAATAGCATTTTTTCCATTTTTATTTCACCTAGAGATTATTCTATCCAAAACCAAACTTTCTTTCCAAGCTCTGTCTTCTGTTTTACTACCAGTCTTTCTATTATGGCTTTCATTACTCATAGTTCAGTTCCTCAGTTAGGTGTTATTTCTTACGGCTTTTTTTCCTCTTCCCTTACAGCAGCAGAAGAGCTATCTATTCTAAATGTCCAAAAATAAAAAAACTAAAAATATAAATAAATAAAAGAGGAGGAATGAGCAAACCTGTACACAAAATCTTTCAAAGAAGGAATACAGTCCTATACCTGTGCCTATTACGCTAAAGCTCATGAAAGCCTGTGGCTGCATGTCTTCCCATATTCTAGAATTAATTTTTTCCTCTTTTGCTATAGGAAGTTAACAAACACTCTAATAATTATTAATGGAGCCAATGAAACAAACAAAAGTGAAGCAGGAAACATGGTTAGCTTATATAAGTCAATAAAGATATACAGAAAACATGCAGAAACGCAGGTTAAAAAGAAAATAGCATCAGGGTTCCAAGTCTCATGAAACCATTTTTTCCTACTAGGTGAAATTTTGTTTTTTAAGGATTGATCTTTGATACAATAGAAAGCGAGAAAACCCTCTTCAGCCATAAAAACTAGACCACAAAACAGATTATAAAATGTTCAGAAAGAAACCTTGGTGTGTGACCACACAGGAGTTTTTTACCTGTAAATACCAAAAGCGTCTGTCTGTCTGCACAAACAACACAAGGACGTCGCCGTTCCAGCAACACAGTTGCATTTCACCTGGCAGTTGGATGCAGCGCACTTGCACATGACAACACATTGATTTTACTTCTACCTCCATGCAGACATCTACGTAAAGAAATCCATTAGGCAGACAGTTCTCATCTCTATTGACTGACAGAGTGACAATCGAATACTTTTCACCTTCCAAACTGACTGACAGCTAGACACTTAAACAAGCCTTCAAGTTGCAATAATAGTATGAAACACTTTCAATTACCTGAATCAAACAAATCCATGATCCCACTAGTTGAATGTATTTTTCTGTCTGCTGCTATGCCTGGTTTGGTTTACACTGTTGCTTGGGCAATTCAGGCCCTTAACAAGAAGGCTGCAAACAAACAGCAACCCAGGATTTCTAAAAAATGAGTTACACGTAACGTAATATCACTATATACAGTTTTCTGTACAGAAAAAAGAAAAATGCAGCCACATCTTTACAGTTAGTTCTTTTCCAGCCTAGCAAGAAAGTGAATTTTTAAGTGTATATAAAATGCTTAGGAAATAACTATACCATTAGAAAAGTGTCTTTCTCATGGTTGTAAATGTTTAATGGCAACGTACTTACAAAAGGTGAGTACATTTTTTCTTAAAATGAAATTGTGACAAATAGTATTTAAACCTTGAGGCTAAGTACCTGCACAGTTTGGCCAGTTTTCTAATTTAAATTCTAGCTAGCTCTCTGATATAAGTAATTCAAATTTCTCAGATTATTCTAAATTCAAAATTTCCTCTAATTAAAATCTGAAATTACTTCGGGCATAAAAATGAACAGCTGAATCTGACAGAGAAACAGCACATTGGAAAATTAGATTTTTCAGATACACTAACTCATAAGTGATCAAAAGCATATATATGCTTGCATTTTACAATTTCTAGAATGAATAACTGAGGTTGGAAGTATATAATGTTCTGTACACATCAATATGTGTTGCTGCAAGACATTCAGCATGATCAGACTGAAATATCTAAATGAACATGCTTATGAGTTAAACATATACACTGCGTAACAGGCAAACAAGTAGGATCAGGGTGCGCTCTAATGTACCGTAATTGGGTTGACAGAAATAAAAGGAAAAGTCAGAGTCCATCAAGAACTGCTCAGTAAAAAACACACAAAAAGCAAAAGATTGTCTTTACAATTGAACAGTTGCATCAAAAATGGTCAAAGCATTTTAAAAGACATAAATTTACGTTCTGAGAAAACAAGATATGAAAATAAACCGCGTTTCCATATATTTCCCTTACAAAATCTGGCTTTTAAGCCATGTTATGTCTAAGGAGGTCGAGCAGAGTTACTAACTTTTCCCCCCTCTGTGTATGCACTGCTTGTTCGGCTTGGAATTCAGGCAGGTAACAGATTATCTTTATAAAAATCTATTGCTGCTTTGCAAACTCTATCGAGGTTTAAATGTATACAACCACAACTGAAAAGCCTAAATCTTTTTTCTTTTTTTTTGTTCTTTTTCGTAAAAAGCACTACCTCTCCTAAAATCTAAAATAAATATTAAAAAAAGGCATATCTGAATTCAGTAGGTAATAGTCTTAAGTTAAATCTACAGTATTTGAAATCACATATGGTATTGTGTTGCTATTAGGAAAGTATTTTTAAAATTTTGAAAATAATGTGATGACAGTAGTTTTATAGTATTAATAATTTAAAGCATTTACAAGAACACATTTTACCAATTTGTCTCTTAGAGAGATATTAAATAATTAGCAAGAAAGCAATTCCTTGAAGATGATAACACTCTTCTAAGGTTACTGTGCTTAGTGTTTCCTTTTATAATCAGTCAATACTATTTGAAGGCGTCAATATAGAATTTACTGCGCGCACAACATAAAATGACTCTTTCAGAAGAGCCTTGCTGTTGCACACTATACAGCAAATTGATTTTCTGAAAAGGAATGCAGCCTGTACTTAACCTAACAGTGTAACCTTGTTGTACTACATGAAAAGGGATCATGCATATTGATTTCTTTATTACAATTCCTCTTGTGATCAGTAAACATTCGTAAACCCTTGTTCTTGGGGGAAAAAAAGAATCTTTTTTACTTTGAAATCAGCAAAGATGAACTCGCGTCTGTTTTGAATTCTGAAACTGTCCTCCTTTTTGCAGGGAGACAGATGTCAGAGATACCCAACGATTCTGCCCACATTCTAAGAGGGGGATTTGTTTGCAGTTGCGAAAGGCATGCAGCAACTGGATGGCTGTCCCTGACAAATCACTGATTTGATTCAACTTACACAGTTTGTCTTGAATGAAAACTCAATGTTTTCCATTTTTTGAAAAGCTTTCACACTTGGAACAGATATTCATCACTCTGCAAAACTAAAGCTGGTTAAAAAAAAAAAAAAAAAGGAGGGGGGCAAGATAGAGAAGAGAGAGGGGCATTGTGGCAATAAAGGAACTTACAGTACGCACGCTGGAGAAACTAGAATAGAGTACAAATGGAACACTGCTTTTATACTGCTTTCTTTTGAACACAATTAAGCTTCAGCCTCTGTTAACACGTAGTTTCTGGAATCGATGTAAGCAATTAAAAAATTTCAACTAAAATGTTTTGTGAGGCGTAATTACTATAAGGTCACTAGATATTATTTGGAGTCAGTTTAGTTTATCACATTACGACATGACAGGACGTGAGGCAAAAATTATAAATTCCTTCCCTAAATCTGTCCTTTTCTGATTTAGATGGATGAAGAATAATTAACTCTTAATTATTCAGATGACTTCAAGGCAGTTTCAGGATTCAGTAAAGAATGCAGTCATTTTAACCAAGAAAAGCAGTCTCCTATCATTTATCAAATCTTGCAACTTGACCAATGATGAATAAAAAAATCTATGTTTACCCAAAGCCCTAACTGCTACCTTAGAGGTTGTTAAGCAACAAAATTTCCTTTAAATTCTACCATATGCAAATTATCAGATGCAATTTGCATTTTAAAGTATTTAACTCTACATATTTATTGGATTTTGAGGCCATGCTGATCATTGATTTATGTGCTTCTGGCAATCATATTTCCATATTTGTATGATTTTGATGACAGTAATAATTCAAATATGCAGAAAGTTGTTCTTTGAACAATATCTTTAATTACGTCCTCAAAGCATCATTGTTTTGCCTGGTGTCCTGACAAAAATGGTTTGAAATGAGAAATGGCATTATGATCCAAAATGCACAGAAGAACATTTGTCCTTTGCTGTCTAGTACCAAATGTACAGAAATGACTTTTCATGTTAACCAATCCTCAGCCCTAAACAGTCTGCAAAGCCTAGCAACCTTGCACGTAAATACTTTATTAATTCTGACACACTTTCACGACAAATTCAATCACAGTTCATAAGATTTCTCTTCAAAATGCAAAACCTGCCCCATTTACTTTGCCGCTAACTCAGAAAGTTTTGCTGCCACGTTTTTTTATTAGAGTTGTCACAAATTATGTGCACTCTTATGAAAGCTATCAAGAACTGTAATCATTAAAAGATCCAGGAATATTTTGCCCATTTACTTCTCAAACACAACCATCAACCACGTCTTCTGTCACTGTTATCCGAACGGTTTGTTTTAATACAACTTTTGTCACTGGAACACATTTATAAACTTTTTAGAATAATTGTTCGCTCATGTACAAATATACAAGAGTAATGCATTAGCCTACACGATGAACTTGTGTTTTAGTTAAGCATTCCTATTTATACTAATGTTCATTTAAATATTGTGCAAAAGTCAAATATTATCAGAATAATACAACATTTTAGTTCAGCGCAGAACTGATTCACTAGTTTGCTGTTTTCCTAAGCAGCTTCCTACATAATACTCTTTCTGCTTTGTTCAGGGACAATCTAATATTTAAAATAAATAACAGACCCCTTTTCATGTTATTCATAATTTAGGAAAACTCTGTTTCTTTTAAAAAATGCATAAGCAGTTCCATAAAAGGGTTGAAATTAACCTAAATTTATCAACATTTTTCCATCTGTAAAACACACAATATTAAATTCTTATGAAATCATTAGGCATACAGTTTGCTTACTCAGGACTAAAATACACTACAGCATAAACGGGGGGTTTCTCTCTCTTCGACTTTTCCTCTGAAAACGTGTTGTATGAAAGGAACCTCCTTACTTCTTCCCTACTGCTAGGTAGGCAAAATTCATAATGAAGGTGAGCAGCAACTATTATGACCCTTACAAAAAAAAAAAAAAAAAAAGAAATCCTGTTCCCTCTACAACGCTGGCATATTTTTTGGCCTGTGAATATCTCAAAACAATGGTTTTTCTTTGGAAGGACTTAAAATATTTTATTTATGTATACTGAACATAAATTTAGTGCACACTGTAACTGTATAAAGCTCTGTGTTATTTTTTATGAGAGCACCCCGGGCAAACAAATGTAAAATGTAGACCTGATGTCAGCCACCCTAAAATACTTGCTACGGTTTTCTGAACTCCCCAGGTGAAAGGACAAAATTCACTAGCATGCTCTATCTACTACTTATCTAATTTAAATATAAGCCTTTCAAATCAGGAGACGCAAGCAAAAGGGTGTAATTTTACACGTATCACCCTCTAAAGAGACATTTAATAGTTTATTAAATATCATGGCACACCATCGTACTGAACCTAAACTCACTTAACTATCCAAATGCATTTTAAAGACAGCTGCACTTTACTGTGATTGTTGGTTCCCTATAATGTAAATATCTTGTCTTGTTCCAAGCAAGCATACTGTTAGTAAAATACATGACATTTGCTGAACAACCTTTAAGAAATAATTAGATAAAGACAAGCTGCTGTTTTTCAGCCACTATCAGATTAAAAAATGTTTACCTCTTTACCAGACAGGTAGGATGCACTTACTATCAAAATTATGCAAATAAGTTTACTATTAACTAGCTGCGTTAGCGATATTACAAGTAAATACACAGTCTACACAAAAAAGAATTCATTTTTATTTATAAGAGGTTCAGCATTCTACCTTTAATTCCCTCCAAAGATCATAAGGAGAAATGCCATGGGAATGTTTGACTCTATTTATAACGCAGAAGTGCTGCCGCGCTGGAGGGAAAGTTAACAGGGCATTTTCCTGGGGAAGGTGGAAAATTAATTTGAGTCTCCACACCGGGCTCTCCCTCGCAGCCATGGGCAGCGGGACATGGCCCAGCCAGAAGCCCAACAGCCTTGGAGCTGCGCGGGGACGGGGCAGCCCCCAAGGCCCAAAGCAAATTACCGACTACGAAAACAAATTAAAAAAAATATATATATATATGTATATATATAAAGAAAAAAAATATATATATAAAATATATATAAAGAAAACTCTCCAGTCGTAACACTTGGTCATGGTCCTGAGGGGGAGAAAGCCCCAGCCTGAGGAAGGCCATCGCCAACAGTTGGGAGGCAAGAGGAGCAGCATCCTAATTTCATAAGGGCCAGGGAAAAAAAAAGGACGGCCGGGCACGATAACAACCGCCCCGTCGCTGCAAAGGGCAGCGAGAGGACTGCAGTGTTTGAATTCCCTCTTTCTTTGCCAGCCCCCATTTAAGCTAAACTTTTCACATTCATGCATGTGTGTGTGTGATTAAATAATCAAGGGCTATAAAAAAGGGACATAACAATTCAGCTGAAATTAAATCCTAGAAAGGGGGGAAAACGCCCAATACCCGGCGAGCAGCACGCCGTTTGCCGAAGTGCTTAATCCAGGAAGCATGTTACACAAAAACAACAATGAACACGCTTAATAAATCTTTAAATTCTTTTTAAATAATTAGGTAAACAGATTCGGAAAGGCTTTACAAGAAATTTAAATATGTGATTAGACACAACTTTACATGGCCAGAGACACACTCCAGGCAAACGATCTGCCCAGGGTTTCACGGTGCTTCCTTCCCCCCTTGCTACCTCCGGAATTTTGCACGTTTTTTCCCCCGCTTTTCCCCCGCAGGGCCCGTTGCTGGGGGCCCGTGGCGCGGCCGCCCTGAGGGAAGGGTCTCGGCGCGGCGCCCCCGGCGCGGCTCAAACCCGCGCGCGGCCTCCTCTGCGCGGGCCAGCCCCCGGCCGCGGTCGCGTGGCCGCTGCAGAAATCTCAGCGGGGCAAAACCAGAGCAGCTTCCGCGCGCACCTTCCAAAGCTGCGGCCCGGTCCTTCCGCTTCAGGACAGCGCAGCAATTACTTATTTCCTAGAATACTGAGCCCTGCTTCACACTGTACCACTGCTTTGTAAACAAATGAAATTTCAAGACAATGACACTGTAACTAAATGGGTATATGAAAAATATTTTAGTTACAGCTCAGGCCTCTCAATGTATTTCTGGGATAATGAATGAATCCTTAAATCGATACCATAAAATATACAGAATTTATAAATAATTAAGACATTTATCTTCATGGTAGAGAACAAAGTTATTGTCTGTAGTTTAGATACGAAAATGAAATTCCTGTATAAAACTGGTACCATTTTTATCATTTGTAGAGCTCAGTAGCACTGCTTATTAATAATAGATTAAGCAGTTGTAGCCAGCTATATAAATTGGCAGTTGATTGCAAAGGGACCAAAAATTGCAATAGTACAGCATAGCACTTAATGCAAAAAATGGCCCTTTCATTTACAAAATAACAAAAAATCCGCACCTTAAATTGCTGTGCTCAGCTTGTAGCTGTTGTAAGACAAAAACGAGAGTAATACCATAAAATGAGAGAGACGTGGTAGTAGCAAATACGAGTACAAATAAGTCAGCTTCAACACTTTCTTCTTGCTGAAAATTAAAATAAAATACCCTCTGTTTTACATGATGAATTTTGAAAAACTCTCTCTGAGAAAGGCAAATGGCATACCTAATATTTCAGGGTTGTGCTGTGGGCTGCTTCACACAGTACAAAAGACTCATGTACCTTTGAAAGAATTCACTCCATGAACGGCTAATGACTGGCCTTTCAGGAGCAAGTGGTTTTTCCAACAGCTTAAAAAATTCCTTTGTATCAACTTAGCTGTATGCAAATTAGTTTAGGAAAAAAGAAAAAAGAAATGAAATAAAAAAGAGATAGACAGAAAAAAAGAAGATCTGGATAGAAATTCAGATTAATAAAGCCCTGCAAAGTACGGCAGAAATAAAATGGAAGCATAAACAAACTTTCATTTGTGTTAAAGTCACCACTTCATGCTTAACGCTGAAGAGGCTTTCTAGAAAACATCTGCTTCAGTAAAGCTAAAGTCAACTTGGCAAAAGCAAGCGATAAACGGCCAGTTTCCATTTAAAACGCCTAAAAAGAGTAACAAAATAAAAAGATTGTTGGGGCTCTGGAAGTGTCCACTTTCATAAAACTAACACACAGCTTTACTGCGATTCAATTCTTTCTGTATTTGAATGTTATAAGCACTCTTCTAATCATGCACAATTAGAAGTACTAGAAAACTGTAACAGAAATAAGAGTCATATTTATATTATAAAACCTTGGCTAGCAAGAAAAGGAGCATTATAACATTTTTTCTGTAGCTTTTAAAAGGTGTACTTAGAAAAATAGCAAACAGTGCATGACTAGGCACATGAAATAAGAAAAATGTACAGGTCAACTCATTTATAGTAATTCAACCTTCATCTTCTGATTTACTTACTGTAAAAAATCTATTATGGCCACAATTTGGTAGTGAGCTGTAGCCATCTACTGGAATGAACAGATAGAGCAAATGTTCAGGACAATGTTCCTGCTCAGGAACCTAGCTTGCTTTGCATGTGCCAGAAAAATGAACAGCATTAGGTGCTATTAATCCTGTAAAAGGAGTATCTCTCACAGCCAGTGCAGGCTAAACAAAGTCAAAAATATATTCATCCATTTGGTAAACACGTTTTTTAAAAAACAGAATACTTCTTACAATAGCAATGCATATATAGTTTGATATAAACAGTGAATTTTTATCTTATGATTGCTGGATTTGCACTGTCTAAAGCGCATAATAGAAAGTGTTTTCATTGAAACAAAAATACTGCTTATTGAATGAATATTCAAAAGCAAATCCAATTAAGTAATTTCATCGATTTATAAATGTAGGACTATATGTTGCATTATTCACCATCTACATGCAACATACCACTAATGAGCTCACACTTCCTTTACTTAAAAAACAGGAGCCACTATTGGAAGGGTGATCCCACTCACCTCTCAGCCCCTGGTGAAAGGACAGAGCTGGGAGGTTGTCCGCTTCTTCCCGGGGTTGTTTCATGGTCGAGCAGGACTTGCCGGGATCCTGTGCCCGGCCGTGGCTGCGCTAACGTGACGTGACTCCTAAGGCCCTGCTCTGGGGGGGACCCTGCTTGCCCCAAGGAGTGCAGTGCCAAAGGGCAGCACTTTGAGTGCCAGGCGCAAACATCCCAACCCAGAGTCAGAGGTAGAGACAGATATAAAATTATTGAAGGAGGAAAAAGGAAAACAGTCACAGCAAGATCCTTCTGTTACTCTCTTAATGCCCTTTTGGGCCAGTATGACTCCAGCCAGGAGGGGATTCCTGGGCCACAGTATCAGCACACATTTCTCTCCGTCCACTATGCATTTTGGTCTTACATAGCAAAAGTCTCTTCCGAGTATTTCAGGTACCCTAAGGGTTCATGTTATTCACTAATGTAGCAGAAACAGGTTTTCTGCCGTATTTGGGCCCTGAAATGGGCACAGGAGATTTTTCAAGATGTAATCTACCTGCCTTGGGTAAAATTAGCACATCAAAATAAAGTACAAGGTTTCATCTTCACAAATAGAAGAGCAATCTAAGATGGGAAGCACAATGGTCTGAATCTTACAAGTTTTTACTGGAATAGTCTCCTGGAAAAAAACTACAACTACAGCTGATTAGGGAAGGGGTGGATATAGGCAGAATTCAAAGAGAAAGAGCAAATTCCTGGTAAGTCTACACACACACACACACACACACACACACACACACACACACACAGAGTTTACAAACTTGGTATACGACTAACCTCTACATAACTCAACCTCTAAAGCTCAGAGGAAGTCAGCATAGAAAAAAGCCCAAATTGCTACACAGAACAAGTCAGTGTAGAACTGGCCTTGCCGTCAGAAGGGTGTTAACGTCTCTTCAGTTGTGCCTGAAATTTAATGACTACATTCAAAGATTTCACAGAATCACAGCATGGTTGAGGTTGGAAGGTTTGCTCCCATGTATCTTGAAACCAGCAATGTCACATTTGAAAATCAATGATTCTTCTCAAAAAATCCCTTATTTAAGCTTTATGACTTCAGAAGTTCAGCACAATTCCTCCAAAAGACAAACTGCTGCCCAATAAAGTCAAACATAACTAAACAATTTCGATGGGGAACAGCTTGGCAGGTCACTCACAAAAGGCCATTAATGGAATTAATTAGTTAAGGTGCAAACAGTAAAACTTCAACTCAGCAAATTCAGCCCGATTAAACTCTCTACATTGATGAGCTCTCATTGACTAAACTTTTCTGCTGTTGTTTTTTTAAACAACAAATGGGGATGAATTTGTATGAAGTATCCCACTAGGCGGAACGGGTAGTGAGCAGATGGGGCAGTAACAACTTCAACCAGCACCATTAAGTCTCTAAGAAGATAAATATCCTCATGCTTCAGAACATAAACCAACCATCTACTGTCATGAGAACATAGTCAAAAAAAAAAAAAAACAGCAGCTTCCCATTAGGAAAGTTTACTCAGTAAGTGCCAGACACAGCCCTTTGTACAGCTCTCCTCAAACAGCTGCTATTACCTGCTCTTGAAGGTGCTACAGTAATTATTATAATAATTAGTATTATGTTAGATCCAAGCCTATGTTGATGAAGCCTACGCTGAAAAAGTTGGGGATGTAAAGTCACTACTTCTTATATTATTCAATGAATCATTAAAAAAAGTGGGAAAAAAAATATTCAAAATCAAAAAAAAATTAAAATAAAAAAAAAAATCAAATTCAGGCCAACGTATCAGTTATTTTTAAGGCAACAGAAGGAAAAATAACTGCATCTCTGCATAGCTATGGTTTCTCAGCATTTCATATACTGAATTGCTAGCTAGAACAGCCTTCCTTTGCCTCCTTCTTCCAAACCACTATCAGCAGATTTTATAAAAGACATCTCAGTGAGATAACTGGTTATGGAATCAATAAATGATATGACAGTTCATCCCGCCTGTGTAGCACTACATGGGAAGTAGTGCCCTTCTTGTTAAGGTTCAGTATTAAAAGATACGCCTGAAATATAAAAGGCTGCTGAACAAACAACATTGAATGTCAAACGATTGACCATTTCTCACAAATTTTCAAAACCTGCTGAAGAGAATAACTGTTTATAGACAGCAATAACATTTAAAATTGCCTTTATTTTTTAACAGACCATTATAAATTTGGAGAAAGGGTGAAAGCTTGGAGCTACTGAAGTCAATTGTACCACATCCTTTGATGAAGCCAGAATATAGCTGAAGTGTTCTGCAGTTTTACTGGCATTTTAAAAATCCACTTTTTACTTCAGAACTCCAAAAGACAAGTCTGTACCATGCTAGAACTGCTAAAAAATAATAAGCTCCCATTCTTATGTCTAACACAGGAACTGTAAAACCTAGCTCTGATTCATTCAATTACATAGGATTAACACAAAACCATAATTGGGCCCACAGCGTTCAGACATCCTCAAAAACAAGGGATGCTGGAAGGAGAGGGACCACAAGTCTTATGGAAACTTTGCATATATTCTCTCTATATGGCTTTCTAGTTTTAATGACCTATTTCACAGAACAGTCTCTCAGAAATAACCTCAACCTGTCACTACGAGGCAGACCAACATGCTGATTATACTAAAATTATGAATCTCT
>VZSV01000039.1:1323318-1353318 GCA_013398735.1 Nothocercus julius | reverse complement strand
GCTTTGTCAGATGTCCGCGGCCTAACCGACACAGGCACGTCCTCCGCGTCAGAGCCATCCACAGTAAAGCAAAAAATTAAAAGCGCATGTCTGTAAAAGAAGCTGCACTAATTACACGTGCGGCATATATCACCGTCACACCTCCGTGTATCTTGATAATTACCATTTGGAAGTGCACTGAATTAGATTATATGCAGTACAGATATTAGTCTGAATCACTAATAGTATCTCTAACTCAAACACAAACATGTGTTCCGCTGAGTGTGTCCTCCTCACACCTTTTTTACTTCAGCAAGCCCAACCAAACCTTTATAATAATCTAATTTAGAGCAGAGATTCCTAAAATTTTATTAAATCTGAAAGATGTTCCTGACTTTGCTGCCTCCTTCAAGCTGAAGGGTCCCTGCCCAATTCCTATGCTACCTTAATACTTGCTTTAACTCCAGCCAGCTCCACGGCAGCCTTGCAGGCCAGACAGGAGCACCCAGCGCGTCACAGCATCTGTAGCAGCTGTTTAAAGATACTGGGAGCTTGGCTGAATAAAAGAAAATTGCTTCCATTTCAAGTAGTTTTCTTAAATGGTGCTGAAGGTCTAGTTTGCAAATCCAATAAAATGATAGATAACTGAACAGAAATTGGCTACGTAATGCAACACACACACGTTACCTTCCTCAACACGCTTCTCTAGTATTTTACTGATTTATTCTAAGGCCTGTGTGAGCAGTAGGATAGGACTAACTAATTTTTGATACCAAAGTCAACAGAGGCATAAAGAGCATGATAGGACAAATAGCAAAACGCAGATAGAGCAACTCAGGATGTCAGCATCTGAACTAGTCATCTAACACAGGCATAGCTTTAATCTGAACAGCTGAACCAAATATCTATTTTTTGCTTGGACACATCTGTAGATATGATGTTTGTAATTAATTGCTCAGTCAGAACTGCAATTCCATGGTGTATTTGATGATTTAGGTATACAACGGGTTTAGTTCTCAGAGCTGACTAAAAATAGTGATTTTAATTTATTCCTGCTGCCTACAATTACCCACAACCATGTATTTTTAAATATTTCCAGCCTATAAAAATTACTAATTTTTGCCACTTGTGTTTATCTGCATTTAGACTTTGATTTGGATAAATTAAGCTCTCAAGTGTTCCTTGCTTTATGAAACTCTGCATGTTGTACACTTCAACACAAATAAATGACTTCTACCATTAGAGGTTTAAATAATGTAATGTATTTCATGCTCAGCCTGAAGCTGGATTCCAATGAAGTTGCTAATGCACGTAATGATTAAGTGTAACTCAAATACTAACTGTGTTGTTGAAAACATGACAGGCAATAATTTGGTCTATTATATTCTGCCATTTAATTGCCTAGTACAGACATTCTCTGACACGTTATGAAGCAATGATTTACAATTATTCAAGCTGCAAAGGTCAGAAAGTGACATTATAATCATCTACACAGAGATCCCTTCTAATGCACAAAAACTAGGTAATACTGCACAAAAATAGTTTTACTGGATTAGCAACTTTCTATTTAAGATTTCCCAAACTGCACAAGCATAAATAATTAATTTACATTACAGTACATTAAGATACCCTTGAAAATACAATGTTTTTCCTGCTCTTACCAATAAATTTATGAATAACTCTTTTTTGCTTGCTAAAAGCAATCTTAAGAGGTTTTCACTAAAAGTAGCCTGACATTAACAGTACTCTGTTAAAAAGAAATCTGGAAATCTAAAAGACCTTTGGAAAAAAAATAATAACCACAGGAGCACACACAGTGTTTTTGACGGAGCTGGTTGAAGCACACTGTTACCAATAAAGTAATAAGATACATTAACTAATATGCTGAATATATTTTAGTACTTTTATTTAGATGTTCTCAAAGCAACCAGTGTCATTAAAACACTGAACTTTATACTGATTAAGATCACCAGATTATCCTTAACATTAGCAACAGCAATAAAAGTGAAGAAATGTGAAGTTATTTTCATGCTTACAACACTATAGTTCCTCAAAGGTTGTTTACATGAGGCTTATTAAAAATAATAATAAAACAACCACCAAAAGAAAAAAAAAATACACAGACTTTAACAAAAGACTTATTTAGCAGAACTCCTTCTAACATCTCCAGAATTTAATTAGGAAAAGGAGTTTCACAACACATTGAGGACTGAGAAACAGGAAAACATGCAGACCTCCCTATTCACACATACACAAAAAAACAAAAACACACACATGCATACAAAGGAAAGATCTACTTCAGCAAAACGCAGGAAAAAAAAAAAAAAAAGAAAAGAAAGAAGAGACCTTTCCCACCCTCTCCAATTTCCCTTGTGTACACAAATACATACTTTGGATCCTTAAAACACTTGACTACTACATATAGAATCAACATAATGAACACATTAATACAAATGTCCTGGCATTTTTTTCATAAATATAGTAATAAACGTTTATGTGCATGTTTTAAATACTAAAAATTTTCTTAAACATCGAAACCTACCTTACACCCATCTTCTTCAGTAGATTTTTTTAAGTCATAATGAAAGTAGAGAGGAAAAAAAGAAAGAAGCTGCCACTCCTAGTTGAAACATCTAACTATAGCCCAAAATTTTGTTTCTGAAAGCAAAAGCAAGAAAAAGGCAAAGGACAGTAGATGCATTTTTAAATCATACATTGCCTATAAATTCTGTTCAAAATCTGAAGTGTAGAACAATGCATTTTTTATGTTCTACCTGAGGCATAAAATTTGAAAAGTGCATGATAAGCCTTTTCACTGCACTCCACTCTGCAAATGAAACAAAAATTTTAAATGCTGGGCAACCAAGATTTGCTTATCTAACCCAGGGTATCAGCCAATTTCAGAGCCAGACTCTCGAAAATTAAATTCAAATATGTAGCAGCTTGCTATCCCCAGAAAATAGATACTACCTCTGAAATAATGGGATATATTTTACAGCCATGGGTATGGAAAAGAAAACAATTAACACACATCTGCGATAAGGAAATGAGTAGCAGACGGTTTATTCCAAATGTTAAAACATCAGTGGTGTCCAATTTCTGTGTCATGTAGTTTTTGCTGTGCAGCTGAAGAAAAACAAACCCTGAACTTCAATTAATAAAATAAGACAACATAGCTAAATTGCTGCCTTTTCCAACAACTAAGTGAAATATATACTGTTTACTTTGTATCACATAACTATGAGGAGCATTTGCAAAATTTTAGACACAGCAACCCCTTTCTCCAACAGAGCAGCACGGGTAGGACTTTTTTTGTCTTGAACAAAAAATGCTATCTATTACATTAAAAAAAATCTATTACATTAAAAAAAAAAAAAAAGAAAGTATTTGGAGACTAAAACCACAATGCACAATGTTCCACTGACATTTCACCTTTAAAAAGTACCCTAGTAGATTCAAAAGCTTTTGAAACATAATTTATCCTCACAACTAGCAGAGGGCTTATTACTATGAATCTAAAAGTCAGAGGATAGAATATTAACTACTGCAGAAAAGAAAACATAGTGCAGGACCTTCTGTTTGTGACAAAATTACAGAGTTAATGTTCCTGAAAGATCACTTCACCTTTTAAAGCATGATTTTTAAAAAGGTAAAATTTATAGCAATTAAAGCTAATGAAGAAATGCAGCATGAGCTGCTTATGTTCAGGAACTAATAGGTCCACTGAGCATTTCTAAGATTATTTAGCCATCAATGATAATGAATTGACATTGTCAGTGGTGTTAATGTACCAATGCTCTATAGTGCCACTAATCCGATAGCCAATCCTAGCAATTTTTTTATGTTGCTACTTTATTTTTTAACCTACCCACTACCCTATCGTTTCAATTAGAACAGCAGAAATACAGCACAGGCTATTAGACCTTTTTTTTTTTTTTTTTTTTTTTTAATCTTTTTCCACATTTAAGGATGGCATATTCATTATTTGGACCCCAGTTCAAACTGTGCTGGTCATTCCTTTTTCTTCACATCCAGTTCAATTCTCCAGGACTGTTAGCTACAGCACAAAAATGTCTTTTCCAGTTAAATCAGTGCTAAGACATAATTCTTAAAACACATATTAGGTGAGTATAAAGAGAAATATAGTGACTACTTAAATTGCAAAAGGACTAAATTTGTATGTAAACCAGAGTAGAAGGTATTGTCTTCAGCTGATTGTTCTATCATATCTGAATAGCACAGCTTCATTTAGCAATACAATATTGGACAAAAATAGAAAATGCATACCTGTTTGGCTACCAGCATAACGTCAGCGACATTCAATATAATCAGCTTAGTTAAGCCACGAACATGCAAGTTCGCAGTTCCAATAGTACATATATGTTTTGCTCTCTATTGTACTACAGTCATACTACAATCCAGTCATGTGTTTTCTGAAACAAATTCTAAGAAAATGTCAATTCTTAAGTGAAGGAATGAGGTTTTGAAAAATGAAAAACTGTACCAAATCTTAATCATGCTAATTCTCTTTTTATAAAAGATACCATGTTAACTATTTTGATTTTTTTTGCTCTTTCTCTTATGATTAGAGAATTAAATGATGATTTTTTTTCAGTCTAAATTAAAAAAGAAACTGAAAAAAGAACCATTGTCAAGCTGTTTGTTGATAGCTTCTAAAGAATACAGCTTAGCCTTCACTAAACAGTTTTGTTGATCTGCAGTTGTTAACTGTCTTCCATACTAAACCCTCTGTAGCAGGTCAGATACAGTAAAGAATAAGATTAAAAAAAAAAAAGGCTAAAGGCTACTATACATAATGTTCATTTTAGACTTGAATTATGCTGTAAAATAAAGAGTAGCAGAAGTCATTCTACTACTGATCTTCCATGGACTTAAGAATTAGATTCATATATTTTTAATTCGTTTTTCAAGCAGTCAGCAATTAATTTTCTTAAGTGAGTAAAAGCATCCGAAGTATCTCATGAGGCTGCATACAAAATTATTTGGAAAACGGAGAGATGAATCAGTGAAAATCACTCGACTGCATCTTCCAGCTGAAGATTCCCTTGTCCTTTAAAATGTGTAACCCACTTTGTCCTCCCCTGGATCAGTATAGCAAGTGTATGGTAAAAAAACCTCCCACTGAATAATATCCCTAACATCACCCCACACCACTCTTGTGTGCACTGCATTGTCTAATTGAACTTGTGCTGTTCTACGCATTAGCTATAAGACCGTTACAGCAGGTTACACAGGTTTGAGTGGAGTCTTTTTATATGATGCATATATTAGTTAATTTCTCTAGCATAATAACATTAAAATATATTTTTAATCAGAACTAGGGTATTAAAATCCAACTTTGAATGTCCTATGATGTACCATATATGCCATGGCATTTTAAAACCTTTTAAACATTTCTGCTAAATTAATTAGTTTTGCATTAAGGAGTCTCAATGCTTCCTATTAAACGCAACACATTTGAAGGACAATTAAACATTATGAACGATCCTTCTGAGGAAATAACTATTAAGTAAAAAAGAAAAACAAGATTTTTTTGGTTTTGATTACAAACAAGAACACAAACATACGTAAAAGGCTTCAATTTATTTTTAAAGTCTTAAGCCTGCAGTATTTTAGATCCATTTGTTTGAAAATCAGTCTTCTGTTTTGTTTTTGTAACAAATGAAAATCCTAATGGAGTCCAGAAATCTGTTAATGGTACTAAAATTATAACAGTATAGCAAAGGAAAAAAAAAAAAACACACAGTAAAGTCTATATTATATATTTTTTTATGGCTTTAAATGGAATTTACAGTTCTCCCTGGCAATGTGAATGAACATCCTATAATTTAGTCAATTTACAGATTACAGGTTCAAATTGACCTTGTAGCCCATAAAATTGCTCATCTTCAGTGCAGGATTAGAAGTGGGAAAAGAATGTCATAACTGTATTTAAGGAATTTACCATAACAATGGAAAGGAGGATATGCATGCATAATTTTAGCCACTCTTGCTCACATCACAGTTTTCAATTCTGAAACAATGCATATCCTGCACTCTTCTTCTGGTTAACCATGGTGGAAACTCTTTCAATTTACTCACCCACAGACATGACACTTGTATTCCCTCATCCCAAGGTGCCTCTTGACATGGTTTCTGGCATCTCCGAGCTGAGCTGTTGCAAAGTGGCATATCTTGCACTTGAATGGCTTTGATCCTAAGTAAAATTTAGCATAAGATATGAGTTGAATTAGAATAATATATTACCCACGGTTAAAGAAATAAGAATTCCTGGGAAAAATATAACCTTTAAAAAAGCCTATCCCCCATTTAACCTGTTTGAGATTTTTGCCTAACAAAAAAGTATCTCGTACATAAATTTATAACTCTAGGGACAGAGACAGCCCATATACATTGCTCACTCTAGTTTTCTCAAGTTCAAGATCACTGAAGCTACTTGCTTTACTTTTAATAATAATTTACTTTTTAGAAAGAGTATTAAAATGAGAAGACAATATGCTAGGAATATAGCCTCTCAGTGAGATCGCAGAAGTTGCTCTGCATTTTTTTTCCTTTCTCCAACCACTGAAATTCAGGTAATGGTCTTAAAGTGGCTTATGCTGGTGAAAACTGCAAGACGTACTTGTTTTTTAAGTAAGTATGTTTAAAGTAATTTTACAAGTCTTCTGACTTTGAATAGATTTCACATTAGCATTGGTATTTCAGAATTGTTCTGTCACACAGAGAAAATGATTCATCACCTAGCTATTGTAATGACATGCAATGTATGAATATACAGGGGATAAAATATTATGCCTTTATGACTGTTTTATGGTCAAGAATTTATGATTATTCTGCAAACCAGAAGTATTGACATTTTGGCTATTATTTATTTCAAGAACAAACTTTAATATTAAATGTCTAGTGCAGACCAAAGAATTTTAAAATTATTTCTCCAAGGAAGTTTTACCAACCTATTTCTTGCATCCATCAGCTTGGCAAAAGTCAAACAATTTGTCATATTCAACAGTGGCCCTCTACTGAAGATGGAAAAAATGCATTTTTACTGTAATAGTTAAATTTGGCACATGTCAGTACCTAGGTTATTACGCAGTAACGTCATTTTAAAGCATGCTGCAGCACTTTCCAGTTTTCTGACCAGTAAATCCTTAAACCAATAAATCAAAATCATAAAATTGCAGTTGAAAATAAGTACAATATGTTCACAGATTCTCTGTATTATGTTTAGTATATGTTTTGTGGAGCACTTCTTCCAATACAGTTCAGCATAGTATGAAATATGTGAACTTTAATAAATATACATAAAGAGCTCTGATAAGAAAAATGTTACAGTATATCATACTTGATCAATGGACCTTCGTGCAGTGCCCTTGAAAACCGAATATCCTCCAAGAATCCACTGGTGAAATTGAGGATCTTAGTAAAAAATTTTAGAGTCTTAAATTTCAATTTAATTCCCAAAAGCTGACGAAAAATGAAGCATTTAATTTTAATCTTCTAACTGAAATAAAAAAGTCAACAGTACTAAGCACGGGCAGACAAGGTTGAATATTTCACAGTTCAATGACAATGAAGCCAGATCTCTTAATACTTCCATTTCTACTGTTGGAAGTAGATGTAAAATATATTTAGCACCTGAATGGTTATATCTAGTCAGCTTTATATGTTTAAATGTCAAAAGCAGGTTGAGACTGCAGCTAACAGCAATCACATTCTATCAATCACACTGAAAAAATCCCAGTTTATTTAAATGATCCTGATAAAACTATATTAATCATTAATTTCGTGACATTTCAAATCAACACTGCATACTACTGAGAGACCCATGCAAATAAAACAGAGCTGCTCTTTGCATTAAATAAAAGAGCATTAAAGTTGATGTTTTAACTTGTGATCTTCAAGACTAATTATGCAATTAATAATATCAAGGTCAGATTCAGCGACTTTTTTTTTTTTTTAATCTATTGTGTTTATAGTGCTGTTTTACATCACGTTATTCAAGCACCATGTGGATTCAACCCTATGTACTTTTAGTTTCTCTCCTACTGATTAAATTGTAAATTTGTTCCTCATTCTTCTCCTGCAGGTGTCCCGCAGGGCCTTCATACAAACCTTTCTTGTTTTCGATTTACATAACTCCTTTGTGGAAAAACTGTAGTTCAGGCCAGTGGTGGCTGCCCGGTGCTGACAGTACATAAATGTATTATTCTGTTGACTGCTCTCACCCGAAACTCACTGAGGCCTTCACTTCGCTCCCCGCCCCCACCTTATATTCAGGGCTGAATATCTGTTAACATCTCCATTTAAACATCATGAAAATTCAAGTGCTGCCAGGGCTCAGCCAGTACCTATCACCTGAAACAAAAACAGTGCATCTGCCGTTTAGGTTGCTGATGCCACATTTGTTCCTATTTGTTCTTCCATGGAACAAACCAAGATTTTCTATTTCAGGTCAAGATGTTGCACTGAAAGTTGAGCTAACAGGGCAAAAATCTGCATTTATCAAAAGGTTATCTGAAACAATATTGAAGCAATTTTCCATTTATTAGCCATACTTTTATCTTCACAAACTTGAATGGTTCTCATAAATTCTGTAAAATGTGATACTATGGGCTTCATAATTGGCTCTTAGTTAACTACAAAAAAAAAAAAAAAAAAAAAAAAACAACCTTTTAATATAGCATCTTTCAATCAAAACAAAATTAGCTCACCCAAGAGTTATGGCATGGAAACAGGGTGTATGTTTTGTGATGGCAGCAATAACAAAAAGGCTCTTAACAAACAAATGAAAAAAACAAAATGAAATTAGACTAAATTTTAAAGTTCAAGAAGGACAGGACAAAAATCATGCTTTTTTTTTTTTTTTGCATAGATGAGTGAAGTTAATAATTCTAATTTTGCATTAAGACAATAGAGACCAAAACTAAAAGAGAAAAAAAAAAAAACTGCCTCAGTTTTGTGCCAAGCAGAAGCAACATCATCTGCATCCATAGCTGTGCTTCCAGCTTGGGCCCAACGCACAGCAAGCACAGGCACCTGGTGGTGAAACATCACTGTCCTATTGCTACCCAGGCTCAGCATGGGTGGAAGTTAGATACCACGACACTATGCTCATATTGGATGAAACTTCCATTAATTGAGAAAACTGATGAGAAACTGAACAGGGATGATGCGGTTGCAGGTGATTTTTCCTCAGATGTTGATTGTTAATTAAGTTTATGGGACCTGCATCAACTGCAAACTAAAAAGTCTTCCACCTCTACTATTCCCTTTATTTTTCTTTACACCTCCTCATTTTCACTTGTCAATATGTGATGGACTTACTTGTTATCTCCTCTCTAGCAAAGCTTCCTTTTCATTTGCAACATGAAAATCTCTTAGATTATTTAAAGGTATTTTGAAACAGTCCGTTTCCTGTACTGGCAATCACTAGTCGCATCTTTACAGCACTAGCACCTCCCTTCCTCCACAAATTCCCATCACCAATTACTCGAATTAATATAAAACCCAGGAAGTCATATATAGTTGTAGACATATACACAGATATTTATGTGAAAAATGTATTTATGGGAAAATAAACTGTAGTTCTCCTCCGGTAACCAACCTGGTGTTATTTTGGAAGATAAGACTGGGTGGAAATATTGCACTGCTCTGTCTGGCCACCATTAGAAGCCAGCGCAAACCATCAGTGTTACGACCGCTGTGACTCCACCACCATTCCCAATAACCAAAAACCATCTCTTTCTTTTTCAACTGCATCCATTGTCACGCAGATTAGAAGAGAAAATTATATAAAACATATAAGAAAATCGCAAAAATATGAAAACAGGGACCAGAAGAGAAACTTCTTCCCATTCCCTATTAACAAAATTCTCTGCATTACTTTTTTATGTGAATAAGCAGAGCATCAGAAAAGCAAATCATTTAAAGGCACCATGTGAAAGAGCACGGACTAGCGCCTGTGCTGTAACCCTTCTCTATCCCTCCAACAGCACCATCAAAAGTGACTTGCAAAATTAAATGTATTCTGTTCTTGCTTTGCATATTTAGGGCCACTCCAAAGCACAATATAAATATACTTCATGGTAAGACCTACACACAAGATGTTAAAAAAGTACACTAACTTCTACTAAATGTTACAATCAATGATGTAAGGTATGTAAGTAGGGTTGCTTTGTCATATATTGATAGTTACCTCACTTTCACATCCACATTAACTTGATTTTAAATGCAATTAATACATATAGTCAAGGAAGACTAATGGACTACATTCTGCACTTAACCTGGTGGACATTTTCAAATGGCACAAGTGACCAGTGCAAACCTATTTTGCATTGTAAACGACTAAATAAATCTTAATGGATTAAGAATGATCAGCTATCAACACACAAGGGAAATTAAGTGCTGAAATGCCTACATTGATTATTTTAAATTATTAGCCTTACTCTGTTCTTGAATTTGTATGCTTTTAGTGAGCTTTAACACATTTACAAGACTTATTGACTATAATTACAAGAGAATTCAAGTAATGGACACATCAATTATAAGCAACATGTCTTGACCAGACAGTTGCATAAAGAATTCTAAAGCGAGCTCCATTAGCATCTTCCCCTTAGTTTTATTCAGTTTTATCTGCCATAAGAGGGCATATTAAGGGCTTACATAGCTGTTCTAACCATGTGAACATGAATGTCCCTCCCAAGGCTTAACACGTGCATTTAACATTACATATCAGCTGAAACTGGGTAGATAAATACATTATTGACAGGACAGAAGTCCGGATGAAAGTATAAAGTATGTGAATCATTGGTATACATGAATACTGTGGTTACAGTAAAATACTTCGAAAGATTTGAAATACAATGTCTGTGTTCCTCACAATTAATTTTAAACTTTGTTGTCCAGTCATGTCCTTGCCTTTTTATAAAAACTCAAAAAACTATTTTAGGATTATGCCAGGAATTGCCATTTCTTTTATCTTTTTTTTTCTTACCTTTTTGTTCTCTTCCTTGTAACCATGCACTAAGTTTCAAATACTGCATGAATTTAAACTATAGCTTCCATAATAAGCCATTATTTAAAAGTACAGTAAAATAAACCTTACAGTTTTAATGAAAATATGTTCATTGAAATGTGAATTTATTATTCAAATCCACTCATAAATTCAACCATGGAGACACCACTTGTCTAAGCAGAGCTCAGTGATTTAGAAAAGCTGTCTATTTAAAATAAAGAATGTATGGCAGGTTTATAGAAACATCGCAGTGAATTTTTACATAAATTTAGAACTGCAGCTTATGCATTTTTCTACAAAAAAAAATGTTTTTAAATTTTCCACTTAAAATTAAACATAAAGGGAATCAAAAGTGTAATTAGTACAGAAACAAAATCAGATGCTACATCTGTGTGCATGACATAGACACTACACATGACCTGCCAAAAAGACTGACCTATTCCAATTCCCAAAGCTTATTTTTATGAAAAGTCTGGATGCTTATAATTTGTATTTCTTAAGGAGTGATATAATAGCAAATGACTATCTGGAAGCATTACGCAGTGCTAAAAGTGTAAGTGAACCAAACTGAAACATACTACTTACATACTAGAGAATGAGGAGAAAGTTGCAGAGAGCAGCTAACTTGTTCTCTCAAACCAGCACTGCTTCATGATAAGAATTTAAGAACAGGCTAAATAAAGGGAAGGAAATCTCTTTACATGAGGCAAAGGGCAGAAGGACAGCTGTGCTTACAAGGTTCTCACATCTCCTGCCATTTCATCACTGTACCTTCACACTCCTTCACATACATGATACTTTGGTGACTTTACATTTCATCAGTGGTTCGTCAAGCTGCCTGAAATTTCCTATTTCATAGGAAATGGCTATGAGGTTAACAAGGAGAAGACGACCAGCAGTACAATCCACTCCATTTGACAGAGAGTGGTTGCAAGGAGAGCATTCCCATACCTGTATGGGTGCGGATGTGAGCTAGGAAGGCCATGGAATTGCTACTTCTACACAACTTCCCACAGTACTTGCAGACGTTGCCTTGATTCTCTTCCCTCTCTCTGTTTATTTGCTCCGTGTCTTCCACAATGTACTTATTGACCTCCCGCAACAGCTCCTCGTGCTGCTCCTTGATGTGGAGGAACAGGTTCTGCTCCGAGTCGAAGGGCTCCGTGCACTTCACACATTTAAAGGTGGCGCCTCCTTCGGGCAGCTCCTCCACACTCGCCTGCTCGTTCCGCATGTGCCCAGCACTGGCCAAGTGCTGGTGCAGGTTGCTTTCTGTGTAAAATGACTTTCCGCAGAGTAAACAATGAAAATGTTTCTCTTTTGAAGGATGTTTCATGGCTATGTGAACATTCAGTCCGCTCAAACCATCTGCTAGAAAACCACAGTCATCACAGCGAATGCGTGTCGATTCCCCAGGGGAAATTCCTTCTGATCTCTTCTTCTTCATGCTGCTCGGTGACGTGTCTGCTTTCGCGGGGAGCTCGCCAGCTTTCCCTCCACCTGGCAGCTGCCCTTCTTCAGACTGGTCAGCAGTCTCCCCATCCTGATGGCTTTTTAATCTTACTATAGAAGAATCAAACTTGCCAAAATTCTGCAGCATCTTTCCTTTATCATCAGCACTGATAACTGTTCCCAAAGCCTCATTACTACTTTCTTGCATGCCCTCAGCTGCTGAGCCATCTGCCTCCCAAACATTGTTATTTATAGTTACTTCTGCTTCATGTTGTGCTTCCATAAGGGCTTCTTCCTCCTCCCCAGTAGGCTCCTCTTCAAAACTTCTGTCGCCCTCTAATCCATGTGTATTTTGTACCGTTTCCCCAATGTTTTCAGCAAAATTTGATTGCTCTACTGCACTACTTGCTTCTGTAACAGTTAGCTCAAGGGGATTATTTTCTTTTAGGTGTATTTCTTCCAGAATGTCTGTGTTTTTACATTCTGCTCCAGGGTTTTCTCTACTTGCTTCCAAGCTTTCCTCACCTTTTCCTGCATTCATGCTTGTGTCACCTGATCCCTTTTGATTTTCTGCAGTGCAATGGTTATCTGAATGGGGCAGCTCCTGAGCATGGTCGCTCTCCTGAAGATCCTGCTGAGCACCCGCTTCTTTAACTGATACCTCCTTATCGAGTGTAACAACTTGGTCTTTCTGAGGAGCTTGTTGGAATGCTTCACAAAAATGATTTTTGCCTCCATTTTTTGATTCCTCTTCAAGTTCAGCTTCTACTGTATTCTGGGAACTACCTTCTTGAGGCATTTCTGGAGATGCATTTTCATCTAAGACAGAATCTTCGGTTGAGCTTTTACTCATATGATCATCCTCTGCAGCATCTTTGGCACATTTTATTTCATCTAAACCAGTTTCTGTTGGACCACGATGACATTCCTCTTGAGACAAAGTAGTGGCTTCTTTAGCAATATTCGCCGTGTCTGCTTCCTCTCCAGCAGAATAAACGTAAGTTTCTCTTCTAATTTTATGTTTCTCCGTTGCTGCATGCCGAATCATCTCTCTGCGAGTGACAGCATAGTAGTCACAGGCCATGCAGTAGTATTCGAATTGCTTCGTATGCTTTCGTTTCACGTGCAGCTCTAAAGAGGAAGAAGAGTGAGCAACGAAGTCGCAGTGTATGCACTTGTTGTCACTTGCACCCACTGCTCTTCTCTGCAAGCACGGGTCACCATCTTGGGTTTCCTTAGCTGCTTCCAAAAATATACATTGTTTTATATTTAAAGAATTTTGAGTACGTTCCAGATCTGGCAGCCGACGGGCATTTTCAACTTTTATCTCAGAGTTTCCTTGGTCATCTTCCTGATTTTCTACAACAGAATTTTCCACATCCGATGACTGGCTATCATCGTCAACATGTTCACGCAAAACAGTCGTAGGGCTATTAACTTTCTTGCTTCCAGATTCAAAATTACCTCCTTCAGGGCTAACAATGATCTCCGAGTTCTGTTTTCCATGTCCTTCTATTTCAACGCGACTTCTGTGCTTTTTGGTGGCACAGTGCCGTTCCATATCTCCTTTGGTTACAGTATAATAATTGCAAAGCTTACACAAATAGCTGTATTGATGGCTGTGCTTTCGTCTGATGTGAACAGTCAAATTTGTAACGCTGGAGGCCAGAAGACCACAGTGAGTGCATGTCCTAGAAATAGTGCCTTTGGGTCTCCCCCTCCTCGGTGCATTAGCTAAAACCAATTCATTGTCACCAATTCTTTCATCAGCTGGTACCAGTTCCTTATTTCTTGATATGTCTTCCCCAGTAGAGGATGAGACATGCATGATTTCTTTATCTAAGTCAGCCTTCACACTCCCAGAACTGGAAGGCTCCATCACTGTTCTCATACCACCAACACCGACACAGACCTTTTCAATACATTCCTCAAAACGTAACCCAATATTATTTTTCCTGGCATTTTCAAGGTGCTTGCTTCTTTTTATATGCTTCTCCATTCCTTCCTTACTCAGCGAGTAAAGATTACACGCTTTGCAAAGGAAGTGATACTCCTGTGCATGTCGGAGCTTTATGTGCCTTGTAAGAACCGTGGAAGATCTTGTCTTATAAAAACACTTCTTACACTGAAACTGGGTTTTATTCAGAACAGAATGCTTCAGTTCATTCCTATAATTCACTAGGGAGGAGTCTGGGTTTTTTTCTTTCATTGACACTTCCATATCCTGTGCAAGTTTTTGACTGCTGTTTGATTCTAAGGCAGCATAAGTTACCACTTGCAAGGTCAGATCACTGTTACTCAATGGAGTAGCTGGCTGATCATGTTGCTCATTTTTTTGATGATTTACCAGCTCTTCTTCTGTTAGAAAAGAGAGAAGGCAACTCAAACAACTATGGGACATACCATGCTCTTCACTCATATGGCTTTGAAGGTTTATCACGTTCAAGCAAGTGAATGAACAAAGCTGACAGCTAAAGCTGCAGCCTCCCGCTTGGTGTTTGCTGTCCTGACAGTGTTGCTGCACATCCTCCTTGACTAGAGAGGAATAACTACATGTTTGACAATGAAACTGCATCCCTTTTGTATGAAGCTTTACAACATGGGATTCCAAACTTTTTCTGTTCTGGAAAACAGTACCACAATAACTGCAAGCATGAGGAACACTACGATCATCAATAAGTTTAATTTGAGAATTTTTTGTGTCCATAGTGCTAGAAGGAAGTGTATTTGACCCGTCTAGAGTAAGATCTTGAATTTCTGAAGTAGTTTCATATTGATTTTTATCACACGTTTCTAATTCTGTAGGCCAAGTAGGTCTTGAATCACCAGCTTTAAGCTGGGTGCTGGAGATACGCTTCATGTGTACTCTCTGAGAATCACACTTGCCTTTCTTAGCACTCCCCAACAAATTATATCTTCTTTTAACTTGCCTTTTCAATCTAAAAGAACTACTTCGCCCAAATGAAGTCCTCAGCAATACAATGCTTCTTTTCTGTTCTAGTCTATCAAATCTCCTTGTCAAATTTAAACTCCTAACTAGCTTTTTGGCTGCTGGAGAGTATTCCAATTTAGGTAAAATGCCTTTTGAGGGTCCTGGCATTTCTAGCTTTCCAGCAGGGACTTGATGATTTTCTTCAACACCGGAAGAAAGTAACACTTCCTTTGTCATAGTAGCTGGCTTTTCAGTGGAAGCTTTCACAGATGGTACCACTTCAACAACTTCAGCGCCATCATTTTGTTTAGACAAGCTTCCTTTTGAGCCTTTCAGAGCACTGCAAACATTGCTTAGTCCTTTCTTATCAGCTTGCCTTGTCCTTAATTTACTGGTCCCAGGTTTCGTTCTCACAGTCCTCTCTCTGACTGCAGATTGTTGTTTATTAAAGGATTTTTTGGTCAGCATCTGTACAAACCCTCCCCGCGCAGCAAGGTTTTGGCGTCGAAGGTGCGTCTTGCCAAGGAAGTGGGAGTTTAGGAGATTTTCCTCAACGCTCTGAAAACCACACAGATCACAACAAAATACCTTGGATTGCTCACCGTCTTGTTTAATGTGCGTGTGTAATGCTGAGCTGTGTTCTGCTGCGCAACTACAGCGAGGGCATGTTTGCTCTTTGGATTGTCTAGAGTGGCTTTCTGTTATGTGTTTTCCCATATCAGAGCAGGAGAGGAAAAGCTGATTACATGTTTTGCTTTTAAGATCATTGCCTATGTTTCCAACCGAATAGCTAACACTGATTTCTTCTGAAGAAGGCATATTTTCAGGAACAGCAGCTGGAACCTCTTGTGAATGTTTATTTTCCCAGTGAATCTTCAATACGGCACCATCAGCACATTTGAAATCACAGTGCGGGCACATCAAATCTGAATTAAATATGTCATCACCAAGACAGCTGGTGACTCCTTCCCTCTTTACAGCTCCATCTACTATACTAACTGCTTCTCCAAGTAGGCCTTTCTGTAATTTCCTTTCATTCTCTTTCATGTGTTCTGAGGAACTCAGCTTTCTCTTTCTGGAGACATTTTCAGGTCTATCTGCTTCAGCAACGTCAGAGTTCGAAGATTCTGACAATGCCCTTTTATTTGTGTCATTCTCTTCTCTTTTCCTTTTGAGGTCTATGGACATTTCACCTGCTGTGGGCCTTGTTTGCTGCTGAGATGAAGGGTCACATTCAGCGTTTTCTCCTGGGGCATTTCTGAGGGAGTCTTTTGGTAATGCGGTCTGTGAACTCTCATCAACATCATCTCTCTTCTGATTATCCTCCCCATCCATTCTTAACAAGGATATTACCAATTGCAGATCATCTGGCTTAGTACCTATAAAATAAAAGAGCTGTTATTAGTTTTTATATGCACTCAAATGTTACAAGGCTCAAGGTAAAAAAAATCATTTTTTTTTTTAAATCAAATTAAAATCATAGCAGATAGATAGGCACAATGAAAGAGACAAGGCTGCATTTTCAGTATGGTGTCTCAGCTTGTGGTACCTGAAAATCAAACCAACTTCTAAGCACAGGGTGAGCAGAGTTCTCTGTGATGAGCACCAGAGAAGTGAGCACTGACTTCAGAAGCTTTTTTTGTAATCAAGGGAGTGTTCAACTCCCCAAGAAAAAATTATGTAATTTAGCAGTGAGCAGTGTGGAGCAATGAGACTTATAAGTGCATAGGGTCCCTACAATGTTTCTTTATTTACATGCTTAATATTTTATCATCTTTAATTCCATCAGACAAGTCTGACCTTTGCTTTCAGGAGTATTTTTAAGATATTCTAAACATACCAGCTTTCAGAGGACCTGCCCTGGGATGCTCAACTTTTCTTGAATGAGAAATCTCAGGGTCCTAAAGTTAAAAGCTCTAAGGAGGAAATGACCATGGCTAAAATAACAAGCAAAATAAAACTAGCACAATATGGTAAGAATGAACTTTCTTTCCCTCCTCTGCTTAGACATGCCACAGAGTAGAAGGAAAAAAAGGTCTAGAGAAAAAGAGGCTTGTTAGGGAGGAATATTCAGATCATTCCTTATCACTTCTAGATATCCTCTAGAACATCATTTCCCAGAGAAAAAACAAAAATGAAAGATATGAAACAAGAGTCCAGAGAGGAAAAGCCTCTTGAAACTCAGCGCAAACTGTTACCAAAAAGATTTTTCTCAAGTGCCTGGTGTGACCTTCCTGCTCCTAAAGGTTCTAAAGGGACATCACCCCCAGAGAACTGATCCATAAACACAGTTTGGGGGGAAGAGAGGGAGAACAGGGGAAAGTGGAAATCAAACCTTCACATTTATTACCTTTTCATTTTGAAATGAAGCTATTGAGAATTGAAGATGCTTTTAATTTTAACAGATGAGTAAATACAAAATGCTTTACACTATGATTTAAACATCAATTTGCTGCAGATCCAAGTACCCAGGTTTTTGTTCAGTTAGCCACTGAATGAGGCCATGACCACAACTGTAAGTACTTCCTGACAGGATTAAGCAATTGCGAAGTTCCTACCGAGTACGATATGGACCATACAGAGTACAAAAAGCTAGTTAAGAACATGCTGAGAAACAAGAAGAAAAAAACACTCAAAACACCACTACTCATGATTATTTTTTGAGGCTGAAGTAGTTCAACAATGTACTGAACTGGAAAATATACCCAGATCAGTTGGACTCAGTGGAAGTACCTATCGAAGTACAAAACAACCAGCTTTTTTTGCTTAACAATAATTTATGTAAAGCCTATAAGCAATTAAGTGCACAGCAGCTGCATACGTTCAACGGAGCCATTTTTCAATGGCAGGTCTCGTTAAGCTAAAACACTGCCCCAACTTACACATACCTCCCTATACCTCGCTTTTTAAATGGGCAAATGACACGTGCAGAGCACAGCAGCCCTTAGGAGGCCCCAGACAGGGCTCCCCTGTGTTTTTGCTGTATTATTTTCCTTTGTTGGCTAAAGCCTGATAGCAGCTATGGCAATCAATGAAGACGTGGGACAGTCAGGTGCGCGCTCTCGGCTGGCCTAAGTCAGTACTGCCAGCACAGCCAGGCAGGCGGCAGCAAACACCACTGGGCGCGTGTGAAGCCTGCAGAGCGCAGGCTCACGCGGAGAAGGTTCGGGCACACTGCTTGGGACACAGGAAGAAAAAAAGACCAAACGAAATGATGCTGTTTATTTGGTGTAAAGGGTTATTAATATACCCTGCTTAGGAAATACGAAGGAATTGCGCCAGTGATGAGTGCCATGAGTCCGTCCTCAGTGTGAGTCTCCATGCAACAGCCCTGGGCCCTTTGCCTTGTGGCCCTGCAGGAGCAGGTCCCAGGCCACCACCAAGACCTCTCTTCTCCTGCATGTCCCAGAGAAAAGCACTTTTTCCTTTCCTGTACAACGCAGTTGGCAGGACCAAACCAACTCTCCAGCTCTTCATCCCCTCAGACCATTTGATTTATCAGAGACCCTGTCCAGCAGTGAACTAATAGCCTGCACTGGAAATTTCCACTCTCAAAAGGTGTCTCTGGATAATCAGTGGTTTCCTCATTGACAAAAATTGCACACTGAGGCCTTATTAATGAGCAGGGTATTGCCGGCTTCTCCGCACACTCTCCTGGCACCCTTCATGCCCGCTGAAAGTCATGCCGTAACTTGATTTAAACCTCGAAGCGCTGTCGCACCTAGACCGACCTCTGGCAGGAACCGCAAACCACTTGCAGCCAGCGATCCAGAGCCCCTGAGGCGGCTGCTCCCGGCCGCAGGGGCGGCAGCAGCCCCAGAACAACCTTCTCCTGCCACGGCAGCTCCGGGGCCGCGCGCTCCCTGCGGCCACGCGCAGCCCCGGAATGATCGCCTCCAGGGTGACCGCTTGCGCCCAAGGCCTGCGGGCTCACACTCGTTCCTTGGACTCTCCATGGAAGTTCTTTCCCTGCGCTCCTTCGCAAAGCCCAGTGTGCAAGGCTTGCCCGATACATTCCAACCACTTTGCATATCCGGTTCTGGCGTTCGACCTTCAATCCAACTGTTTCGCATCGCTTACTGAACTACTCAAACACTTAAAAAAAATATTTCCCTTCTTTCATCTTTTCAAACTGGTCTAGATTGCTAGACAAGAAAATCGAAAAGGCAAAACAAACTTCCATAGATGGCGGCAATAGTTTCCCTAAATGCAGCATGAAATTAAAGATAGCTACACAGGTATTACAAACACTCAAACTAATCTCAAGATCCAGCCTTCTTACCTAATTCCACAATTGGCCACGTTGACAGTAAACGGAGACACGCATGTCCACCTTGGTTTCCTGATAAACCACCTGCCCCACGCCTAGGCAGGGATGTCCAAATGAACAGCAGGCTCCCAGCTATTCCTGCAACAAGCATCATCAGGGCAGTAACTCCTCAACTGCACTTAAGGAGTTAGACCTAGTTAGAGTTAACGATTTGCTTTTAGACGTTTTGTTTCTACTTCATAGTTGAGTGTTCCCCAAAATAATCTTCCCCTGCACAGGCTCCCTAAGTCAGACTGCTCTCTGTCCCAGCTACACACAAATGGCACCCACAGAGCACTAAGAGGAGCTCCCATTAGTGAGAACACCCTAGGCTAGAAAGGATTCTGTTGCCTTTGCCTCTCTCCAAAAGTATCCTTCAATTATTTAAGGAATTAATTTTCCTTAAATTTGCTTCAGTTCTCTTAAAGTTGCATTTGGGGCAGCTGTGCATCTTCTGGGGTAGGTATTAATGGCCATCATCTCCGCTCTCTGCTGGGGCCACAGTCACAGCAATTTGCCAGGTTTCCAGATTTCAGCTGAGATCTAGCCACAAGAATCTGGCTGCACAAGCCAATTCCCTCCATTCCCATCACAGCTGCCACGCTCATCGTTCCCATCCGCAGAGTGGCCCTTTATCTAACTGATGCATCAAGAGCCTTCTGAGGTTCTACAGATGTAATGAGCACATTTCAAATAGGATGCCTAACTTGAAGCGCATTTCTTTCTGCAAAATCAATTTTAGATGAAACAGGGTTCGTACTGGGAGACGAGACTCTGCATCTGGAATCCAATTTTATCAACTAATAATGGAAAGTGTGTATTGGATGCAAGAAGAACCCCTGTGCAGCTATAGCAGCTTAAGCACATGTCTAAAGATAAGTCCTTTTAAAAGTGTGACTTTTGATAACAATTATTAAGATGTTTGCTGTTCCACAGCTATACTGACATTGTAATGCTGGTAAAATCACATAATATTCTAAGTGGGGAAGACACTTCTTAAAGTAATAAATCTAAAAAACATGTGAGGTGCAAGCTCTGGGGCTCTTCCATCTACTTCCACCTTATAAAGTCTCCAGTTTAGTTCTGAGAAGTAACAAAAAGTGGAAGTGCAACAACACACAACTGCATCATGCATTGCATAAACATCAGGATGGATCTACACAGGCTCTAGGACTGCAGCAATGAAATCAAGAGATGCCACCCACCCAGCAGGCCACCAAGGAACCAAGCTCAGACAAAACAGACAGCAGCCAAATCTTCAGCACTTCCATCCCTTCAAACTCGGTTCTGTCAGAGGGCTATCTCTTCATACAATGTTTGATGTTCGAAATGAAGCTGTTCTAGCTCAAAAGTGTGTTGACTTCTTGGAACATAAATCTTTTGTTAATGTTCATATAAATCAAGACGAGCTGAACAGTTCTTTAAAGGATATAGCCAAAAATTAATCTGCCACATTAGCTTTAGGTTAACAAATTCTTTTGCTTGGAAACATCCATTCCTTACTTCAGGCATTTTGAGGTTATTTGTAAAAAATTGTTAGTACTTTTGAAAAAAAAAAAAGAAAAAAAAGAAGCTTGCTGTAGCCTGAGTATTTCTATGCTCAGCAACTCTATTGGCAATATCGGCTAAGTCTTCAGCTACAAATCTTTCAGCTACAAATCCTATTACTTGGGTTTGTTACACAGTCATATTATTGTGCCTTATGCACTTGTAACATGAAAATGTATGTGTTTCCTCATATGTAAGGTGAGGATTTGAATGAACACCTTTCTATGCTGATGAGACATATGGACGAATAATTCTGCTTTGAAAAGTGTAAAAATACATTTTACTTCTTTAGGATAGTTGGATACTTGCATAGTCATTCAGGGAAAGCATTACACTAACACTTCTCCTCTTTATGCATCAGGATTTCCAAATGGTCAAAACCATGGAGGCTGTTTTAATGTTTAATCTTCTTCCAATGTTTTTCTTGTATCCAAAGGAATACCTTCTGTCCTCAAATGACTGCTGCTTTTGTAGAGAACTGCACCATATACCATATCAGCATGTAAAAAGACATCGACTTGAGTGTTTTCTCTATATTTTCTTCTAATAGTCCAAATAATAGTATAGAATTCCTCTATGCTAATAGATGTGCAATTGAGATTTACAATTTAAGATTGCATTCCCTAATCCTCAGATGAAATTTAGAAAGTAGTAATTTTAATTTAAGATCAGAAGAGCAAGCAATTCGTTAATGATCCATAAACCTGTAATGAACTGCAAAGTTTCTTAACACTCAGAAGATATTTATTTACTTTTCTTTCTGAACATATGCCAGCTCTTCCAAGGAAAGGGGTATGGCTGCATATAGAAGAACCCAAAGAAAATACATTTACAGGTATGAAATTCTTCTACCATTTTTATTCTTTACACTAATCCTGGCATTACAATTTCCAAAGCACTTCTCAGATAGCATATTATCATCTCCAAGTATTCAATACCCAATCTATAGTGTTTGTAAGAGATTTGACATATGAAAAACAGGCTTTCTTTTTTTGCCTTAGAAATTCCTCTTTTCAAACAAATCAATTCTTTCAATGAAATCATAGACACAATGAAGCAAGATCATTTTAATGAGCTCCTTAAATAGCCTGCACAAAACTGAATGTGAACAACTCATCTCAATGTAAGACCTTCGTGCCAAATAAGCAACTACTCATATTCAAGGGCAGAACATCCTTCCTAAATCACATTGCACGTCTTTTCTTGCGGCCCTAGAAAGTTAGCTGGTTTCCTTTAATGCTCTCTTGATAAATGGAATACAGAGGACAGCAAGATTCTTGGTTCAAAAAGAACCAAGATCAACTTTATTTCTAGCAGCTTTTGGTGCTATTGATTACAAACTTGTATTTTTCCTTGCAGTGTAAGAATTTTAGAATATCAAGCTATATGGCTGTGATCATATTCTTTCTCTGAGCCACTCATCTTGTTTGGGCACCAGGAACTCCAGAGGAAATGTCTAAATAAGCTATAGGCTTTCAGAGACTTTCAAAGCAGCTACCACACTGACAGATCTGCAATAATTACAGTAACAAAATAAAATGCATGCTAACAGTCATCACTTGAATGATGACAAGTTGACAAACTGAGTCAATTTGCACTCATTAAATCCATTTTGTCACAGGAATCAGGAAGGGCTGTACTGGTATCATAAGGAAATGGACCCCACAATACTGCTCGCGCCCTTCTTGCTTCTGCTTCCAAACCATTGATAGTACTTTCAGGGAAGGAAAAAAAAGAAGGACAAAATAACAAAATAAAGGATGAATTCCTGCCATAGAGAATATATTCTTCAGGTCACCAGAAAAACTGAAGAGCAAAAGGTTCTCTAGTTCAATATCCATTTGCTTCAGGAACAGCCAAATGTTGCAGTGACCAATGAACAGTTGGACTTTGAAGACAGATTCTACAAAAGAGGTGGATACACACTCAGTTCAAGTGCTGTTAGAATCAATATGCTAGTCCAAGACAGAGAATGACAGGAAAATGCACTAGTATCTTTTAAAAAGTGCTGAATAATCGCCCAATTTTCATCTTCTGAAATTCAAAAGGATCCCTATTTTGAATTTTAAAATTTGAAGAATTTTGACTATTATCAGGGTGAGATATAGATAACACAATGGGGATGAAAATAAGCAAAAGAAGTTTTTGAAGTTTCAGGAAAGATCATATTTCCATAACACCGATTTTTATGGATGAAAAGCACTGTGTATCTCAAAACACTTTCATCAGTTCCACAAAGGAAACTTCAAGGATGAAAGTCTATATTTTCCACAACTACTAAGGAGGCACTTGGTCTGTGGGAATTCTCAGAATAACGTGGTTTTACACAGGGAGAATGTAGGGAGGATGGGGCCAAACTCTTCTTGGTGGTGGCCAGTGACAGGACAAGGGCTAATGGGTACAAGTCGAAACACAGGGAGTTCCATCCCCATGTGAGGAAGAGCTTCTTTCCTGTGAGGGTGCCAGAGCCCTGGCACAGGCTGCCCAGAGAGGCTGTGCAGGCTCCTTCTCTGCAGATCTTCCCAACCCGCCTGGCTGCCGCCCTGTGCCCCGTGCTCTGGGTGTCCCTGCTGGAGCACAGGGGTTGGACCAGATGATCTCTAGAGGTCCCTTCCAACCTTAACCATTCCGTGATTCTGTTAGAATGCGGTTCTAACCAATTTTGACGTTCTACTCGGAGAGAAACTAAAAAGTAAATGTAATTTGAATCTCCCTCCACCAGGGGCTGTAGAACCCTTTTACCTGCATGGGACTGTGAAGTTTAGCGGAGGAAGTACAAACTCACTTGCATGCTGACACATGAAAAAAGTTAAAAAATACTACTCTCCTAGAAGGCTATTCTAGAATTTAGTACTCAACAAGATTTACTAGTTTCCATGAACTTCTGCACAAAATGAAACCTACAAGGCAGGAAGAGATGATTTTGTTTCTAGCTTTGTTGGCATATCCTTGTTTTACACTACCTTTTCACATGGAAAGCTACAAGAGGTCTCCTTCATCACAGCCAGGGTTACATCTGTCTCATAGCACTGCTGGAGCAGAGCCAGGGAGCGGGAGCGGTGTTAACACAGGTGGAAAGGCCACCGCAAACAAATCTCCCTTCTTCACGCTGAGAAGCATTTTTCTGGATAACTTGAACCAAGACGCAGAAAGGGAGTATGAACTACAAAAAATTGCTAAGGAGGAAATACATTTTTTGGCTTGAAATGTTCTCTTAATTTCTTATATCACTAAAGAAATAATAATAATAAAAAAACTATCAAGAATTCTCCAGCTATTTGCTATCCAGCTATTTTCTGAGCAATAGCTCAGTGAATATAGAAGAACCTAACCAAACCCACATTAAATTATCCAAGCTAGTGTAAATATGCCAACACATTCACAGCTAAATTAAATAGCAATAAATAAATAAAGCCCCAAACAAGTTCTATGTAATGTTAGGACACCAAAAGTGCAGAAAGGGCCTAAAAAGAAGGGAGAATGGAACCAGTTAGAAAGAAATCTAACATTTTAAATATTAGCATTTTCTGACTACACACCTTAATTGCCTTGCTTGTTGTTATGCAATGACATTCTACTAATATAAACTTGGCCCACATGATTTAGGTTACTGCCTTTATCCCCATCTTTTAAATGACTAGAGCAAAGAACACATATAATAATTTGTGTTTACATGTCACATTTCTCTGCTTTATTGTGCTTCCTGTTTTCCTCCCATCAGTAGCCTATTAAAGTATTGCAGCTAGAAACAGCTGTGTGAGTTTTTCACTGAACAGGTAGCATAAGCAGTTAGGGTTATTTGTAGCTCAACAAAGTTTCCAGGAAAAATGCAAAGCATCCCCACACTTCTAAACAAAATGGAAAACTAACAAAAATCAAAGCATGCTGATGACACCTGGTGGCCACTTCCCATACAGGGAAGTCACCGTTCACTGCATTTCATCTGAGAGCAGTTCACACACAAGTTTTACATGTTTCTTCGGTAAGCACGCCCGCAGAAATGGGAACTGATGCATTTCTACATGCAATACGGATGCTTTTGGAAAAAAAACCCACGTGTGTTTCAAATGTCACTGCTTATGTACAGCATCCACTTTCCCCATAGCTGGTTGTTTCAGCAAGTGTAACAAGCTGTATGCACACTTGGATCGGTATCCAAATTTGCTTCTCCTCCAAAACAGCAGTGCACTTAAATTTGTGCATGGTGTTGGAAGGATTCCTGCTGCGCTTGCACATGTCCCCAGGACTCAGGTGGAAGTTCAGATTTTCATTTCTCCTCACAGAATTGTGCAGCTGTGCAGTGCAGTGTCAAAAGCACCTGCTCTGGGGACCAGACCATTTCTTCAGGATCTGCAAAAGCTTCATGTCTCTCTATCTAATAGCTGCATCTTGCATGCTAGTTTTCTGTTACCTGCATATCTAGTGATATTCTGAGGTATATCCAACCCCTGCAAGGAGTCCTCAGGAGTTGGGTCAGGGAACTTGCATATACTGCCTTTAAATTTCCTCTATACATAACTCTCTCTCTCCTGGGAATGTGTTAGGAGAGTGTTATTGCTAAAAATACTACTAATTCCCTGAAAAGCCCTGAGTTAAAAATCAATCCTACAAACTTTCCTGAGATCAATGTTCTAGTGAACAAAGAAAACATTATGCAACAATACCAAGCACATGGAGACTGAAGGAGAGTAAAAAGCTACAGCTGTGCAACATTTCCCCAGGAAAAAACTGACACGCTGCTAAGTAGGCTGTCACTCAGGCCAAACCCCACAAGGACTTCAGGGGCCCCAAGCTCTCCTTTACAGGCTACCTGTGTCACAGCTTATAGCAAGGGAACACAGGCAGTGTGCAAAGTCAGGCTTTTCCTGCAAAGTCAGGTTTTTCCTCATTCTGGATGGGAAAGCATCCTGGCTTGCCACTCTCAGCAACGGAGCTTCACCAGCCCAATTACAAACCAAGCCAATTGCCCTGATGGAGCAGTGTGAGCAGAGAGAGCAGCCCGCAGGCTGAACAGGCTGTTTCCCAAATCAGAGAATATAGGGAAAGCCTGCTTTTGTCTTGAGTGATAAAAAGAGCATGCAGTCCTGTGTTTCTATCATGAACAGTCGCCTCCCTGGTATTCATTCTGGAAAAAAAAAATGCTTTTAAGTGCTTCAGAACTTTTTTTTTTTTTAGCTGTAACAAACTATGAAAAAAGAGAGAATCTAAAACTAAAGCTCACAGATCAACAATGTTTTGTTTAGACCCATTTTAAAGTGAAGCCAAACATTAAGCTTACTACTTTTGTAGCATATGCACCACTTTTCCAGAGCCTAGTATCTGATATTATTTCCATCACACTTAAAAAAAAAAAAAAAAAAAAAAAATTACTTGTTAAAACCTTTGTAACAGCACAAATCATGACAACATAAATATGCAAAAGTTCTTATCAAACTCATTCTGCACTAGTCTGCTTAGGAGATCAGAATGTTCTCAGAGGCACCTACAAAAGAGTAACAGAGGAAAAACACCCCTTTAACAGCAATGAATTCCTCCCCCCAAAAAAGCCTACGCTTGGACTCTTAACTGCTAAACAGGCATCCTAGTGCAAATATCTGTGTTTTAAATAACAGGAACAATACTCAAAAATGTTTGCAAGCAACTGAAGTCACTGGGAACAGGCCATTTGCAAGAATTTCAAGACATTTCTTTAGTTGCTTAAAAATAATCCAGAAAGTAAAGTCAGATAACGAAATTTTATCTCCACAATCTGGTATTCACAAGTGAACAAAATGGCATTAAAACACATTTGTGCAATTAAAATTAGCTTTTTTATTTAGAGAACTCAAGAATGATTAGCTACATTAATAATGTCTTTTCTAGAACATTTGAAAAGAAAAATTAAGCTATATTAGGCTCTGCTTAATAACTTGCAGATTTTAAAAGTGCCCAATTAAAAAAAGGAGAAAAAAAAAGGACCCCAGAATAAAGGTAGGAAACGCACAAATTCAATGCTATTAAAGGCAGACACATGAGATCCCATGTATCTTGTGCCATTTGTAAAAAGGTTGTTTTATTATCAGTGTAACTAATCACAATGAAGACATCTCTTACAACCAAAGACATTATAATGAATTTTCTTTACAGCTACAGAGAAATGGGATTTGCTGTTCCATATCAAACTAGAACAGGCTGTATAAATTCTTCTTCATATTTATTGTTAAATGTAATTTTTATCTATAAAATCAGCCATGAAATATTAAAAACTGAAACAACAGAATTTATATCCCTTACTTAATTTTGTTTAAACGGTCTATTCATTAAAGAGGAGGAAAAAAAAAGGTTAGGTATGTATTTTAACACCCCCTTCTTCCCCCATCCTCACCGCCGCCACCCCGAAGCATTCCCATTATAAACCCCTTAGTTCGGGGGATTTATAGCTCAGCTGTAAAAGTTCACTTCATGCTTAAGAGTTGGTATACTTTTTTTTTTTTTTCCCCAGAAATTACCAAATAAATAAAAAAATAAATAAATCTGCTCCAGGAGAAAGACAAGAGAGGAACGGGAGGTAAGAGGAAGGAGGGCGCAGGCAAAATGGCGTCAGCGCTGGGCCCTGGCACCGCGACATGAGGGCCGCAGGCTCGGAGTCCGTGACCCGGCCCGTGCCCTTCCCATGGCGACGCTCCCGAGGAGCAGCCACGAGCGATGGATACAGCCCAGGGAACCCAGGACAGGGGCACCTCCATGCGGGGAGCAGCCGCCCCGTGCTCCACAGTGGCGTGAGAGGCACCAACCGCCACCCCTCGCCGGCATCCCTGACCAAAAGGCAGCCAAAAAAAGCATTCCGATTTGATGGAACGCTAAAGGATTGAAAGGTATTAAACCACCTTTATTTAATATAGCATGAAAAACAATAATTAAAGAAAAAATATAATTGACTGGAAGGCAGGTTCCAAGAGAAACCAGAAAATAAGGCAATGAAAAGACAAACGACCACGACCTTAACAGCTGGGCTTCAACACAGGCTATTTCTACCTATCAATGTTACATTCGGCTTTCTCCTTGACCACAGCAAAAAGCTCAGGCGCGCCCTGTACCTGCGTTTCCAAGACTCCCTGTTTCCCAGAGGGAAAGGGCTAGGAAGCGGCGACAGGGAGCAAACCTCCGGCCTGGCCCTCCCGTGGGGCCGGTTACGTGCCGAGGCGGCAAGGCCCCGCGGCGGCTGCAAGAGATCTCACGCTCAGAGACGGCCGCGGCTGCTGCTGGTGAAGGCGCCCTCCTCGTTCAGTTAGCCTTTGTCAGAGCCCACAGTTTAAATATCGTTCACCAGAAAAGGCTCTGCCTTGGCAGTTCTCTGCCTGCGGTCTGTGGGGCTAACCAAGGCGCTTGCCACTCACCCCTTCGGTTCATGGCGCCAAAGGTGGCGTTGTGCAGGAAAGGCTTCAGACAACTTGCTGCCAATGCTCTCCTGATAAAACTTTATACGTTTAATCTTGTTCTAGCCCGCATTCATATTTTATATCTCTATGATTTTACATGCACTTTTTTTTTTTTTTAATGTAACACATGAATAATACAAACATCATTAAGGCCAAAGACTTAAAAAGGAAAAGACCAGTATGTATCTATCAATGGTTGCATTACCTATATGTAGGAGGAAAATGTGTAGAGGACAGGCAGAAGCAGGAACCAACTCCATTACTACCACCCACCAAGTGGGCTCCTGCTCCTTCCTTGGTTACTGTGGAAATGATGATTTCACCCAGCATGGCACTTACGGTGCTTCTAAGAACAACTGGGAAATTCTGTCATATTGTAATTTGTGTAGACACAAGTAATGCCTAGTTTTTCCCCTGCCAAAAGGAAAACTGCAAAGAACCAGAAATAAAAATTATTGACCCAGGTTGATTTCTTCCACATCCTGTAACTGGCAACTTGAGCAAAGAAAGAGATGAAATACTCTGGGGTTAGAAGGACAGACTCAGCCTATCCTTCCACATTAAAGGAAAAGATTAATCCTAAGATTAAGTAGGCAGGGATAATTAGGTAAATTTTAGTAATAGCTAGGAAGTGAAGACGCTTTATGAACTAAATCCAAGGCACAAGAACACAGAGCAAAGAATATTTCTGGGATATGTAAAAAGAAAAGAAATGTAATAGAAAGGTATTAGCTACAAACCCTCCTGCTATGCACTCATAAGAAGGTACAGCAGCAAAGGAGAAAAAAAAAAAAACACACACACACACTACAAAGCACACATTTTAAGAGTCTAATGGACATGGGTAAAACCTGGTTTGATATCCTAATTCAATTGGCGACACAGATGAACACCAAGCAGCAAGAGGAAGACCGAGAAAGTTGGTGTTCGATGACAAGGGTATCCTTAGAACAATCAGACTTGACAGGGAGAGCTGTAATTGTAAAATCAGTTATCAATTTATGGCATTTATGATGGATTCACGAAAGGAAAAATGTAAAGGAAAAATGAAGGATGAGCTAGGTAATGAAAATGTTTTAGTAGTTAGGGAGCTACTCTGGAACAAAAGTCAGGACTCCATTTCCAAAATTCAATAGCCCCAAATGACTTAAGTCTAGATCCGCTAGTGCTACGAAGCATTTCAATGTGAAGCTTTAAATGTCTGGGTCAGAAAGTGGAGTCTGGAGTGCTTAATGAGGCACTTGTCTCTTACGAACAGTAAATAGAAGAGAGGAAAAAGAACTCGGAAGGAGCTGCAACAGGGGAGAAAAAGAAAAAAAAAAAAAAA
>VZSV01000039.1:1291276-1311947 GCA_013398735.1 Nothocercus julius | reverse complement strand
AGACTGGCGTGACATTGGCTTTCTTCCAGTCCTCCGGCACCTCCCCTGTTCTCCAGGACCTTTCAAAGATGATGGAGAGCGGCTTAGCTATGACATCCGCCAGCTCCCGCAGCACTCTGGGGTGCCTCCCATCAGGGCCCATGGATTTGGGGGTATCGAGTTTCGATAGGTGCTCTCTGACCCAGTCCTCCTCAACCCGGGGCAGGTCTTCCTCTCTCCAGGCTTCCTCTCTTGTCCCTAAGGCCTGGGACTCTAAAGGGCTGCTCTCCTGTGTTAATGCAGAGAACATTATACAAGTGAGCAAAAAATCATGTTTTCCTCACCTCTTTCCATTAGCAGCACTGCAATATAATATGAAGAGAAGGCACACAAGAATGATTAACCCCTCCTGTTTATGCCTAGAAGGGAGCTATTTTTTTTTTTTTTTAAGTTTCCTGTTAGATGGAAAGAGGAGATTAAGCAACTTCAAGAGAAGAAAAAAAGATTTTTCTTAATTAAAAAAAATAATTTCATGGCAGTTTATCAAATCTACGTGTTGTAGTTAGAAAAGTTTGAAAAAAAGAGTTCTAAAAAGTTCAGGCTTTCCCCTCTCCACCGAAGACAAACGTTTAGATCTGCAAACTGCTGAGAGAGTGATGGTATCCGCTAATCCTTTCCTGTGGCCCCCAAAAGAAGCATCATCAGAGCCTCCTCTTCTGAGTAACGTGAGCATGCTTCTGCTCAGCTCTTGGAGAGATGAAACCATTGGAATCGTTCCACCTTCATAGACCATGTCAGCCTCTTTTCAAATACAGGGAACACTGCACATTGCCAGAGGTGAAGCTGAATTTCTAGAAACTTAACATTTATCTCTCCTGCCTTTGTAACAGGAGACGTGATTGTGTTAAAAAAAAAAAAAAAATTGTATTTGAAAAGCAAAATTTATATGGACTTTACAAGATTATTGTCTTCTTTTTTTTTTTGTAGCAAAATTATGATCAAATATTACTATGCTTGGACTGCACCCATTGCCAGTGTGTATTTTCCTTCAGATTTAAAGTGCTGATCCTGCAGATCACTGCTCAGAAGATTGCTCAAGCTGGCAACATTCAAGCCACTGATATCTGCATGTCGCTTAAGGATAAGTTACCACACACCATATGGCGTGTGTATACACCACACATACATACATACACACACCAACGCCTGTATGTATTTGACTTCATAAAACAGTGGTAAATTTGCTGGCCACATTAATATGTTTGCTAGTCAATGTCACAAAAATAAGTATTACTATGTGGTTGTGTTAGATAACTGCAAGCTGAGCAGCACAAGCAATTAAAAACCTTTGCCTGCACAGTACAAGAACTGTGCAAACGAAGTGGGAGAGCCCATGTGTGTTGCTGTGGGCATTGCTCTCCTTGCTGCCAAACACTGAGCTTCACTTGCAAGAGACCTCCACGTTTTTGATCTTCAGAGCACGTCTGTTAACATTTAGGTCTGTGCCGTTTAGAAAATCCCTATACTAAGATAATCTACCGGACTATGTTAAAGCCAACGGTGGGCGAAGAGACCTGCAGTCCAGGTGAGGAGGGAAGAGTTCAGAGGGAGAGTCCTCCCTTTTGGCATGTGAATCACACCACGATGCCAAGTGATTAACTCGCTCACCCAGTGCCATGGGGGGCTAAGGAGGCCGCTGCACCTAAACCCTCCTGCAATGGTAACGCTGCATACGGAGCTTGCTCTCCGGTCAGCAGGGTAATAACGCACAGATGACTGCCTTCTGGAATGTGTTACTAATTTCCGACTTTCTAAATGTGAGAAGAGTGATATAAGCTTGCCTGAAGTAAACATGAAGGATCCATCACTACACCTATTTTTGTTGTTCATTTATGTTTTGTTTTGTTTTCACATGAGAAGGTACAATGTCAGGAGTGCCTAATTTTGAAAATTTTCTAATTTCTCTTGGGAAGAAGTTTGAAATTCTGATTTCCAAAATCAAAAAAATAATCTCCTTCAGCTCCACAGACAGAGATAGCTAGCATGACCTTTGATTCTTTTTACAGATACGTAAATATATTATTTTAACTGCACATATTTTAATTGCATTACAGGAGAGGAAACCTGTAGTTGGCCAGCGCTTCATGTTGTTCCACAGTGACCCTCAAAGGATTTCTACACAGGTAGCAACATAAGTATTATTCACACATGTCTGCAGAATGTCTGGAGGTTTTTTTGTGGTTGGTTTGTTTGTTTTTGTTTTTAAGTACTGCTATATATAAATCTGTCTGGTGACTGACAATACCAAATCTTAAAGGATTCGTTTTTGTTGTACTGCATTTTTTTTTTATAGAAAAGGTATTTCATTGCAGTAAAATGATAGTCATTTATTACACTGTGTTATCAATTACATGTAAAGATGTCCAGCTTTCAAGTATTTACAGTTCTGCCGCTGTATAATTCATCTCTCTCAAACCCACAGAGCAAGTTTGTGAAAGACAAATATCTCAAACAGAAATATCAAGTCTGTTACATTATACATCAATACATTAACTTCAAGATTTAATGTGATATTAGATCAGAAATGAGCTTTCAGAGAAAGCCACACTACATGAAATATGGATTTAATCGTTGTTTTCCATCTTCAGTTACTCAGTATCTCATCCACCTGGCATTTACATCCAAACCCGGAGTTAGACATCCACTGAAACGAGAAAGTGCATAAACTGTTGGGTTTAGGGAAAACATTCCATAGTTATGCACTGAAATTTTCAAATACTTATTTTTAAAAGGACACAACTGCTTGCTAACCCCCTGCACCTTCTGTGGAGTGTATTTTGAAGCTTAAGCAAGGTTTTGTTGGCTTTTCTTCACTCTACAGGTGAAGTTTGCTGGCAAACAGTATCCAGATTCTGTGCCTTTTTACATTTTTGCAAACGTTATTAAATACATTCAATTTATGCCCACAAAGACATAGCACAGTAATTGCTGCCTTGAAGAGCTGAAGTGTAACACGAGAAGTTTCCCCTAAAGAGCCTAGTAGGAAACAAACACGTTTTCAGATTGTACTTGCAATTTTTGAAGCAATCTGAAAGTAAATAAAGTCGGTAGAAGTCATCTTCATCCTCCTCCATCAAGAACAACTCATTCCACAAGGATTGCAGAATGTGTTGGAAAGATTTGTGGGAGCTGCTGGTCCTGGCATGGGTTTGAAAACGCATTTCAGCCAGGGGCTCTTTCACTGTCCTCATTAGAAACCAGCAACTTGCCATTTTGGCTGAAGACCCAAGCACTAATTGGGCAAAATTCAATATGAATTTTAATGTCATATAAGCCTTGTCTTGGAAATGAATTTATTTCTCTCAGATTTGGCTCTAACCTGCTTCTGACCTATTCAGTTTCTTCATGAAGATGTATTTGTCTACCAAATTTGTGTACCAAAAAACCAAAAACTTTTGCACTTAAAATCAGTGAGCTTGATTTCAAACTAAGTGAAAATTGAAGTTAGGCTCAAGCATTGAAGCCTCTGCAAAGCAGAGAGAATTGTGAATAATGTTTGATACTAATTGTGTCTCTGTAAATACTTCGGTATCAATCAGCCCCATGCTCCTTAAGTGTGGGCTAACGTGCTGCAAGCCCTGTGCCGGCGCTGGGGAATCCTCTCCTGCAGAATTCATTGCCTTGATGCCCCCTAAGTGCTTTAAACAGGTGAGAGAGCCGAGAGCTGGCAGCGGGCCGTGCTCCCGGCGTGCTTAGGCACAGGTTGCGCTCTGCTTTGGAGACTGGCTCCCCGTCTGCAGGTGCAGCTCTCTCACCTCACACCGGCACCAGGAATTACGTTTCTGTTAGGCAGGCTGCAAAACCAGCACACATAAGAGACGGAGCCAGGGGCTCCTTTTCCCCTTGAGCACCGTCTACAAGCATCCGTGGGCAATGTACTCATGGCATGCTTGGCAGCTGAACTGTGCTCCCCAACCCGAAGGAAACTGGTATTTATTAAACTCTAATTCGCAACTCATCATTCCTGATTATTATCATTCTAACACCTCTTAAAAGGCCAGCTAGTTAACTCTATATCCAGCTCCCAAGAATTTCCTTTTTTTTTCTTTATTTTTTTTTTAATTCAGCCGGTGCTTTTATCCTGATATATATATCTGTATTTTTTTTCCATTAGCTGTTTGCACAGATTCTCTATGGCATGAAATTCCATTCACTAGGTTCCACTCTTTCTACCCTTAATCACCAGTAGAGGGAGAGGCCGGCTAATTTCCATAATTTATATCATCTCTGCGTTAACAGTACATCTAGTACTGGCAAGTTCTTTTCTATAAATCTGGTTCAGCCATTTTGACTGTGTGAGAATTCACTACAGATCATAATACAAATCACGGTTTGAAATAAGAAATACAAATCTGAATTTTTGTGTGTAATGTATGTTATATGCTTGGCCTAACTGGTTAGGAACAAACGAGAATATGAATTTCAAAATACATCATTTGTCTTTGATTATTTAAAAGTAATTGGGGCAACTACTAGTTGGTGAGAAAAACACCTTTCTGATGAAAGACTTTGGTCAGAACAGGTAATTCACAGTTATTTTTTTTATGGTACAAGAAGGAAGTTGCATTAAGGAAATAAGTGTAATACAGTAATTCTTCATACTATGCCAAACAGCACAGTAAGAGGAGAGTCAGATTAAACAGGGGGGAAGGCAGAACACAGACCTGCAAATCGTTGCTCACTGTGGCAAGTCTATTGGCATCAGAGTGAGAGTCATTATTCCAGAAAGAGGGAATGTCTGCATCAAATTCAGCAAGCTAATCCTACCACATTGCCCATTTACAGCCCTCTGTGAAGGACAGAGGAGAGAATAACATAACAGCATATCTTTTCTTCAAATAGTTTCATGGAGAAGATTGTTCAGAGGAAGCAACAGTATTGCAAGTTGCTCATATTCAAGAACTGGAATATGAATTAAGCATCATGAACCTGGCCATATTACAAAACAGAAAATAAAAGCAATTTTAATAAAATAAATTAATTCAAGTGAATTTTAAAGATCAAAAAATTGCATACAGTGCACCATAAGAATGAATTATCTCTGTTTTATAGTGTCAGGGGTAAGGTCATGACTTGATTAACTAAATAACAAATGCATATCATTTAGCAGCATGCTGAGCAATAGCATGGCATTTAATTTATCTGCAAATTCAGGCATGCAGTTCTGCAGGATTTATATGTTTTCTTCTTCCATATCAGGAAGTTAGATGGCTTGAGACTAAAAATGTGCTTTGCTAATTTCCCTGTGATGGTCTTTCAGTTGTTGGTATTTGTCTTGGAAGTTTCTTGTAACTGTTTATGCAGCTTCGATATCTCCAGGAAAAAAGCTGCAAACACTTTGGTTCCTTCAATGTAGTTGTATCTGTGAAGAAGGGAGGAAAGAGAAAGAGGAACTATCAGACTGTTTCTGCTGTTCAAGTTAACGGCCTGGTCCTGTAAAGTTTTCAGCATCTTCAAGAGAATTTGCAAGATTGGTCACCCAAAGAACCCACAGAAGATCCTCAGAATTATAAAAATGACTCATTTATCAGTCAGTGACAACTGTATCAGTGTTAGCTTCTTCATTCTATCTTGTAACATGGCTTACTCTAGTATAGGAGAGAGGAAAAAGAGGAAAATCAGCGCTGTAGGGTTGAGAAAAGAATTGTTGTTGTGTTCTAGCTCCCTGTTCACGCCTGCAGTGATGACAGTTTTTTTTATTTTCTTGAGTCATGAGTACAAGTGACAGACAAAGTAAATGGCCATGGAGGTGACTTCATTTGCCCCTCCAGTCTGCAAGATACCCATTTGTCTTGGTTTCATCCATTTACATTACAGGAACAGCAGGAAGGCATGGAGGAACGGCTTCCCGAGAAAAGGATTGGCTATAATTCCGGCTTCCCTGCAACTGGCTTTCCTCTGAGGGACTCTCGGAGAAGGCTTTTTCATTAGTGCTATAGCTCCTGATTACTGCTGCCTGTGGCTGCAAGGGCTGGGGCTACCCTGGGGAGGGGAAAAGGGGCAAGGGGAAACCAGGATTCCCCTGTCCCCGGTGTTAGCGTGGAGCTTGGCATGGCACACTGACAACGCTCTGAATAGTGTAGTGCCATTGCACCTGGAAGAATAATGAGGAGGCACAAGTCTAAGCTGATTTTGGTATAATTACACTAGTTTTGGTCCCTGTAATATAAATACATCTTTAGCTCCGTTGGCCCATAAGTGGAAAACATCCAAATCCTTTCCTAATTGCTTAACTGAGCACGTCTGGCTGGAATACTTCAAAATGGATGTGGTGAGGGAAAAGTGCCCTTCTACGTCATCATCTTTGAAACAAGAGGCAGAATTCAAAATGAAAATTGCCAATGTCACAGGTTTAAAGACTAACTACTCAATTTATGAAAAGTTATATAGCAGTATTTGATAAATTTGGAATTTTGTTTTCTGCATGGCAGAGTAACAAGTTTCCTTGAGGTGGCAGGTTGGGACAGGCCGCTGGAGAGTAAAGCATCTCATCTGGCAATGCTTGTGTGTGGCCACCCAGGTACTTCGGTTCTCCCCCCTTGTCTTATAGAAATAAAAGAGAAATAAATAGAAATAAAAAGAAACCTGCTTATTTTCTCATTCTGGGAGTGCTCCCCATCATCAGCTGCTCCAATTGGAAGCATTATCACACTTTTCTGCATTATAGTCTGAAACATTCTGGCAATAGGAATTGTTGAGCCGTCCCGAATAAAGTCTGGATCTTCTCTAAACACTGAAATACATGAAAAGTTTTGGCCTTATTATGTGAAATAAGGATCCTTTCTTCTGCTAACAAATGCTATCAAATATCTGCAAAATGCTCAAACAAAGAACTTCCTCACAGATTTTTTTTTGAGTGCTTAGCCAACTGATTTCATGAATCTGTTGCGCTCTACAGACCTCTGACTTTGAATCAGCACACACACACAGAGTGAGATCTTTTGGCTGCTCCTCCTAAGTACTCCCCAGTTCAGCAAAACACAAACACATAGAGGCCTGACTGGCTGAGAGGTCCTACCGAAATCAATGACAGATTTCTAAGGGTCAACAACTATACCAATGAATCAGGAAATCTAACTTGTTTTAAGGCTGAGCATGATTCCTTCTTAAACTTGCAGAGATGATAGTAAAAATGAAAAGACCTACCTGTTCTTACTGCCTTTCTTGCTGCTATATATATTGGATCATTAATATTAGCAATCCAGGGCTTTGCACCCAAAGGCATAGACACTTTCAGTTTGTTTGGGCTGTTCCTCTTGGAAAATACATCCTCCAAGTACTCCACCACCTACAAGGAAAAAATACACCTGAAAGAAGTATTTGTCTTGTTTTAGGTCATAAACTTACACCTGCATTTTCTAGTCTCATAAACTGCCAAAAGCTGGAAACACATAGTTTGCTGCTTTCTTTGTCAATTTGAGGTATTCAGAGGGACTTCATTTACATAGAATGAGCCAAAAAAACCCCAAACCAAACCAAACCAAAAAACAATGTAGGCCTCTTACCTGTTGTTTAACAACTGAAAGGTCCATGTCGGGGACTTGACGGATTGAAAATTTGCCTATGACTTTTGCTGGAATGACTGTTTTAACTCCTGGTTCGTGAAAAGCTCCTTCAATCCCATGAATAGAGAGAGAAGGATAACGCCACAGGTGTAGAAGTATCTCTTCCTTCAAAAAAGTAATATCCAAAATACAAGGGATGACACTAGAACCATTCACAATTTACAGAATTAAAGTGAACAAAAAAGATTTTTCCATCCTAAAATTTTACTTGGAGGCCTCTGTATTTTAAAGGTTTGTGTTTTAAACCTTGCTAACATATTTTCATTAAAAAAAAAAAAAAGCACTCTTCAATCAACATTATCAACATTGATTTACCTCAAAAAATATTTCACAGAATCACAGAATGGTTGAGGTTGGAAGAGACCTCTAGAGATCATCTAGTCCAACCCCCTGCTCCAGCAGGGTCACCTAGAGCATGTGGCACAGGGTGGCAGCCAGGCGGGATTTGAAGACCTCCAGAGAAGGAGACCAGTTATCCATGGACAATAGAAAAAGCAAACCATTATTAGGAAACATCTTGGAAGTAAAACATTTTTGGTGTAGATGTAAAATAGGCTAAAAAAGAGAATATATGTTGCATTTCTAAAAAATATAATTGGACGTCTCTTTTCTCCCCCATGCAATTTCTACTGAACAATTAACTGTATTATTTATATTTTTGTTAATGGTTGATATTTTGCTTTTTAGATAATGATAAATTGTGATAATTTCTACACAATCTGTGCAATATATGTTTAAACATTTTTACTGTATGTACTTTAGAGTAATAGAAAAATTTGAGTTGAAAAAAATAAATAAACCTGATGCTTCTTGGCTTAGAACAACTTCTGACTTGACCACCCAGTGATCACAGAACTTCTGACCTACTTGCAAGAAAAACCTGTGAACAATTTAGCCAGATTCTTTTAGAAGTACCAGACAGAACTCATAAGTTTTCCAAGTAGAGAAGGGAAGAAATTTTCTTTTACTAATGAGCATCTCATCTAAATAATACAAGAGGTAAAATGACTATAATTAATAGCCAAGTTGATCTGTTTTTCTGTAAAAGATAAGAAGGAAAAAACAGGAAAACGTTTATTCTAAAGAAGAAAAGAAAGAAAGGAAATACTATCATATCTAGCAGCTCTTCTTATATAAATTGTGATTGCAAAGCGGAACTCCACAGTGATGCTTCTTTATTTGTACTGCAATTTTATGAAAATAGATCCTCAAGTACACATAAAAGTTTCATTGCTTCATCCTGGTACAGGCACAGGACCAAGCTTTAGTATGTTTATGCTATCCTTGTATATTACTGGTAATTACTTGAGCTAATTCTGAGCTTTTTCCATGGGAATAATTGCATCCATCTTATATTATGGTATAATTACGTTAGTGATAAAAAATGAATGAGAATCCCCTCTTGTCTCCAGGCTGCCACTTTCGTGCTAAGCCTGCCCTTACCTACTTTTGTGTTGTTTTTATGTGATTTATATTTTAATTTAGGATGCAATTTGTAAATGCTGGCAAAGTTTTAGGAGTTTTTTGACATGCTCAGCAGACATGAAAGTCTGAATTAAACAAATAAAATGCCCAGAACGCATCAAACTAAAGCTGCCTCCCACTTTTCAGATCCGAATACAACTTCCTTTTTACCATCTGCTCTGTTTTGAGAGATTTAATACTTATTATGCTTCCCTGCTGGGTTGCAGGTTGGATTCTGCTGATCAAGAGAGGGGGTAGCCAAACTGTTGTACATTACTCCTTTTCATTGCTTAATCATTTTGGATCACCTTCCCCAATAGCTTTCATTTTCAGCAGGTTTATTTAATTTTATTGAATTTTTAATGCTCTGCACTCCTTTATTTTCTGGAAATTGCCATCGATTGAAAATATCTTTCAGTTTGACTTCATCCATAAATGTTATGAACAGGTCATTTACATTCTTTCTGCTGACGATTTATACAGATGCTATTTTACCTTGGTGTTGTAGAGGAATTTTTTCACTCCACTATTATTTTTCTGTTCCTCTATATCAAATTCAATTGATTCATACAATTTCCTCTCCTCCTCTGTCAGGGCAGCAACACTATCATAGATTCCAGGGATCTGAATTCGACCTGTGGGATCCACAAGGCTGTCTACAAAATAAGATGAAGATATCTGTAAATGTATGACCTGCTTCTAATTTTTATTTCTTTTACAAGTCTTTTCCTGTCTCCCTGACTCAACTCTCCTGAGTGACTGATTCCCAAACTGTTTGCAGCCATCGCATTGTGGCATTTAACTTGGGGTGATTCGTAATTCATTAAGAAATCTGTGGAGGGGCTGTTTGCAGGGTCTGCTTTCACCGCGCTGGCCGCTGACATGAAAACATCACTTTATTAAGATACAAATTAGCATCAAGAAAATCAGGTTTCACTAACTGGGTATGTACTCACTAGACTTCAAGTTGCCATTAGCCATTAACCATTCTTGATTAACATCAGCCTATAAACAAGTGTGTGAATGAAAACAGTTGGACGAGGCCCGAGCGCTGCTGGGAACGTCTTCTTCCTCAGCGACTGCACCCAGAGCGGTGCGGACACTGGGGCGCCTGGATCCCGCTCACTTCACAGAATCACAGAATCCCAGAATGGTTGAGGTTGGAAGGGACCTCTAGGGATCATCTAGTCCAACCCCCCTGCACACGCAGGGTCACCTACAGCAGGTGGCTCAGGGCTGCGGCCAAACGGGTTTGGAAGATCTCCAGAGAAGGAGACTCCACAACCTCTCTGGGCAGCCTGTGCCAGGGCTCTGTCACCCTCACTGTCAAGAAATTTGTCCTTAAGTTCCTGTGGAACTTTTGGTGCTTCAGTTTGTGGCCGTTTCCTCTAGTCCTATCAGCGGCCACCACTGAGAAGAGGCCGCCCCATCCTCCTCACTGCCTCCCTTGAGGTCCTTATAGACACTGCTCAGGTCTCCTCTCAGCCTTCTCTTCTCCAGGCTGAACAGGCCCAGCTCTCTCAGCCTTTCCCCACAGGGCAGGTGTTCCAGGCCCCTGATGGTCCTCGCGTTCACACTTGCCCTCGCGCAGCTCACCCGAGCTCGGTCAGCCCTGTGTGCGCCGGGGGGCTCCCATTGCTCCCAGCCACCCCCCGAGCCGCGGCGCCCGTCATTACCCAGCAGAGCCACCAGGTCTGTCATGGGCTCGTGGATGATGCCCCCAAAGGTCCCAGAGTGAAGGTCCTTGTCACCGCTTTCGACCTGTGTTGAAATTCCTCGGTTACATACCAATATTCCCTTCCTTACTGTTCTGCAATAACGTGTTTCTCACCGGAGCAGATACTTTCAGCTCTTCAAATGAGGCCATAAATAAATGGAAAAGTATTTTGTGTTTCTTTTTATAAAATGGACAATATAAGTTTAGGAATGGCCTGCTTCTGGATCAAAAGATACAGCTTGGTTGTAAACCATTAGAGAGAGAAATTCAGGTGTCTGTATTACAGGCCTTTGAAATCAACTGTCTCTCTCCATTCCCTCTTTAGCTTCAGTAAAATTAAGCACATCGCAAGTGCTTGTATATTGTATATACACACTTGTATATTACTGTTTCTAACATTATGGAATAAATCCTTCAAGTTCTTTATTCTTCTTATTTAACACAAAATCTTTATAACAAAGACAAGACACTTTGTTTTTTTGGCCATAAGAAAATGTACATCCAACCTTAATTCCAAATGGCAACAAGTAAGAATTTAGTGGTCTCTTGAATCACAGAGCATTAGAATACAGAAAGGCATTTAATTTATTTAATGGTTTCTTTTCCCAGATACATTTTCATACTCAGGTTTATCATAAACTATTTTCCTTCAACAAAATTGTTTATTCTTCTCTAAAGCTTATTACAGTCAACTGTCTGGTAGCAGCCAGAGATCATTTTTGATGTTTTAATAGTATTATTTTTCTTAACCAAGACTTAGAAGAATTGAACTAAGGCTGATGAAGTTCCTTCCGTTAAAAATGAATTTTGTTTGTTTTCAGACATAAAGGTTAATGCAGGGTTTTCTCTAGCTGTCTGGTTCTTTAATCCTGCTCCCTGAATTCTTTTATGATTTCACAGGAACTCTCCAGCTGAGGAATTTCTGCTCTTTATTTCACAATGGCTTCTGTTGGCTGCTAAATATACTACAGTGGTTACAAAAAAATGTGTGTATTTTAAACCCAGGGATCCAGCTAAATTGAATCCCCTTAGGTAGGTCCTATGCACTAAGCTGCTGCAAAGGGGCAGAGTAGCAGGGAAATCATTTTGGAGAGAGTCAGGGTGTTTGCACACACGTGTGTGTGGGTGTAGGAACAACATTGCAAGTGACCAAAGTTGATGTGAGCAGGGGGCAATGAGACCTGAGTCAAACAGTAGCAGGAGAGTAACGGGGTAGGAAAGAGAGATCAATGTGACTGCAGATGCCTCATTATCATGCACTGGGGGTGCCAGCTCAACCCAAGCTGTCCCCTTTACCTCCACGAAGAAGCAGGCGCTTCCCCGCGTGCCGTACGTGAGGGCAGGCTTCCTCTTGCTGAGCCAAAGGTTGTCCGAAATCACAAAGTAATCAACATCAGCAAAAAAGCACCGCTTCTCTTCTGCAAGCAACTTCTCTAGCCCCAGGGACCCTGCTTCTTCCATACCTTCAATAACAAACTTGAAGTTTACGGGCATAGCCTAGATGAAGTCCGGGTGAGCAACAAGCATTTTTAAAAAATAAAAAGAAACATTTAAAATGCAATAGCAAAAGTGTTTCCAGTGTGTATTATGACAGGAAAAGAAGGAAATAAGGTAAATGGTTGATTTTTTTTCCCCAGTAGAATAGCATTGACGGATACACACACAGAGTAGCACTGCAACACTTATTTTTCTTATGTGTTTTTTTTTTTTCCTCATTTCTGAAGAAGAATGCGAAAGGGAACATCTTTTTTCTTTTTTTTCCCCACTTCAGGTTTCCAGAAAACCTTCTGGATGGTCTGGAAATTTTCTGAGAAAACTAAACTGGTATCACCAGTTAGACTTTCCAAAGCAGTTAAAATATTTAGCAGTACTGAGAGAAATGCCATTTAGTGAGACAGTCCAGCAGGTTGTCATATTTCAACCTTTGTATTTCCACTTCTGAATTTCCACCAGTAGTACTCATATGGAAACCCCTGGCAAAGGACTATTACTGCTATTTTCACAAAATGTTATCTAAAGCCAGGGTTGGCCAGATTATGACAAAATGCTTCTGGTGATTTTATTATAATTGTCGGGTTAGCACTCATGAATCTATATGCCTGCTAGATAAGGATGCATTTCCCATGGAAATTAAGAGAACCTTCATTAGGGAAGAGCAAGGGTTAGAAATGCTTACATGTCACATAGAAGGAATAAATCTGAACTCAATTTCTATTCTAATTCATTTTCTCATTACAAGTTTTAAGATATTTTCCGTTTGTTTCAGTTCTCAGATTAAAACCAGGAATAAATGTCTAGAATTAGAGAAACATATTATGGATAAGTTCCCCAATAGTTCATCAAATGACCATAAAAATTTAGAAACAAACTGCTTGTGAATATTGTCTGATGATCTGTACTGTTTTCTGGGAAATTATAAGTTGTTTTTTTTCTTTTTTTCTTCTTGCTTGTTAAAGAGCCAGAATAACTTGGAATAAATTGGAAAGACACAGAAAGCTGTGACTGATCCATTTGCAATAGTCAGTAAGTGGGCAAATAACTTGTTTGCAAGTTCATTACTGGCACTTAGGGATATGCTGAGTTCAGGTCAGTATTACTGATACAAGAAAAGCATCAGTTTTCCAGAAGGTTGTGAAAGGACTTTAAAACCAAGACTTAAAGCACAGTCTATGTGCATAATATCTTAACAGAGGCGCAGAAATATTTTTCAGCAATCCAACAAAATATATTGTGGAAATTTGCCTCAAGGAAGGTAGCTAACCAGGTTTTAAGCATGGGCTAGATAACTAAAGCTATCTCAAAATTATTAAATATGCAGACTGACTTAAAGACAACTGTGCTGGTCATTGTAGTAGTTCAGGCAAGAACTTGATTCCTAGAGACTTACCAGTCTCTAAGGGGGTGTATATGTGCATGGTTAATGCATTCATGCCAAGTATTTTCTTTGATAAATCTAATACATTGTTGAAAGAATAGTACATTACATATGAGCATTTTTAGGTACTTATTCTCTTTATGCCTATACACAAACTGCAGGTAACTTGTAGGTAGCCGGGACTAAAGATCAGTAGAATGTAACAGCAGAGATGAGTCTTTATGACCAATCCCTGATTTATGTAGTTTTACGATTTTAAAAGTGCTCAAGAGAATAGTTCTCAAGGGCATTTAATGTATGCAATATGTTTTGAATGCTTGCCTTCTCCCTGCCTGTTTTACTCTGCAGGGCAATGACAGCAACGCCATGCTTACATTGCACACAGCCTATTCAAAATATAAATGCTCAGGACAGACAGTTCCTGGAGTGGGACCAGCGTCCTAGATGTAGCATTAGAAATAAGCTAATATTTCAAAATGCACATAATCTGTTGGAACAGACACATATCATCTAACTCACAGGAGGGGAGATTTATTGCTCCAGAGAGATACTGTAATAATAAAAATATTTCTCTCCAATACTTACTAACTTCAAGGCTCTGAAAGTTTCCACTGCATTTATCCAGGCTAGGACAGGTCCTTTATTATCTGTTGCTCCACGCCCATAGAGATTTCCTTAAAAAGAAAAGAAAAAATTTTTAGGCAACCTTTGAAACTTCTCTTGCCGCTCCAGTGCAATCAGAAATCCCTGCTGCCAGGGAAGTCACAGTGGCATGTCAAGTGAAGGGTCACGAGATCACGAGATGTTCGTTGCCTTGTTTTAAGGGAGGTGAGGGGTGTTTCCCAGCGGCCTAGCACGTTCCTTCCTTACCCACGTTATTGCATGTGTTTGAGTTTCGCCCTTGCTCGTGGAAGCTGTTGGCTCACACCAGGCATGCCTGGCACCTCCGGCAGGTCTCGACACAACATGCACCTTCTGCCTGTGGATCTGTAGAAGGCCCCGCTGAAGGCAGTGGAGTTACTGCAATGTGATTGTTTGGAAATGATCCCCACAAATGGAAAAGAGGGACTTAATTGCTACAGCACAGAACCGGCAATCAGGATTTCTGAGTTCTCAGCCTTCCTCACCACTGACCCTCCATCTCTGCTTTTTCTTCTTCCAGTGAATGGTGTTTTTTGTGCCCAGCTGGTTGCAGAGGAGGGATCACCACATTAAGCAGGACCCCTCCTTCCTCCCCTGTGAACGCTCCTGCTTTGCAGTGAGGAGGGCTGAGGGAGAACAGGATTATGTAACAAGAACAAACTCTGGGAGGGAGGGTCATGATTGATTCACCAGCCCCATAACAGTATTAGAGCAGAAGTGCATTCTCTGTTTAATAGTCTATAAAGCAACACTAATCTCACGTGGCTCTTCCACACCAGATATTGAGCTCTGAGATTGAGCCACACCAGATACCGAGCTCTGATACTCTGAGATTTCACTAGTCAGAGCATAGTCATCTAGACCCAAGTCCACAGGATTTGTCCCAGAGGCTTCCATGAGAGAAGTCATCATGCTTCAATTAAATACACAAGATATATAACCTCTTCCCTCTCCAAATCTCGGTGATGCATTCACATAATCATGCCAAACTCACAATCAGGTACCCACCATTTATTTCAGTCAGCGTGTAAGGGTCAGTTTTCCAGCCGTCTTCTTTTTTGGCAGGCTGCACATCCACATGACCATAGAAACACACGGTGGGTTTTTGTGGATCCTTGCCCAGTTCTGCAAGAATGACAGGTGGCAGCAGTAGGTTCTGGCCATCAGGCAACTATAGAAAATGTTAAAAAAAAAAAAAAAAAAAAAACTGCACTTGCAAGTGCCATAAAAAGAACTCAAATTTTCACCACTGAAAATACTTTTACATTACTCTGATTTGAAATACTCTGATTTCATCAGATCACTGAATTTGATTTTGACTCCAACTCAAAACTACACAGAGAAATTAAGATCCCCTCCCCACCCAGTCAACTTCTGTAGGGACTTTATGGAGCTCTTCTAAAGTGTTACTTCCACAAAGGCACTCTTTACTGAACTGTTACTTCGCTCAGGAACAAATCTTGATGGTAGAGAAGACAAAGCTGTAGTGTGGAGTGACAGAAGTACCTGTCCCGACACTTAAACAGCCAAAGCCACACAGACACTAACTGGCAGGTTGGTTTTGCAACAGACAGATACTAGGAGGCCTGTAGGACCTCAAAGAAAGAAATGAAATGAAGTTGTGCTGGCAGAAGGCAGCAGCAGCTATTTCAGGCTATTTTGAAAGCAAGTTAAGACTTCAGATTAATCCTGGGATGTACAGCTGTGTGAAACAGATCTCAGCATTGGTCAAGGGCTGGATGACGTTGCGGCTGCACGTCTCACAGAAGTGAGAGAAACAAGAATTAGAAGAATGTATGTACTACGTTGTATCTGCAGACGGTATTAGTGTGTTGCAATATTAAAGATAGCAGCTTCTTCCTCAGAAAAACCCAGACCCAAAAGAAAAAACAATTTTGCAAAACAATAGTTCTTTGTTAAGGAGAGAAAGGCGTCTCTGGGGTCTTCTCCGAAAACAGTTCATCCATTTCTGTTAATTCCCTGTTGTTCTTAACATAGACTGTTGCTACATATCTTGGCAATCATAGTTGTCTACCACATGCATGCTGATGTTTTAATTTTAAATGTATTTATTACAACCAATGAATTACATAACCTTAGATTATTAAAGTTTTCCTGTTCTGCAATATCTTTGTGCTAGGACTATCATCAACCTTCCCAGAAGCCCCAGAGAAAGACAAAAACAACCAGAGAGTTAACGAACTTTTAAGTTCTTGTTAGCTTAGAAGCCTAACGGCACAGGGCAGGAAAAAAAGACCCACTATGGTAAGAAGTGTAAACGAGAGACAAAACCTTCTCAGAGATTAACTCTTGTCTGCCATTTTCCAAGAATCATCATTAAAAATGAACAAACACAACAAGGCTTGCAGTGTGTGACAGAAGCTTCCAAAGAGAAGATATTCAGGATATCTAGCCCTTTTTGTCTAATAACATTTTCCTTGTAAAAGCTACCTCCCTTATATGGAGACTTTGGTGAAAAGCCCATGCTGACAAATGCTTCATTATTAATAGAAGCATAAAAATGCATCCTGGTAAAAATTTACCCTTACATTTTTGCATACTTCTTTCATGCAGTTAAAAGTGTTGAACAGCCCCTGGTGTGCTGATGACATCCACTTGCATTTGGATTGTCTGTACGGCCTCATAAGGTTATTTATATACAGCCTGGGGAAGGAATGAATTTGGCAGATATTATGTGACTATGGGATATTGAAAAACTCACGCCCAACTACCAAGCATATGAATAAGTCATAGCATATACAGGCATACGTGTAGGAGTGATAGGTATATAACGTGATAGGTATAACATGAGACGAGAAAATCCAGTATTTTAGATACAAGACTGAAAGAGGCACCTGATGCGACCCCTGGTTTACTGAGTTAACAGTGGCTCCCAGTGCGTTAAGTCTGTCGGCTGCTAATGCCACCATTCGTATTACTTCTCTCCTGAGATCTGGTTGCACGGAATCGCTTTCCACCGCCACCCATTCCTTAAGGTTCTGGATAGGAAGACAAGAGATATAGCTAAATAAACCAGCGGATCTAAAAAGCAGGACTCTGCTGTTTTGTCTTTGAACACAAGTAGTATCGCTCTTGAAGGTGTTTTCCTTTCCAGCCTGTTACAGCAATGATGCAGACTCTGTACCTTTACTCTGTTCAAGGATTGTCAGGACCCTTGCTCACCTTATTTGCATCTGAAACGTCCGCTTCAGACTTGGCCCACAACTAAAGCATCAGCTCCAGACTCCGTCATCTGTCCTCTGCAGGACTTCCCCCCAAAACCTCTCCAGACCCCGGCAGGAGCTGCTTGCTACCCTCCTCGCTCGTGCCACTGCGCCTCTCAGAGCAGCCCCGCTCCTGGCAGAAAAGCTTCGGGCCGCAGAAGAACTGCCGAGATGGCTTCCTGTGGTTCAGGATCCTTACTTTTTAAGTAGGCAGGGCACCCACTGTCACCAGCAGATCTAAAATGGAGTCTCCAAGGAGTTAGACTGGATCACAACCAATAGTTTGCATTGCAGAAATGCCCTTGGGTCTAAATTATCTGGGCAGTCCTCATAAAGATTCAGAAGTGCTCGTAACTTTAAAGCATAAACAATATTTGCAGGACTAATTATGCCCAATTCCTGTTTCGGCCTTTTCCCAGGAAAACAAAAAAAAAACAAAAAAAAACAAACAAAAAAAAAAAATCAGAAATGGCATAAGATTTGGCTCTTTAAGAGCAAAGCCACACCAAAAAAAGCAGCTGTGCTGCAAAGCAAGCGAGAGGACATCACGCCGCGTGTGCTTCTCGGGTCCAGCTAAGGCTTTGCCTCGGTGATGCCCAGGTGTGAGCGGGGGCTGCCTGCAGCCCTCCTGCCCCGGCAGCCGCGTGCCCGGGGCCCAGCTCCTTCCCGCGGGGCCGTGCGCCGGCCCCTCCAGCACCACTCGGCGCTCTAGTCACCTCGCTGCTACATGGCTCCTACCTCAACAAAGACGTCCTGATGCAGGTCAATGTACTGGAAGAGCTCAGTCTCCAGCGCTGAAGAGGAGGAGGAGGAGAAGGAGGAGGAGGAGGACATCCCTGCCTTAAAGAGCAGCACAAGGACAGGATCTGAAAGATGAAATCCAGCATGTTAAGGACATCCTTCAAAATACACTTTCTTCAGTGCTAGAAGTCACAGACAGCTGACAAGCGATAGCCTACTGAAGTCTCATTTAAGTCCTTCAAGACAGAAGAATGTATATCTGAAATATTTTATCATATACAGACCACAATAACTTTATAATTGTGTTTATAGAAGAAAAAAATGTGAAAAATACAGCAAAACAAAGAATAAACAGCTTTGCATTTTCTGTTTTGTGAGTAAATTCAGGGAGGAACGTTTTAAAGAAACATCACTGCTTCACAGTTTTCAATGCAAACACTTCAGATCACATGTTTCCAACAGGCAGCCACAAGGGAAGACTTGCAAACACCAACACCCACCAGCTGCTCGAAATACTCATCTTTCTTTTTCTTCATTCCCAGAAGAAAGGAGAAAAACAGATTCAGTAACACACATTCCATGTTTCACATGGGTACTGGATAACATTCCCGACACTAGAGAGGATTGGGCAATAAATAGTTTTTGCAGCTAAATACAAACAGTCACAAAACCAAAACATTTGATAAGTGCAGAAGTCATTTGGTACTTACAAACCTCTCTGATATCTTATTTTTGACTAGATGAATGAAGATTTTAAAAACGTAACATTTCCCAAAGCGTTTTGCTTCCTTTCCAGAGTTTTCCAGAGTTCTCTTCTGTTCTCCGGAGGCGGCTGCCAGTTGCTCGAGCGTGTGCGAGTTGAGCAACCCTTCGAGGGTGGAGCTGAACGGAGCAGAGCGGCCGCGCTGCGCACGGGGACGGGGTGGCTTCCAAGGTCAAAACTCTGCACTGATGCTAGAAAACATCCTATGCTAGCGACACAAAACATGCAGCTGCGCCTCCACTCCTCTGCTTCTGGCATTAATTTTGAAGCGTTACTAAGGAATAGCCTACATAAACCTATAGTTATGACAAGCTTCAATTCCGTTTGCTTGACAGAGACGAAAGGTGGAACCCCAAATGTGACGAACAAGAGGAGGAAAAGGCAGGGGAGAGCGGGTGGGTGGCGATGGGAATTCCGATCGCTGGCGCCGCCGGAGAGCTGAGGCACCGCGGCGCTGGGACGTGCGGCGCGCGCAGCCGCTCGCGCTGGGCCCCTGTTCAGACCAGGAAAGCACAAAAGGCCAGGAAAGACGTTTTCTTAAAAGCATAGCCATACCCTTGTAACCCGGTTGGAGCGTTCAGGTGACTGACGTGCCAGACCTTAATACCCCACAGAGATGAAAGGCTTGATCTTTGAAAAATCAAAGGGGAGCCAGCACCTTTCTCACCCAGGTGGTGCCAAGCCCGAACGTCTCTGGTGGTTTCGCTGTGGACAGAAAAGCTTGCAGGACCTGCTCTTAAACAGGAAACTGTTTCTCCCTTTGTCAAAGTGTAGCGCTGAGCAAAAAACTACAGCTCTGTTGGGCTGTAGAGACAAATTGCACAGAACAGCTTTGCAAATACCTTCTGAAACACCTGCTTATAACACCTGTTTTAGCAACATATTAAGTGTCAGATCTTAAAGTGAAGACGCACTGTGGTGATTCAGAGCATTTGAGCTTGAGGCTGCGGCAGGACCAAGCTCGGGCCCTGCTTTCGGGCCTTTCCCGGGGCAAGGGCGCTGGGCACTGCCCTGGGAAGGCCTCGGACGCCCGAGGCGGCAGCCAGCAGCTCCTGCTGCCTCTGGGCACTGCCCTGGGAAGGCCCAGCGCCGCTTTGGCAGTAAAGTACCGTGGCATTGCAAAGCACGGCTACGGAGATCACTTGTTCGCTGGGGTAGGGAAAATCCACATTGTCGCCGGGGAGGGATTAAATGTAGGAATACTGCGTAAATGCTAGAATTTGCTAGGGAAAATAACCCTCAAGTGATGATGAAAGTTTGGCTTTCTTCTCAACTGGTTTCCTCTGCAGAGAAGCAGCCTCCAGCCGGCGGAGCTAGGCAGCCATGCCCTGGCGCGCTCCCTTGGCCAGCCGCAGCAGCGGCAGCTCGGCCTGAAGCAAGGGGAAACTACCGCAGCGAGTCGTGAGGCGATCACAAAGCATCCAGAACGCTGTGAGCAAAAACAAAACATCCTCAGGGGTTAGAAACAAAGAATTGGTGGAGCACAAGTTGCCCATGAGGCAGCAGTGCCAAGAAGGCCAATGGGATCCTGGGGTGCATTAGGAGGAGCGTCTGCAGCAGGTCGAGGGAGGGGATCCTGCCCCTCTACTCAGCCCTGGGGAGGCCACACCTGGAGTCCTGGGTGCAGTTCTGGGCTCCCCA
>VZSV01000039.1:1248438-1290801 GCA_013398735.1 Nothocercus julius | reverse complement strand
TGAGTCTATGTTTCTATGACAAGGTTTCTAGTTTTAGAGCTGCAGCAGGCATAGCTTAACCATACAGCTTTTGAAATGAGCATCCCCTACCTCAAATTCCCACTTTGGCTATTACTTCTGGCCTTGGATTGTGCAAACGGCTGCAGATATTTGGCCCCTGTGTGTCTTTCCCAGGGCACGCGTGCCGAAGCACCACCACGTACCCATCAGCAGGGCTGCAAAGCAATTTTAGCAGAGCAAGAGCAAGCTAGACCAGGAATCACAGGCCTCCACGATGTCACCTTGGTCCCTAATGGGATATGTTAGTGATAGAACTGAGGCCCCAGTGCCTGCAGGTGCCCAGGCAGATGATGAAAGGTTGTTTGAGCCAACCTTGCAGGTTATGTCCCAGAGACCGCTCATACAGGGAGAAGAGCTGCGGGGAAAAGCCAAGCATGGAGCCTGTATTTCTTTTCCTTTTGTTGCCCCTCACTGCGCCCTGGCAGCGCTTCAACCAACTGTTGGTCCCACGTGGGAGAGGTTTACGTTTGTGCTGGTTCTACCATGGGTGTTGCTGACAGAGATACCAGCACTTGAGGACTTGAATCCGATGTTTATCTAGAGAGAATTAGGGGTTCTTGCTTTCATTTAATATGGAACATGGTTTGTGGTTTTATTGCATTATTCTCTCTGCCATTTCCAAACCTTGATGAAGAAAATATTTGCAGAAATCCCTGTCTCCTCAGTTAACCCCACCAAATACAAACCAGGCATCTCTGGGGTCAGTTACCTGCAAAAAATCCCTCTTGGGTCTGCCACCTTTCCACAAGGGAGCAGCACAGTCCATAACATGATTGTCAATGTAATGGAGTTTGCACAATGAGTAAGTACCCATTTCTTCATCATATGATATTCCCTCTCTGCTCCTATATTCTGTTTTGCTGAATCATTCTAAGAAGAGCAAGCATCACTGGCAGGTTAGGATGAGCTGAAGAAAAGCAATGCTTATAATACTCTAAGGACAGACTCTCAAAAAGTCTTTCTCATACTTGAGAACAGTACTACGGGGCTACAGGGCGGGTGGTCTTCCTCCTCACATGCAAGTGGCCTGGAAAGGTGCAGGCCCGGAGATATATGTCTGCAAGCCACACTTTGTTAGCTTTTTAGCTGCTTAAGAAAAAAAAAAAAAAAAAAAAATATTGCAGAAGACCAGCATTCAAACAAGGAAAAATTCCCTAGAAATAAACTATATTCTGCAAAAATTTCCAAAGAAAGGCAGACTTTAATAGAAGCTTATAGAGGGTCACGAAAATAAAAGCTTTCATAACAGAAATAAATATGAACTGTGGCAAAGTTCAGAAAACGAATGCAAGGAGACACTTACTCTGTCCTCCAGAGCAGCAGAGCACCCTCAGTACTAGTAAGTGTCCCAAGGAACTGGAGAGCAGCGTCGTCGTGCTGCGCTTTGGGGAGGCAGCGGGGCAAGGAGCAGACGGCGGTGCCTCGCAAGGCAGCGCTCAGGAGGGGCCGTGCCGCTGGAAAGCCCTTGGCGAGCGCCTGGGAAAGCTTGCGGAGGAAAGGGGAGGCCGCTTAGCAGAAGAGTGGAGAGATTTCGGGCAAGCCTAAAACAGCGCAGTGTTGCAGGAGGGTGGAAAACACAAATTTCGAAGGAAGATAAAGCCTGGGAAAGAAAGAAAACATTCTTCAGTGTTCGATTTCAAGTATATACGATTTAGTGTCATTTTAAAGAGCAGTTGATGCTTATGGAAAAATGTAATATGACTATTTTTAGAAGTAACCCATGACAGTCAGGCAGTTTCTCTTCCTTCATTCCTTAGGAAAGAGAACATTTTGTCTCACTTCCCTCCTGTCTTGTCAAGTGCTGCTAAACGAAAAGTTACTGCTCTTCAGGGCTCATCTAATGAGATATTCGCGTAGCTGCTTTACGACGATGAGCCTTTGGCGTCGTATCCACTAAACTCAGTAATTGTGGGGGAGCTCCGGGCTGCGCGCTGCTCCCCGCTGCCAAAGCCGGCCCGTCCCGGGGCCTTCCCTCCCCACAGCGCCGCGTTTCGCCAGGGAGCCCTGGGAGCAGGAGGGCAGAGCTGCCGCAGAGTCGCGGGTCCTCGAGCCCCGAGCGGCCCAGGAAGCCTCCGGGAGCCCAGAGCGGCTCCCAGGGCTGAGCGTCCCCCTCGGAGCGCCTGGGTGCGCGTGGGAGTGAAAATCCTGGCATGAGAAGAAAACAAGCGTGGAGAGAAAGGGAGTTTTGCTCGCGTGTCTCCGGTCAGTGTTTGACCTCTAATTTCGTCTGAGATGTGACCAACATAGGAAGAGATTGTGGTTTGTATTCCCCAAATGGATAACCTAAACCTAAAATGGATAGTACGAAAGCAAATAAACTATCCTGAAAACAGAAAAAAATACACATAGAAAGACAATATGAAGTGTGTACACGCATGTGTTGGAAAAAAACCTGAGCGTTTTGTAACTGACCCATGGAAAAATCAAGTCAGCAAGTTTCAAAATTGCAAACAACATGAAGGACATTTGACATGAAAAGAAAAATGCCTATGACAGTAGAAGCTCATTAATCAAACAGATGTTGGGCCGTCCTGAAAAGCATATTCCCTCTAAGGAATTACAGTCAAGGAAGATAAACAAAGTAACTAGGTTACTGTTTAACTAACTTAATGACACCACAAGCAGGCCAAGTGCCCCACCTTTGGTGGCAGCAGCCCGTCCAGCCCAGCCTCCCCTCCGGCTGCCTGGTGGTAGGGGAGGCCCTGCGAGGCAAATCATGGCTCTCCCTGCGGCAGCTGGCCAGGGGAAGCGCCGGCCCCTGCCCGGCGGCGGCGGCAGCCGCGGGCACCCAGACCCACGCGGGGGCTCCCGTGCCTGAGCAGAAAGCCTGACCCTACTTGAAATGACTCAAGACGTGGCATCAAATGCGGTAAACTACAACAGCAACGAAAGCGCTCGGCGGAGTCGGGCGTTTGCTGACGGGTGTGATCTTGAGTGAGGGCTTTCTGCAGTCAGCTCTTACAAGTGTTGCAGTGTGAGCTAGGGGCATTTCAGAGAGCAGGAGGGAACGGCCCTGCACTTCTTGCTCAAGCTGACCCTTTAACTACAACAACGACAAAAGGGACTGTTTATTAGTTGTGTTTTGCTGTGTTACAAATGATGTTAAAAAAGAAAGCCCTTACCTCTCTGTGCCCTTGTTTTTCAGCTGCCTTTATGGTTGGTGATGAGACTCTGAACTGGAAAAGTCTGTGTTTCTACCTTTAGAACAGCAACATTTTATCTCTGTTCACTGATATGTTCTATAGTCATGAAGGGTTACTTATAAACTAAAGATTAACTTTCAGGGTAGATTTTTAAGCCTGCTTCTCTACCATGTCATAGTCCAAGCAAGGTACCCAAGTAACGACATCGAGCCGTAAGAAATTTCGTCATCTCTTTGGTCCTTTTTTTCTCTTTGGCCATTTTGTATAAGTACCTGTTTCAAGCAACAGTCTTAGCATCAGGAAGCACTCAAGTTTTGATAGGTGTTGATAGGTGCAACTTTTATAATTTTTTTTAGAGGACTTACAGAAGAAGGAACTTGTGTTTGTTGTTTTGAACTGAAAACCTAAAGAAAAGTATTCTGCCACTGTTATCCATGTGGTTAGATTCAGTCAACATTCTGTATTAACAGGTACCCCTTCTAACAGGAATCCAAAGTCCTGTCTCAGAGTCTTAAAAAGACTTTTGCTTCTTTCAAGTACTTGCTGTTCTTCTGATTAATATATAAAACCTCATTTGCAAATGAAATGCAAAAGATGAGGAAAAAATGATTATTTGCAGTTTTTTTCAATACATGCTTTCTTATATAAAAATCCTGCCTTTCTTTATCCTACTTTAAATCTGATTTGCACTGGAGTCACTCTTGAATTACAACAGTAGGAGCGAGATTTGAAACAGGCCTACTGAGTTTATAGTCATTTAACCACGTGCAGGTTTTTTTCACTTTTTACTGCTGAGAAACTATAATATTGTGAAATGAAAAAAGTGATGATTGCTTTATAGCTTATTATTTCATTGCTAATTGCTGAGGAGCAGCAGTTTACAGCCTAAAACTTGGAGCAAGGTTTAGAGTCCATGGTGTTAGAGATTTATGGCTTTATGATCATTACTATATTTATAGAGTATCATAAACACTGCAAGGATTGCTTAGAAGCCTTTTTAAATGCAGGCAGCTTTATCTCCTTTATAAAAACCACCATTTTGACAGTAGCTTATTAACTGCAAGAAAGCCTAACTTACGAGGAAAGATTAAAGAACTCAGCTGGACTAGTTTGGCCAACCGCTGAGGCAGACGCCTCCTTTCTGGCATACGACAAGTCCTTAAGCAGAAGCAGACAGATTTAACTACGAGAGGAGAAAAAGGAGAAGGAATTGAAAGAGATAAAAGGAGTAACGTCTTTGCCACTCTTGCTTTTGAGAATGTAAGTTACCAAGAGCAGAAATTGTCTCCTGCTTGGCATTTCTGTTGCTACCTTAGGGCAGCAGCCGCACTTGGCTATGAAGTGTGGATAAAGTAAGAGTAACTTTATTTCAGTGGCACTACCACACAACTTAGTGTACCTTAATTGTTACCTTCATTAATGCTGCCATTGCTTAAGGTGCTTTTAAAAGGGAGCAAAGGTGCTTTTGTGAGCTCACTCAAAAGTGAGCTTAAGATGCTTTTAAACGAGCAAATACGCTGTCAGCAGTACTTCATTCATGGGCAAATGCACTTTGCAAGCGTTTTCAGTTCTACCTGTCTCTGAGCAGCTTCCTCCTGCTCCCGACGGCTGTGCTTCCACCCCCAAAGGTGCAGTGTAGCAGGGGAGCGACACTGAAGTGCTGTAATCGCAGTCGTACGAGGCTTTTGCTGTGGCCTGCTGGGACTTCTCAATACACCACTTTCATAAAGCTTAAAAATCCTTACCATGTCTCGGGCGCACAAACACGGACACTTCACCCGAACGCCCCACGTGTCCGTCACCTACCGGGATTTCTGCTCCCGCTCCTCGCGCGGCTGCAGCAGCTGCCCCTTCCCGCACCGCTCTGCAGTTCGGAGGGAGTTTCTCAGCCATCGCTGATAGAGATAGTCCGAATGATGTCAAAATCTGCTACCGAGAGTAAAGTAACAGTGCCTGCTGTTCAAACCGATGGGACTACGTGAGGAGAGCTGCGCAGGCAGAGAGGCGCCCGACTGCCGACAACACCCCACGGGCGCATTTGTGGAAGGCCTCCTGTCACCCAGGCAAGAGGCCCCTCCGCGCTCCGTGGCGGCGGTGGCTGCAAGCCGCCCTCCTCGCGAAGGGAGGATGCTCAGCACCCTCCTCCTGCAGGAGGGCCCCAAAGAGTCAACACCATCTGCAAAAAAAACCAGCAGCTCTCCCTCTCCGCACCCACCTGGCAACTAGCTGGTTTTGCACAGCTCTCCACACGTCCAGAGGCTAAGCAGTAAGGTCTGCAGAAGACTGCACAAGTCCCCAGTGCGCTGCCTTTTAAACTACACCCTCCTGAAGACTGAGGTAGAGAAATTTTTCCAAGAGCGAGATTGTAAATTCATTTTCTTTAATGATTAGGCCAAAATATTTTCAGATACTAATTGCACTGAAGTGATGACAAGGGGGTATTCTCATCTTGATATCCATCAGAGAGCTTTCTTGAGCCAAGTAACACAGCATTCCCTTAACAGTAATCAATACTACTCACACAGGTGAGATTTTATCCCCTATATAACTCGGTGGTAGCCAGAGCGCAGCGACACGCAGGCGCCAGCCTGAGGACGGCCCCAGGAGACGTGGGCTGCAGCAAGAGCCCGAGCAGCAGCACACGTTACCCCTTCTGCATCCAGCACTTGCAACTTAGGGCAAGAAAGCAGAGACCGAAGGGAATGACATTAATAAAATGCACTCAGTGTTCCTGCCATGTTTAGAGGGGTACAAACATATTTTATAATGTCAGCCTTAACATTTCGTAACAGCTTCTGCTTGTGCTAAGTCTGCTTTCACTTGTCTGATGATTCACTGCTGGGCTAAACAAAAAGTTACTATTAAAAGGATTGTTAGAGGCACATCTCCATTTTGGAAGCAGTGATTAGATGAATGGGAAGGCTGGTAATGGTTCATATATTGCAAGAAATCCCACATATGAAGAATCTTAAACTCTGTATTGGGAGCCAAAGCTGCTCAAGTGAAAGGTACAGGCAGCCATCGTGTCCTGCAGCCTGAGCTGCAGCTTCACCTCTTCAGTGCTCATAGGCCCTACGCCGCCTGGCACCAAACAGTGTTTAGGTAAATCCCACATCATTTCAGTCTCTTAAATCCCAGTGAGCAGCTCATTTAAACAGTCACTTATTTCTGGACTTACTTCTTTGGCCATGGTCTGGAGCACAATGGACTTAAGGAGGCTCTAGGTCCAAGCTGTGCACTGAGTAACTTCTGGGGGGATTTCAGGTGAACACCAAGGAACCACAGACACTTGAGAGGTGTGCAGCATTCCCACACACACAAACCTGCCTTTTAATTATCCCGAGGGGCTCCTCTTGGCTGGGGAGGGAGGAAATGCTCTGCCAGGAGATTAGAAAGATAAGGCAATGCCCACAGCTGAGACTTCAGGTGAATTCTATAGGAAAGAGGGGAAAAGAGAATAAAGTGCTTTTTCTTTCCCTTATAATCACTCAATTTCCAAAGAGCCATGTTTTTACCACAGGAAAAAAAAGCATCATCCTGAAGTAATGCGTGACTGATTCCTTTTGAATTATCTCAGCATGCTGTCATTTTATTGGAGATTTCTTTCATCCTCGTGCCTAGTAATCGGGCCTTAAACCAGATAACTGGCTTACTGGGATCAAGCTCTCAAATTCAGAGCACCACGAAAAATGCATAGAGGGTTTTTTTTCTTTAAAATGAAAGATAAATGGATAGTTATCCAGGTGATGTGTCACTTTAAACACTGAAATACTGGGTTGGCACTTTTTTTTCCCCTTACTGGCATTTAGTGTATTCCTTTCATAATAACAAAATGTAAGCAATCCTTTTTCCTCCTGCCCCAGCAATCTTGAAAAATCCATACATTGAACATTGATACTCTGAGCACTGATAGATCTGAAAAATGAAAGACAGGTTGAGCTTGCAAATTTAGGCATCCTGTGCCAATACGCTTCAGTCTTACCTGAAAACCTCTTCTCCCACTCTCAGATTACAAGAAAGAGGCTTTTATATCCATTTTGATAGAGTTGTTAGTTTTGAGATGCAAAATAATTTAGTAGGGGGAAAGCAGCAAGGATTCTGGCATGTCACTTTCTAATCAACATCAGTAAAAATATTTAGGTTAATTACAATCCATTGTTTTGCATTAAATTCTTAACCAAGGTATGTGAAATTAAGATATACCACCCTGCTTCTGTTATAAAGCAAGAAGTTTTGAACAGTTATTTCAGTTTGAAATCACCATATCCTTTAATTTAGGTCCAAAATTAAATTTTCAGGTTTACAGATCACTTGCTCTATCACCCGAAATTTTTACATTCCATCTGCCAAGAAACAGATTAATACGTAATGTAGGAGAATTATTTGAATTACTCTTGATGACAGATTCCAATCATTCAAATTGAATACGTGACAAATAGGTGGCACATACCTAAATTTATGAACACATTAATATGTATTTCTGCATATATTCTGTATAGGCATATTTGTATGGATATAAAATGGATGAAAAGACTATTCTATCACAGACTCACAAAAAAAAAAAAAAAAAACCCACAACTCTTATTGCAGATCCCTTCTATTTAACTTTAGTGCTAAGGATAATGATTTTTGGAACCTTTCTTCCACAGCCTTAAAGACTTCTGGCCTGTTAGTGGCTGGGATCGTGTCACTAAAACTTTCTTCCGTATAAGTCAAGTCATTAGAGGAGCTAGAGGAACACATATTGCTGAGGCCCTCGCAGCCTCCTCCGCGGAGGCCCGGGAGCTGAACCTGTCGCACGTCGGGAGCGGCGGCGCTACCAGCACGGCTGAGTGCAGCTTCCAGGCGACTGCTGCGTCCCGGGAACCCAGCCCCTGTTTGCCCAAAGACAGAGGTGGAACCGCAACACCTGAAGAAAACGGAACGCATCATCTTAAACATTAATACTTCATGCTGGTAACCCTGCTGCTTGTCATATCATGTGGGAACGCTTCCACAGAGGGAGTGGGCAGCGTTATGCAGCACAGTTTTCCATTATTATTATTTTTTTTTTTTTTTTTTTTTTTTTTTTTTTTTTTTTTTTTTTTTTTTTTTACACTCGGCCTGTCCGGTGCTCCTCTTTTCCATAGCTTCTTCCAAGGGAAAAACAGCTCAGATGTGTTTGTCACTTTTTAGGGCATTTCTACACTAAACCAATCAGTAGTTCATGAACTCATCTGCAATTAAGACACAGCAATTTATTCTCCCTTTTGTCAGATATCCTTTCCTCCGTAAAGCTACTTTCCACTTAGTAAGGACTTCTAGACTGGCCTCTTAATGTATTGAAACTTATCCATGAGCATCAGGCAACTCCAAAATGTGGGTAGAGCTTCCAAAAATTATATGCAGCTCTATAAACCCACAGAAGTTCATAAACAGCCCAATCTCTTAAAAATAATTTCCAAGCCAGTGCAAAGCCATGCCAGCAGACTAAGGCCTTGGAGCTAATCGATGCCAGATGCCTCATTCTAGGTATAGGTTTCTACCTTGACTCGTACCTTTTGCATGAAGCCTGTGTATGCTGTTCCTGAAACCTGCTCATATCCAACCCAATACTGCTCTCTCCCTATCCCTACTTTTTCCAGGCTATCTGCAGTCAAAACCCTCTATTCATATCTGTATTTTGAAATCCTATTGCCGAACTATTGGTCTTTGGTATCCGCAAGTATTGGGACTCTGCATGCAGATAATAAATTTCCTCCTTTTTGATCTGTCTTTTTGAATCTGCCCTATCAGAATTAAATATCATGAATATTTAGAACAATTATGAACATTGTGCCTTGTATGCATTACAGGGTATTTCTGAAATAGAAATTTCAAAGTTGTGTAGAAATACTATTTATTAATTCTCACCACCTGACAGTTCATTCCTGAAAATTACAGCACGCCCTCATTACTGCATTTTGGATGTATGTTGTATTCTTACAGCTTTGGACTTGAATCCTCCAAGTATGCAACAGATGCAGTAGAAATTCCTAGAGAGATTCTCCTGAAACCATTTCTTTGCTTCTTACTTTCTAACTCCTAACAGTCCTGCAACTGAAAAACTACATATAGAGAGACTTAGAGAAACAATCCTCTGAAGGGGCTTTTTTTTTTTTTTTTTTTTTTTTTTCCCAAATTGATTGTTGTCCACTCATATAGTCAAAAAAAAAAAAAGATAGAAACTGATGGTCAAGAATTTGAGGAACAAAACCTGTTACCCTGGTAATTTCAGAGTAAAGCTGAAATGAGTTGAGGGCACTACTTACTAGCCGTTCCCACATCACCATTGAAAGAACCAGTGTCTTAATAAAAAGTAAACTCAATCCAATCGATATATACATATATTTTAAAGGGAGTCTAGTCATATTCATAGGAACTTCCATAATGACTGCTAGACAGGATTAGCTCCAGTAGTGTGTACAACTAGAAAAAAAAAAGCAGAAGAGCAGAAACAGAGAACAAATTCCAAAAATACTGAGATCTGGATGTACCAGTAAAAATGCTCACATCAAAAGAAACAATTTGCAGCACTGACAAGGTTTCCTGAGTGGCTTTTTTTCCTTCCCCCGCCCCGTTTTGAGGGGAGGGAGTGAGGTAGTAGGATCTAACAAATGGCTAGGAATCAAGCAAAAGCTATACTTTAAGCAGGGCCAGTCTAAGCTCTGAAATCAAGCAGCATCTCTGATAAGGACCACAGGGAGACACCCAGTTCAGATATTAGAGCGCTGCATCCACTACTTAGAATTGCTTAGTAGCCCCAAGAAGAAAACCCTTAAAAAAAAACCCCTTTGCTAGCAGCTCTAGGAAGAGTTGTTTCAATGCCAAATCCAAAGGTTAGCAAGCTTCAGTCAACTTGTCAGCTTATCCATTTGCTTCTGTGACAGGCCGGGCTACTATTTCACTTTAACTTGGGTCCACCACTCACTCGGGCTCGTTCCACAGCTGGTTGATTAAAAGGCAGGCAAGGGACCCCTGCACTGCGAGAGGGGCTCTGGCTCTGCCTCAGCGGGGCAGTAGCAAGGGCAGGCAGCCCACGGCTCCTGTATCCCAGGCAGCTACGCGTTGCAAAGGCAAAAGTAGGCAGGGGTCCCTCAGCCTCGCGCTCCTCCCTAGAAGGGCCCCGGAGCTTCCCTCCCGTGCTGGCGCTGGCTCAGGACCCGCTCGTCTCTGCCCCCGGGCGCTCCTGTGCGCGCTGCAGCGCTGTGCAGAACTCCCTTCTTCCACTCCCACAGGGCTTCTCCAGTTTGCTGCGCAGAGCTGACCCTCCGTTTGCACTTCCTTTTCCTCATGTGGTCTTCAAGATGCCTCAGTACAGTTCATCATCACAAAGTTCAGTTTGATGCAAGGAATGTCTTTTTTTTTTTGTTACAAAGTCTTTTTTTTCTCACTTCCTACCTCACCAACTAATTGTCCAGTTGGCTCTTGGGGCCTCTGGTACCATCTGGAAAACAGCATCTCCACCAATTCCGTAAAGCACATTTGTCAATTTTGCCGCCCTGCAGAAACCTTGTAGAAACATCAACCGGCCCACAACATTTTGCTTGCCTTTCTCCATTTATCCTTCAGCATTTGCTGGTGCATTGCAGGCTGATGGGAGGAAACACTTTGCTTTATCAGCACAAACCTGCAGTAAAAGTAAACTAATGATAGACACAGTTGCTAAAGGAAGAGAGGAAGATGTCAGCTCATTACTTATACAGGAGAACAGTCTAAAACAACACACTATCAAGGCATTTTCGAGACAAACATATTATACAGCAGTCTTGTTTGCCAAGGGTTTTTTGCAGCTGTTCTACTACAACACTTTAGCTAGCTTAGTTGCATTGTTGCTTTCCAGGTTACCACAACTCTAGGGAAGAATCATTTTACAGGTTTTCTTGAAATTAGGTCACAGTATTTCAGAATTCTTTCTTCTAGCACTTAAAATAATCCAAGAGAAGACAGTATTTATTCTCAAGTCCCTACAAAACAATCCAAGGCAAGGCAGTGTTTCTTCTCAGATCTCCTGTTTTGACTACACTGTTCATTATATAAACGTTCAATCTTTTAAGTAGTTTAGAAACATGAGGAAATTAATTTTTAGGTATCTGAAAATATCTTTCAGCTGTCTGAAAATTCAGGAACTACCTATGATAGTGCACACACTAACAGTTCAGAAATGTAATTATATTTACTTGGTCCAAAAGTGCAGGAAAACATAGTCCACCTAAAGCTCACCCTCACATCTCAAGATATTTCATGTTATAAATGTAACAATAACTTTGAAGAAGCCTTCAGATACTCATCCTATACATTTCCTATGAATTATTCGTTTATATTAAGGCACATGAGTAACACCTAACAAAAAAACATGACTTTACACAAAGTCTTGGGTTTTAAGCAACTTCATAACATGGAACATATTTAACTTTCAAATAGCTGGCATTTCTGTGCTGCAGGTCAAGCTTGTTTCTGTAAACTACAAATATATAATTACTTTCAAAATTTTCTTGGGGGAAGTAGCTCTTACTTTTTGTGAACTGACCACACAGCTGAAAATACAGTAAGTCGTGTGATTCAACAGCAGTGCTTGGAGGAGAGCACAGCACAGAACAGTGACAAAAACAGCTGTTCAAGCATACTTGGAATCCCATATTTCAGTCTAAAGGGCAGAAACCTAAGAGGCTCATGTGCTGTCTCCCTGATTAAGAACATGAGTCTGATCAGACAGGAGGACACCACTCACCAGTGTAGCAGCATCAGCTCATGCATTTCACTGGCATGCATTTGGAACACTCTGCAAGAATCTCAGAATCTCTAGGGGCATGCAAAATTAAAAGAAAAATATTAAAGTCATAGGAAAAAATGCATTACCATTCAGAGTTTGTCATAACCTAACACGATGATAAGAACAGTATAATCAAGCTAGCAAGGGACTAGAACCAAAACCCTCCACTACTGAGACTGTGTAGCATAAGCAGGTTCTCTGAAGAGCGATTTAAATCCTCTGCACAACTTTAATAATGATCAGGAAAATGATTTATTCAGACCAGTGCCTAGTAATGTAGGAGCATATTTAATGGGTGAATCTGTTCTATTTTAATTAAGTGCGTTCAGATGACATTGAAAAAACTGTGATGTTTTTAAGCTAATACTTTGAAAGAAAGAATAAGCCCACTCTCTTTATCTAAATCTATCTCAGTTCCTTACTTTGCCTCAAGGTCAAGATCACCAAGCTGAAGTTCTTAAAGTTAACATAGTCCATCACGCAGTCTTACGGAGAAGTAGGCTGAAATTCAATTGTCAGTATATCAAAACTCATTATGCTAAAGTCTGTTTTTAAAAGTTAAACAGTTTCAGATTAGGAATCATTTTGCTTTGATAAGCCTAAAATGGATTGCCATATAGTAGAAACTCGGAAGCATTTTTAACACACAAAGTATTGTCTCCTGGTAGCAGAAAAAAGGGAGAGAGAAAATGACATTTAGGGATGATAGCTCAGAATAACTCGATGTGCTCTTGTGAGCGCATGCAACAAAGTACCCCTGGAGAGAAGTCTGCGCACGACTTGGCAGCAGCCTCACCACAGGGACAAGGCCCCAACCTCCTCCTGACGGGCGCAGGGTGCAACCTGTTTCAGCGCCATCCACCGCAACCACGAGAGCTCCTGCTTGGCCACTAACAAACAGGCACGTTAGGAAGCAGGGCAGGAAGAAGATGCTTTGATTTAATGCTTTGATTTTGTTGTCAGTTGCCTATTTACATACTGCAGTTTCTTCTTTGCAACTAGTTCTACTGGTTCCCAGTTTTTCCTCCAGAAAACTGCTGCTGACTTAAGTTATTTACTCTAGTGAAAGAAAATTATAGGTTAGGATGCAGATACATTCACATTGTCTTTCAGATGTTCATCTGGAAGGGGATCTGAACAAGGAAAATGAAGTTATCTTGGAGAAGAGAAGGCACCAATGGGCATCTGAACACTTTCGCTCTAGTTTTTGAAGTTTAGCACAGTGAAAAAATTTGGCTAACTAGAAGCCTGCAAAAAATCTCACTGATCAGCAGGAAGTAGCTGGGTTTCTACTGAGCTTACCCTTAATCGCCAAGCAGATAAGAAGTTAGATCTAGGGAGGAGAGCAGGGGAAAAAGAAAACAAAAAACACAGTGCTTTGAAATAAAAGCCTAAGCATTATATAAGTTAGGCAGACATATATCAGTAGTCCTTTCACATCTAAGCAAGACTCACAAATACTTACCACATCACAGAAGTACACGACCACGCTTATTTTGCTAGGCCTACATTTACTTAGCAAGCTGATGCTTCTTCTCACCTTAAAAAAAACTGGAGATGTTATTTACTCACATTTTAAGTTGTTTCAAGCATAACATTCACAGCAACAATTACGTGTGCACACAAGGACCACAAGGAAGAAACAGCAAACCAGCAAGGACATTTTTCTATAATCACCAGCTCTTAGAAGCTACTAAGTGCACTAAAACTACATGATGTAGTGACTAGGATAACCAAAACCAGTTGAACAGCCTCACTTCTTGGTACTTCTCCCGGCCAGAGGTGCGCTTGGGCAGCCAAGGCAGCTCTCCCGGGAATCCCTCACAGCGTGTGCTCAGGGCTATGGATACGGGACGTCGCACCTTGCACAGTTAGGGGCTCAGCGGCCTCTGCAGCGAGGCAGGACGCACGAGGCGCCGTGAAGCTGCGCGCGAGCCCAGCGGGTGGTGCCTCGAGCTGCTCCGTGCACGCACGGCTGCCGTTCAAGCTGCGGCTATCGAGTTAAGCAAGCTTATTTATACAACCACAAGTGTTCAGAGCAGTAACAAACCATATCTCTGCAATGCACGTTACCTTCCCAAGAGGCTTCAGGCGTTTTGAAGCGGGCAGACTGCACCAGCATGCTGGCTGAGCCAAGGGACACAGCTTTCCTCATCACCTTTGGCAGCAGCAGGAAAGGCTAAAGCTACACCAAGATTTACTACAGCCAGGAACAGTGCATACACAGTTTGAGACTTTGCTGGAGTTCATACAGGCCTCAGTGCAGCAGCAGCTTTTAAGTTCTTAAACTAAGCCCTTTCACTTCATTCAGGCCAAAGACTCATTTTAATCTCCTTTTCACTGCTTTCTAGCACTTACCTCAGACAAAATATTCCTGCTGCTTAATTAGCAGGATCCACCTTTCAGCCTTTCCTGCAATGCCCCAAGCCATATTGCTGTTTTGAACATGCTTTGCAACTGCACTGCAATACCACAACTCCTCAGTAAGTGTATGATGCACATCACTGGCTGCAGTACAGAAATGAGTTAACTCATGAGAAAAAAAGACAAGTGAAACGAGCTCCTTCAAATGTCTTTGTTTCTGAATGTCAATCACTACTTTATCAGCTTATCTACTGCTCAAATAAGTCTTCCTTACATATATAGTGATCTATAGTCTAGCAGTTTCACATTTCAGACTCAAAGAGGACTAACCAGTCGTGCAGGGTCTCAGCCTCCAGCTGACCCGTGACCATGGGGGCACAGGAGCCTTGTCCTGCTACTCATCCTGCAGGCTATAGCAGAACAGTTTCATTGTCACTGAAAGGCAAGACCCTAAAGCCCCCAAGCCCGCTCGAGTTGCTTGGTGCTAAGAAATGCCTCTAGGTGCATGTGGCAAAGCCCAGTTTGCACCCAAGCTGCAGGTTCAAGTGTCAAGTTCAATGGATTTTTAAGGCTGCCTCAGCTTCTGCAATAAACCAACCAAAGCAACCAAGCAATGCAGGAAAGGTTTAGAAGTTTCACAGTGAGAATCATCTCCCTTTTCTAACAGCCACCCCCAATTAAGACTGCAGACCAAGCACTAGTTAGAGCCAAGTAAATGAGGCCTTTCTCCCTTCTGGTCCCAGCACCACTGCCTCCCATGCCCTTTGTCCCAACGGCAGCCCCAGCCTCTTCGCTTCAAATATTTGACTACTTGGCTGGTCAGGAAGCTGAAAAACAGTGAGCCAAAGGCAGGTCCAGTTCAAGAGTGTTTAAGACATTTTTGAACACAAGGGCTGACTTAGGAGTTTAAAAAACAAACCTTGAAGCTGAGTGCCAGCCAGTAGGAAGAAGAAAAGGCTGTTCTTTCTTGCCCTCCCTACAAACTACTACTCCCTTACACTATCTTTGTGTTAGGGCAATGACCTAGCTCAAAGCTAAATAAAAATATTTTCAGAATTTGTTAGTGCAGGAGGACTGAGAAACATGAGCTTTAAGTCAGCAAATAGCTTTGGAAAGAGTCTAGAAGTTGTTTTCCTGGGAAGTGTGGTTTATGCATCTATGTTGCCCATCTGCCTTTAAAACTTCAGGGTAATCTGGGAGAAAGCCTTTTTATGGTATATACTTTCCCTCCCAACTAATCATTTAACTTTTAGAGACCAAGAGCCAAATGCTGGAACATGATTTATTGTCCTTAAGGAGTATAAAGACAGCTTTACAAAAAGATGCCAGTTGCCATTACCACAGTGACTTTGTTTCAGTTTAATTTGCTGTAAGGAAAACTCAGACTTGTAGGAGACTGTAAGGGTTAAAGTTCTTCTGATATATTCAGTAAGCAAGACAGATGCACCAATACAGCTTGAGCATTCCAGTGTACCCCTTAGACCTGCAGGACTTTTTGAAATAACCACCTTTAACTTGGCTGACAGCTCTCCAGCTCATGTGGCTGGTTAACAATTGACAGAAAACAGCTTTTCTTGCCTCACAAAAAGAGGCAGATGAGTGCAACAAACCACAGCTGGAATCAAAGTGACACACAGGGGGACAAAGGTACAATTCAGCACTACTGGCAATCAAGAGCAAGAATGTTCCTTCTGTAGTTTGAAGCAGGCATCTGAAGTAGTATTTTGCAATACAGTGTTTCTGATTTCTTGAGCAGAAGTATAAGCTTCCCTCTCCCCCACCAAAGCAATGGAGTGTAGGTGGAAAGGAAAGCCACAGAAGATTGTTAGCTGATACTGTGTTGTACAGGAACTCAGACCCGAAGCACAACCCAGAAGGTAAGGTCTTAGTCCTTCAGCTGAGACACTTCATAGAGGTATGCACCAAGCATCTTCACTCCCTGGATGTAGTTGAACCTGGAGAGGAGATGCTTAAATTAGTGCTGCCTTAGTTTGGGCTACATTCCTAGCAACTGTACTTTTTGCTGCATCAGTCCCATAATGAGTTCACCTATCAAAACTACCCACCAGCCATCCTGCTATGGGGCAGAACTGTACCTCAAGACCTGAAGAAAAGCAGCAAAAGTCCAATTCTAGTCATTTTCAGAATGCATATCAAGGCCCACAGTGCAGCCTCAGTTTGGCATAGGGATAAGCATTTCTTACCTATTTAGTTTCTCATTTTGAGAGTGGGCACCATCATCTGCAGCTCCAAGAGGAAGCAGCATGACATTCTTGCCTGTTGCTTCTTGAAAAGTAAGAGTAACAGGAATGCTTCCTCCCTCCCTTGTCAAGTCTGGTTCAACTCCAAAAACTAGAATAAAGCAGAGCAATGCTCTAGTCACTTTAGAGATATTTGTTTAACGCAGCCAAGTCCCAAGCATTTCTCTACCAGATGATAGCCTAATCTCGCTCTCAGATCCAATTAGCTGAACCACAGGCCTCAAAGGTAGGATTTCCTCCCAGGTGCAATATTGTCACTTGCACAGTTCAGTCTGAGCAGTTCTACAAATCACAGTTCATGTGAAAGCCTGCAGCTGCATTCTAACACAGAAGTTTCTTCCCCTAGTTTTCCATATAGTCTAGCTCCACAGAGAGGAGCCTAGGACCATAAAGAAACTTTAAGAGGGAGCTTCCTTTGGCAAGGAAGTCATCTTTATCCAAAAGCAAGACGACACCAGTGGACTTAGTTTAACACAGTAGGAGCAAGCTTGATATCAAATTACTTCCCTTGTAGTACACTGGGCTCCAGTTTAGGGTTGCATGTTACATGCTTTGCTACATAAAACCCATGGCCTCACTAAGTGAAGAATGAAAGCATCTTACACATGACTCCCACAGTACTGAGATGCTGCAACAAAAGGTCTTATCTTTCCCATGAAAAGTGAAAAACCTACTGACCTGTCTTCATGGCCCTCCTCCCAGCCATGTAGTGGGGATGGTTGAAGTCTGACACCCATGGTTTTCCACCATGGCTCAGGTACACTCTGAATTTGTTGGGACTCTGCAGCTCTGCAAACTTTTTGCTCACATAATCTTCAACCTGTAACAGAGTTTGAGCAGTCAGATCTACTGTTACCATTTCTATGAGCACTGGTAAAAAAAGTACACCAGATATATTTAGGGACTAGCAGGTCACTACAGATATGCAGCAAGTTTTTTACTTCACTAGGTAGCTCTGATATTGGAACCTCAGCTTCAGGCAACTATACAATATGCAGTATAACAAATAGCCATTACATCCATCTCTACTTTAGAATCATGTTCCTGTGGCAATCCAAACATCCTTTAGGTAAACATTTGCCCCCAAGCCTTTTCCTCAGATTAGTTACTGAACTCAAGCAAGGCCACAGCAGTTCAGAGGCAGGACAGCACACAGTGATCCCCTTTGATATCTGAGCTGAGGTACAAAGCAGGGAAGACAGTAGCTAAGGAAATAAAATGAACTGCTCTGTAAGGCTCTCCACAAAGTAAAGTTTAGAAGCACTAAACTTAGTGACCATTAACCCATCTCAACATACATGTTTTGTGACTTCTTCAGGAGTCATGTTTGGCACAAGTCTGATGGAGAACTTGCCAATCACTTTCCTAGGAATCACAGTCTTGACTCCAGATCCAGAGAAAGCTCCTTCTATTCCATGAAGGGACAAGGAAGGGTATCTCCACCTATGCATAAGGATATCTTCCTACAGAAGAAAAGACACAAGGTTATATGAAATTTGACAAAGTTCCCCAAACCATTACTTCACTCTGAAGCCATTGTCAGGACACACAGCTTCCTCCTACGGCAGGCACCTCCTTCAAGGCCACTCAGGTCCATTATAAGAGGCTGTTACTTCCATTAGGCACATTTTGATGTAGCAGCTGGGTTCCTTCAGCACCACAGCAGAGACACAGCAACTCCCACATGGCTTTCTCCTGGTTCTGTGGAACTTGCTGAACATGGTTCGTCTGCCCTGACAGATATCTTCAGTAAGGTACTCAGTGTGCAGAAACTACACTGCTGCCTCAAGCAAGCAGGTAGGTGCTTCCACTGAGGCCCTTACACACTAGATCAAAGCCTGCAAAAGCTTTGCCACTATGGAGACTGTTCTTTTATTTCAGCTATTTATATAATACATTAAACATGACTGAGCCCCAGGCTCATTAAAATGTGCACCTATGTCATTAAAAGGCCACTTCAGACATGCTTGCATTTCTTCCTTGCTACTTTGGATACAACTGCTCAGCGTACTGCGTCCTATGAATTCAAACACTTATGCCCTGCATAAACAGCTACAGTATCTTAGAACTGACCTTTGCTGTAGGAATTGAGGAATAAAAAATGCTCTGCAGCTCTGCAGCCTTTAACATTAACAGTTCCTTTTGTTTCAGGTACAGACCACCCCTTTATTTTTTTCCTGGAGAAACCTGAACTATCTGGTCCTAGCTCAAGGACACTGTTCCTCTCCTAGAGATTACAACCTTCTCTCCCATATCTCCCCAGAGCACAAAGGCCTTTGTATGTAAGCCTGAGTCAGCAAGGCAGTTCAAACTAAGATTTCACTCTGGCTAAAACTGAACACACTAGTTCCAGATCATATGAAGAACCTCTTGCCAGCTCTAGAGTATCATGGGTACAAGATGCTTGTTATATACAAGCTATTTCACCACCACATTACAGGTCAAGGGGGGAAAAAAAAGAAAAGGAAGCTTGTGTGCTTCAGTTGATATGAAGCCAGCCATGTAAACACAAAATTGAGTATATAAAGTTGTCATTTAGGGGTGCCTAGTACTGTCAGATTTCAGACTACCTAAGACAAAAGACAGACCTATGTATTTAAATACCTTACAGCACTTACTGTTTCTGCTTTTATGACAGGAGGCCTATTTACATAAGGTATTTTAACATTAAAATTCATAAGAAAAATCTGTAACTTGCAAGATTCCCTGCTGTTAAAAGCATTTGTTTTAAGAGCTCCCAGAATAAAGATTTGTGAAGTTCAGACATGAGTTTATTGAACTTGTCTTGGATCATTACTATAAGACAGTGTTTACCAGGTCTAGGAAGACACTCAGAACACCAGCTTAACATCATCACACTCTCCTGTTTAACCCTGTAAGAACAGCAGTTGAACTACTTCATTTTTGCTATCACACTGAACTTTGCAGATAGATGCAGAAGTTGAGATCCTTGTGTAGGTTTAGTATCTCAGTTCCCCTAAGTGCTAGCTATTCCTATATAGGATTAAAAGCAGCACGTTAGATAAAGTTTTGCATAAGAATATTGCTTATATAATTTCTCTGCCTACCGAGTTACTTGGTATCTACAGGAACACCCAAAAAAGCTCACTGCTACCAACAAATACACACAGCCTGGACAAAGACAGCTAAACCCAGGTACAAAGGGAGTACAGTATCATACCTTTGTATCATGCAATAGTTTCACTGCTCCTATATCTTTTGCATATTCTTCCATGTCAAAGTCAATCTTGCCATAAAGTGCCAGTTCCTCATCATTAAGAGAGGCTACTGCTTCATTAACACCTGGGATCAGAATTTTCCCTTTCTTGTCTACAAGGGAGCCTGCAAAACAAAGCACTTAAGATCAGCAGCCAACCACATGAACTATGATGCCAGTATTTGCAACACTTCTCACATTAAGTGGAAGTTTTACTTTGTCTTTTGACAATTTCCTATACACAAAGAAGGGTACAAAACTTTGACCCCCACCTACAATAGCCTTTCCTACTAAAAATGGAAGGTACTTATAGAATCTTACAGGTTAGCATTAATCATGGAGTGACCTGTTCCTGCAGCTATCCACAGTCTGTCCTCTGCACCTGCACTTAATTCTGTAACTATCTGTTGTATCCGACTTGGGCAGCAGGTTCTCCCAAGTTCAATATAGTATCTGTGTCGGTCAGGAGAAAACAGTTGCTTTAGTTAGAAATTACAATTTTTAGGGGAAGCTAAAAATACCCAACTTCGTGGCAAGACCTTTCTTCATCTTTGAAGCATCTTCCTGTTTTACACATACCTGGAAAGCACCATTTCATCAGTTATGACTTCACTTGTGTCAGAGGCCATTAAGAGCCCCTCACCAGAAACAAACTCTTCAGCAGGTCTTAAAATGCATTTTAGCTGCATTCAGTGAAACCTGCTTACTTACCCATCAGAGCAATAAGATCTGTCATTGCTTCATGCACTGAGCCACCATAAACTCCTGAGTGAAGGTCTTTGTCACTGCACTCCACCTGGGTTGAAATGAATTCAGAGATTCATGTTAATTTTAGCATGAAGACACTGACAACTGCACATAACACTTCCTATCCTATCTTTTTGCTGCCTAAGTTTTGAGAATGTCTGTTTTGGAACCAAAACATTCAGTTGGAGTATACTGGAGCCTAAGTGCTTTCGATTGCTCTGGAGAGTACAACCCCAACTGTCCTAGCCTTGGAGACTTACAGTCACACATCCTTCTCCATTCAGGGAAGTATCTGTATGAAGGTATCTACTCAGGACAGTTCTCCAGCAAGACTACTGGCTTATTTTGCTACTGCTTCCCCATAGCTATCACGCAGGTTAGAGGAAGATCTTTAGACAGTTACATTAGAAATTGTGCTACTTAAATGGTCCAGTTCAGCTTCTCTAAATGAAAGCTACTGTCATGAAAGGTGACCACTCATCTACACTACTAAGACACAACTTCATAGTACTGGTGTGACCATGTATTTTGGAACTTGCCTCTATGTAGTAGTAGCAGATACCCCTCAAACCATAGGTGATACAAGGTTTGTTCTTGCCTAACCAGTAGTTGTCAGAAATGCAAACATAATCCACATCTTTGAAGAAAGTATCTTGTTGAGCAAAAATCAGTTCATCAAGGCCTTCAGATCCAGATTCTTCCATGCCTTCTAGACAGAACTTAATGTTTACTGGAATCTCCTACAAAAACAACAGGTTAAGCATGTGGAAAACACTGGACTTCAGCTATCAATCATTTATTTTGATCCCTGTTGCATACAGGGTGGAACAGGCACAGGCAGTTTTGATAATTTTACCCAAAGCAGGTTTCAGAAAGCGTGGACTGTACAATTTCACCGTGCAGAAACAGATTGCTGCTGTCACAGGTTGGGAGATCACAGGTTAGGAGAGGTAACATTAACCACAAGAGAAGTTGCATGCCACAACAAATGATTCAGAGTTACCCTGTCCACTCAGTTTTCACATTCTCTGCCCAGGCAGCACTCAAATTCCCAATTCTCTTCATAAGTAACAGCAAGTCTTTAAATGTATAGCAACAGCTGAGGATGTCTACTTATGTCACTTGCTCTTGAGCAAAACCAAAACAGCCTCTAGTTACCAAGTTAATCTCCTCTGAATTCTGTGTTGAGACACTAAACTATCCAAAGGCTAAGCCAATTTGACATCCCTGTGCAAGAAAAGTATGGTTACTCCTCCTGATTCAGGTGCTCACATAAGCACTTTCTTTACATGCTGTGTTATAACAGAAGTGTTTAAAGGGCAACCCAGCTATCAGCAAAACTAACTTATCAGCAAATCAACTCATCCCTACCAGGAAGTAAGCAAGTTTAGAGTATTGCATCACTTCTGTGATCAGCTGAGTAAGCACACCCACCTCACATGGGTTTGGGGCTTAGGTAGCCTTTATCGTTATCCAGCTATGCATAAAGAAGTAGGATGCATTTTGGGTGTGTACCTGGTTAGTTTTTTGATAAGCCTCCAATACATTCAGCCACGCAAGCACCGGACCCTTATCATCTGTTGATCCTCGCCCATACAGCTTCCCTGTGGAAACAGGAGACAATCAGCCAGGGAAAAGTTTCAGATGAAGGCTCATGCCTACAGCAGACAATATCCTTTTAAAGGAGCTTAACCTTGCTCAGGCCAACTTGCATTTTCAATTCTGAAGCACAACTTCAAGTATACATGCTGTGGGTACAGGGCTGCAACAGTTATCCCACTTAAGCTTATCCTCTACTCAACTTCTTCCTCAGCAGGCATTGAAAAGAGACCAGCAGTGCAGAGACAGTTGAACCTTTTCAAAGTCACAGCAAGGTCTCAACTACGCATTGCAACACCATTTTTCTACAAAGTATTGGTAAGCATATAGAAACAAACCACCACCATTTAACAAGAACCTAAGCAATATTAGCTTGGTCAAACACTTCCCTGGATTTTCTGAACAAGGGAATCTCCCTGGAAAGTTTGACAGGCACCACGGAAGTCCTTGTACGTATAACACTATGAAGACAGGTATTTTTACTAATTGGAGCTGTGGCTACATCCCCTAGGCACTGGGTATAGGCAGTGACAGACCAGGACAGAGTTTACAAAATGAGGAGCCAGTGGGTAAATATGCCAGATTGCACAGAGATAAGCCACAGCCAAAAGCAAGCTTAGCTATGAGATGAGATAATCCAACTTATTCTGCTGCCTATGATGAAGTTCCCAGGTGAGAATACTAGTTAGCAGATGTTTCTCTTCTTGGCAATGATCAGCCCTGATACTTATGCAACAGGAATGATTTATGTCCTTTTATTCCTGTCACCTTTGACTCTTAAGGCTAAGAAAGAGAGACACAGAAGACCAAAGCTTAGCACCTTCAGTGGATCCTGACAACATGATGCTTCAGCAAGAGCAACTGTGCCATTTTCAACACCATTTCTGCCAGAAGAACCTTCCTGCAGGCACTAGCTCTGTACAGCCAGCTTCTGCAGCAGTTACAGTAGCACAGCATGCAGGCAGGAGGTTGCTGTGCCACTCCTGCCTTAGGCCAAAGGAAGTTGGGCAGAACACTTGTCTATGCAGTGGCTTGAAAACCTGCTAGTCTCATGATACACAGCCATCTTGCAGGCTGCAAGCAAGGCAAGACTCAGCTCTTCTAGCAAGCTCACTGACAACAAACTGTTACATTGCAGTTAAGACAGCTGTAACTACAGGGAAGATAACACACAAGTAGAGCCTACACCCTCAGAAAAGGAAATAAGCCTCAACAGCTGTGACTGACTGAAGTAAATGATGCAGGGGTGAAATGGTAAATAAAGGAGGGTTGTCATATTTAACAGCAAAAGCCCACTTATGTCTTTGCCTGCCTCCCTCCCTCCTATCAGGAGGGCAGCTTCACAACACTTGAGAAACACCACATTACCAAGGCCTGCAGCTCTTACCATCTCTTTCCACCAGTGTGAAGGGTTCGCTGTCCCAGCCATCTTCTAGCACTGCTGGCTGAACATCTAAGTGGCCATATACACACACTGTTTTTTTGCACGGATCTGAGCCTAGTTGTCCCAGCAGAATTGGAGGTAGAGGGATCTCTGATCCATCAGGCAGCTAAAAATAGGAGAGAAGTTCAGTAAATGTGGAACATGATACTTTTCACATGAATGAACTGACATTATGCCTCTAACTTTGTAGTCTTTTTAGACAGTCGGGCAAAACTAAGCTACCTAAACTGCTCGCCAGAAGCAGAGTGAGGCCAGTAAAGCATCAGCACTGGGTCAGCAAAAGTTTCCTGACAAGTCTCAGTAATAAGACATTAAGTATTCCAAGCTAGCCAGCAACTGTCATAACTAATATTCCTACATCAGATTTTAGCAAGACAAGCTGTCCACATGCCAAGCTGCTTTATCTAAAGCAGACTTAAGCATAAAAGCTGAACTCAGCTTAACATTGTTTGCTGCACTGATGTCATTGTACTTTGGTCTTGTCCACAATAGGGCCTCATACACAAAATCTCCCAGCACACTATCCACAACGGTAGCATGTGCCAACATCTAAATAAAGTTAACACTTGTCTTGTTTCTTTTTACCAGCCTATGCTGCCAAGCAAATGGCATTGGAGGGCCGAGGAACTTGATCCTAGTTCAAGAGCTGAATTGGACGCTTCTTTTTGAAGATCCTAAAAGCAATTGGCACATTATTCCCAAATGCATACTGCCTGAGCAGGATCACCAGCAGCAGCTTTTCTGCTCATATGGGCTCCAAGTTCAGATGTTTATCAACAGGTTGCCTTCCTTGGCCATTGCAGCTTTAGCAATTTAGGCAATAACACAAATGCTTACACTTACAATTAGTACTCATTACAAATTCCTTTACAGCAGTAAACTAAGCTGAATCAAATAAGTTAACCAATTACTTTATATTAAAAGCTATATTAAAGAAAGATAATACAAATATTGCACTGACTAGTTTTACAAAAACCTTAGTCTAAAAGTAAATGCTAATCTCAACTTTATTCCTAGAAGAGAGTTTTCTAAATAGAAATTTGACTTCTAATAAGCTTTGTAAGTATCAATTGTCCCCAAAGTTATCCTGAGGAAGGGAACTAAGTTTGCCTCAGTGAATTCTGAAACACTTTAGATGTTATTTTAAGGTTGTTGGTGATAGAACTAGAATTCTCCTAAAGATCCTCAAGGGCTTCCTCCCCTCGATAGGGCATATGAAGTCAGCTACTACATTGCTGCAGTGCTACAAGCAAGTAAAGAATTTGCTTGTAGTTCAATGCAGGAGCTGCTCCTCTGAGCAGTGATTTCAGATTTCACACAGTAGTTAACACTAAATACAACAACCATCTTTCAAAGTGAGCAAACCCTCCAACCAGTAGAGGAGCCTTTTAAATCTCATTATCCTACATACCAGTCTAACAGCTTTGGAATGGGCCTTATCCTACAAGGCTTTATAGACACTGGGCACTTCGAAGGAGCTCATGAGGTGAATGGCTCCCAGGATGAAGAGGTTACATGTGTTTGAGAGCTGTGTGAGGAAAAGCCATCTGCACAGCTAGGAAACAAGAAGGCTTTTGCCCTGTAAGCATCCGTCCCTACCTGGCAGAAAAGCAGGGCAATCTGGTGATAAAGGAATGCTCTCCTGGAAGACTTCTTGAAAAGTAATTTAACTGCCTATACATGTCCAAGGGACACCACCAGCCCACTGCTGTTCAGAATGCCATTAGCTAATTTTTGTTTGCTGGCATCCTGTTTGTGTTCAGTTAGAAAAGTATCTAAAATATTCTAATACACTGACCTAATTCTAATATGACAAGCTTAACTAACACAGATCCCAAAATTTATGACAGTTTTTTCACAGGAAGCTCAGACTGGTAAGAGATTATCCTTCACCAAGGGGCTATCCAGGCCATCATCCACAAGACCCTTGTCTCTATAGAGACTTTCCACCAAGCTGACATGAGTAGGTGCTCACAAACCTGCTGCTGCCCGATATCCACAAGTTGGGTTGTGCCCCCGAGGCGTTCAATATCCTTTGCAGCAACCTCCATCATGTGCCTGATCTCAGCCCTCTTCTCCGGCCATGCTGACACGCTCTGGATTGCCACCCACTGAGCCAACCGCTGCAGAAAGACAGGAAAGTTAGAACTTTTACTGCAGTCACAAAAACACAATACCTTGAAACTCCATCAACACTGTTTTAAGCTTAAACTTCATGTAAGTCAGCTATTCTCTAAGCAAAGACCACTAACCATTGGTATTGTACTCAAAAGACCTCCCTAAAACCTTCATACAACTATATTTTACAGGGTAGCACAAAGACACTCTACAAATACAGAAGGAAAGGTTAAGAGCACTGCAGCTGGTGCATAACTGAGCAGTGATTTAAGCATCCACAACCAGCTACTTCCCTTTGAGCTTCCCAGAAAGGCCTTACCTCTGCCTCCCATTGAGATCAGCAAAAGGAACTGGCAGATAAACAAATCTGAACACCTGGCATGGTTCAGAACTGGCAGCTTAGTGTGCTTACAGACACGTTCTCCACAGGATTGGGCAAAGGAAGTGCAGGATAAAGCAAAATTAATTAGCAGAACCAAGTTGCAAAGTGCTGAAGGTAACCTTCCCCCCACCCCAACATGAACAGTATCATAAGAGAAAGCTTTTTATTCTAGTCTTGTTTGTGTTCTCCCCCACCCTTAGCTCATGAAGACAACACAAATCCAGTCTGGCATCCAGAACTTATTGTGTCAGAGACTTATTCTACCTCTACCTAAGAGACTGATCTCACTATACTTCATAAACAATTTTCTAATAAAATGCACCATGGAAATTTAAGTCTGACTGAACAGAACCTTGACAGAACTCAAGGAACAAAACAGGAGCACTCTGGCTTGACTCACCCAACATCTCTCTTGAAAGGGAGAACTAGCTCCCTACAAAACTACAGGTCTTTAGGCATATTATACAGGTGTAACTTAACAAGCTTGAAGTTAACCACTGGTCTATTTTTATTACGCCATAGCTATCTGCAGTGCAGGACAACCCTTTGAAAGAACACTTACCTGAACATAGAGATCTTGGTTGTCATCAATGTATTTAAAGAGTGTTTCAAGGGCAGACATCTTCTGACTAGAATGGTGCTTCTGAAAACTGAGATAGAAAAAAATAATTTAGTCCAGAGGCTTAAGCACTCACAGTAATCAAGCAGCTGCAAAAGACTTTCTCCTTACAGCTGTTAATGACCCAAGGCACTCCAAGAGTCTGAAACCAAGGCAACTCCCTTTTATTCACTGCTAGAATATCCCAATCAGTGTATTTACCTCAAAACCACCATTCTTCCCTCCAGAACTAACTGAAGGTTACAAGCTTCAGTCTGTAAAGAAAATTTCAACCAACTCATACACTCCGCTGTGAGTAAACAGAGTGCTACTCTAGTCAAGTAAACTATTATAGCTATTGATTAAATCTACATTTACATTTCATCTCCCTCAGAGCACAAAAAGCAGGCAGTTACAGTTTTGTTTCATTCACTTTTTAAGTCATAACCTGCCACGTGGCCTTCTAAAAATGGTCAGAGTGGTAAATGGCTCTAGCCCCATCAAGCTACAGACAAGTGGTCTGTGACTAGTGAGTGATGCTGCTTCTGGGTTTGGTTTCAACAAAAAGTTCATGAGAACTACCCAGACTCTCTCTCCTTCTCAGTTTTCCTTCTTAGCCACACAAAATTTAGTAGACTATATTTGAGACCACAAGCAAAACTTCCAGCACCAGCATCGTATGCTGAACAACTATATTCAACAACACCAGATATAGCAATTCCTTAGTCTCAGTCAGCTTTACGCAAGAGTCCTCACTCTTTTGTGCTTCAAAAAGGAAGTCACAAGACAACCAGGATAGTTGTTTGTTAAGTATGTGACCCAGTGTTTGCCTTGGGATTTCTTGAAGAGGTGACTCCTCTACACCAGCGGAAAAATACTTTCCACCTGCAGGCTGCCCTACATAGCATACTGCGATATGAGCATGTCTTATCACAGGAGGCTTACAAAACACTTTGAAGATGCTTTTCCTTGCAAACAGAATCTCTCACTTGCAGACAACAGTTTATGTAGTCTTGCCACCGCTGACTTACAGTAGCAATGGAGTTTAAGTTTAGCTATTCAGCTTCAGGCACCAGTTGAATCAAACTCCTCCTTTACAAGGAAGTCTGAATCAAATAAACACCAGACTGCTGGACACCTCAAGCACTCCCTAAGAATCAAGAAGATGCCAAGGCCCAAGAAAAATGCAGCATATTCAGAAGAATCATATGGCCCTGAGTTAGGGCAAGGCTCTGGCTGAAGCTCCTCCTCCAGGAGCATCAGCACGGAGCGTGACAGCGGACATGGAGCACGGCTCTGGCGGCCAGGCTGCCATTCTGCCAACACGAGCAGTGCGGCTGCTTGCTCAGCTCAGGGATTACACACACTATCACCCTACACATGCTGAGGTTCTCCTCAGAAAGGCAAGAGCAAAGCCCTGCCCGGAAGGCCTCCCGAGGAGAGCTGGATGCGCTGCAGGGCGCGGGGCGGGTGTTACTTACGCACCTCTTCGCGGCCAGAGCTGCTTCCCGGCCAGTTTTTCAGGCTGGGGAACAGCCTCGCCGCCTCCCCGGCCGGGCCGCGCCTTCCACCGCCGCGACGCGCGTGCACCACGGAGCGGCGCAGCCCCGGGCCTTTCCCCCCTCACCCGGCGGGAACGAGCCCCTCCTCACGGAGGCACGGCGCCCGCCCCCACAGGCCGCTCACTCACCGTCCCCGCGCGGCCCCAGCTCCCGGTCACAACCGGCAGCAAAGGCCGCCGCGCGGCCTTAAATACCCATGGGTCTGCCCCGCCTCCCCCGGCCGCGGCGGCCAATCGGCGTGGCCGCCGCCGCTCGCACCGCTGCGTGAGAGGCGGAAGGCGCGGCGCGGCCTCGCGGGGGGCGGGGCTTGTCCGTCACGCGGCGGCCGTTACCGCCGGCCGTGGGGGAGGGGCTAAAAGCGACCGCCGACGGGGCTGGAGGTGGCCGGTCAGGGTTGGCGGGGAGCCCGCTGTAGTGAAGGGTGGTGGGGAGGGTGGGCACGGTACGATACGGGGAGAGACCTGAGAGATCCTGGCCACAACTGGTCTGGAAATTGCGTTATTCCTGTAAGGGAACCTCTGCATCCCGGGCAGATTGGAGAGTTGGGCAGAGAGGAAACTCAGGAGGTTCAACAAGGACAAGTGCAGGGTGCTGCACTTGGGGAGGAATAACCCCAGGCACCAGTACAGATTAGGGGTTGACCTGCTGGAAAGCAGCTCCACAGAGAGGAATTTGGGAGTCCTGGTTGACAACAAGCTAACCATGAGGCAGCAAGGTGCCCTCGTGGCCAAGAAGGCCAATGAGATCTTGGTCTGTGTCAGGAGGAGCGTTTGCAGCAGGTCGAGGGAGGGGATCCTGCCCCTCTGCTCAGCTCTGGGGAGGCCACACCTGGAGTATTGTGGGCAGTTCTGGGCTCCCCAGCACAAGAGGGACATGGAGCTTCTAGAGAGGGTCCAGCGTAGAGCCGTGAAGATGATTAACGGCCTGGAGCATCTATTGTATGAGGAAAGAGTGAGCGAGCTGGGCCTGTTTAGCCTGGAGAAGAGGAGATTGAGAGGAGACCTGATCAACATGTACAAGTACCTGAGGGGAGAATGTAGGGAGGAGGGGGCCAAACTCTTCTTGGTGGTGGCCAGTGACAGGACAAGAGGTAATGGGTACAAGTTGAAACACAGGGAGTTCCATCCCCATGTCAGGAAGAGCTTCTTTCCTGTGAGGGTGCCAGAGCCCTGGCACAGGCTGCCCAGAGAGGCTGTGCAGGCTCCTTCTCTGCAGATCTTCCCAACCCGCCTGGCTGCCACCCTGTGCCCCGTGCTCTGGGTGTCCCTGCTGGAGCAGGGGGGTTGGACTAGGTGATCTCTAGAGGTCCCTTCCAACCATAACCATTCTGTGATTCTGTGAAAGGTGAGAGTGTCCATGTGGCCTTCTTAAATACAGGGATTTCCAGCTGGGAAAGAAAATTCTAATAGGGATAATAAGATGCAAAGGCAAAATAAAATCAGTGAAGTGTTTTCTTCTCGCAGCGGCAGAAGTGCATAATGTCGTCCTGAATGCAGAGAGATAAAAGGTGAGGGAAGATAAGGCATGCTGTTACCCTGAACCGAGCTGAAATGTAGCAAGTCATTAGAAGACGGGAGCTGCTGGAGCCCCTTCTGTTCATGAGTAATTGAATAGCTCTCATGTATATGGCCCTTAACTATGTATGGATATAGCAATCCGTCAACTAATATTTTATGGGCATGCTTAAAAGAACTGTAAAAATGCTAGTTGGCCCTGGGCTGTAATAAAATATTTGTTACCTGAATTACTGAAGGAGGCTATACTGCTCTATCAAATCTAGCAGGTAGTATAATTCTCAGTACAGCAAGTATTAGGAATATGCTGATAAAATTTGCTGAGGGCATAAAACTGGGAGATAGAGTGAATGCAGAGAAGCAAAGAAGAGCAACTAGATGACTGCAGAAATAAAAATAGGCTGAAATTCAGTAACTAGGAGCTTATGGGTTAGAAATGAGTAAGAAAAAGGAGCAGGGGATAGTAGCAGGTCCCAGGCTCTCCATGAGCTACCAGCAGCTGCCATAGAAAAGCAGACTGTAATTTGGGAGGGCAGCGAGTGAAGTGGGTCCATGCCGGCAACATGCACGAGGCTGCGGGGAGATTTGTCTCAAGGGCAGTGCCAGTGCAGCCCTGGACCCCCAGGAAAGGGGAGGTGAGAAGGGGCTCCTGCACATGGCCCCTGCCTGCGCTACAGCTCCCACCAAGCTCCTGCCCCTGCCCCACCATGGGGCCCCCATCCTGGTCCCACGGCGGTGCGTGATGCCGCCGGGGAGAAGAATCTGCTTCTGATGTGTGGTTTGGTGAGTCTGTGAAGGGGATTGTGTAATGTGACGTGAGATGACCGCCTTCCATTCTTGGGTTCATGTAAGGAACTTAATTTCTGTTCTTTTCTTTACATCCAAAAAGCACCACACAAAGCAGAATCACAGATCAAGGAAACAAGTTCAAGAAGAGCTTTAGGAAACCATGCAGGGAAAATACTGCGTATTGTAAAAGTTTTTTGCACGGCTGTTTTCATCTAAAATCCACAAAAGATTACGTGAAGAACAAACAAAACCACACAGTTGCTTCCTGAGTGAAGATAAACACACTTTTAAAAGATAAGAGGCAGAACTACCAGCTTTGAGGGCCTTGTAAACTGTCTGCAAGGAAAATGCAGTTTTGTTTTACAAGGCTGGTAATTTGGAGGCCAAAAGAATATGTACATACATAAATAATTCTTTAGGAACACAGGAGAAAGGAAGGGTAGGAAAGGACACATTTATTTATTTTTTTTTAAGGCCCCCATCAGCGGGTTCGTAACTGCGGTGACCTGCAGCTAAAAATATTCATGCAGAAACATGGACTAGAAGGGGTTGAGGGATGCAATAGGAAACATGAGGTCTCACTCTCATTTCTCTTCTGAAATTAATTTCAAGATGCAGTTAGGTGTTTGCATGCAGATGTCTGGCATCTAAAAACTTTACATTTCCCAATTTCTTTGTCCTTTTTCCTCAGTAAGATAAATACCCAATAATTGCTTTGCTGTACACTGAGAAGAGTAAAAAAAAATCAAAAGCTGCTAATCAGCTGTCTTCCGCCTCTGTATTAATCTTGCTGTTTCCGTCTCTCTCTTCCCATTTTTATCTCGTGTTGCTCTGCTAGGGTGGCTCCCCAGCGCAGCTTCCTAAATACCAGGCAGTGTGTGGCCCTGCACAAGCCTGAAAGGCAGGATCGTGTCACACGCAGACTTAGACAGCGCTGCAGCTTTGCTGCGTTTGTTGGCTTTGCTGCACACAATAGTTTTTGGATCAGTGACAGTGAATGTAAAGCAGTAACAGAAGCAGGTTCTAAATGACATTTATGGAATTCCTTGCCTTAATCCCTCCAGCCTGGACATTCTTGTGGCCTATCACATACACATACATGCTCCTATAGGGACATTTTGACTACACTAGCATTGCTTAATGTAAGTATTGTTTTAATTGTATCAATTTAAGTGCACAGAGCGTATTTATGAGGTAAAGGTAATGTTAAGAAGTACATGTTTACCATCTTTTGGGACCACGATGCCTGGGAATACCTGAGTATAGTTGTGTTAGAGTGCTTCTCTAGCACTCTTCTGGAGCCCGAAAGCCGTTAAGATGTCACCAGACTCTATTAAATTCACAGACCTCGATGGATTTGTTGCGTATCTGCAGGATTTACACCAGCCCTTGCTGGCCCGTGTATCCTCTACAGACATGTACGTTGCCATATACGCTCTGTGGGATGGAGTAATCATCTGGGACACACCCCGGTGTCTTCCAAATTCATTTCCGTTCCCTCCCCCATCCGAGAGAGATAGTAGAAACATTGGTACAAGCTGGAGGGAGGGGGCACCAGGCACCGCCATGGGACCCGGCTGGGTGGGTCCTCATGGTGTGGGATGGGGTCTGACCCCACACACTTACCCAGCAGCTTGTCTCCAGCCCTGCCTCTGGACCCGTTCCCGGCCCCTCTGCTCCTGTTTGGACTCCCTGGTTGGACCCTGGAGCTGGTTCATCGCTTGCCTTGTCGGGGCTGTCGATGGACCCTGCCAGCAGCACCCGCCTCTGCCATGTGCGACTGCCTTTTCTAAGTGTTTTGCAGCCCTTAGTGCTAGCAGAGATGTGGAGGAAAGCTGAAACACAGTTCTAGCATTTAGGAGCTTCAGGAAAAACTCCCATTGCCCCAGTTTGGATAAAACTCTTCCCAGGGCTAGATGACAGTTTTCCCTTCTCAAATTTTTCCCCTCTTGATTTGGATGATGGGGTTATTCCAGACTATTATTCTCTGTATTGTCCTCACTTTTCTTTCCCATTTTAGGCAGATTGGCCACTTCTGAGGGCCTTTGTTCTGAAGTCACCGCAGGGCACCTTCCTGCGGTGTGTGTAACTAAGTTCTGTTGTGCGGCCCTGCTAGCTGCTTGGCAGGGAGTAAGTGCCTGTGCCTTTGGGGGACTTGGCTTCTCTCTTTGCCCTCTGGTGACAACCTTTATACTTGGCCAAGTATGAAACCTGCCCTGGGAACAGAGCAGGCTACTATTCCTGTTGGACTGGGATGACAGAGATAAAGCTCACGGGCCAGAGGCAGCACTGGGGCTACAGCCACCTCTGCCAGGTTTGTCTTTGGTGACCAAAGGTGAACAGACTCACTTGCACCTGGAAACTGCCTTGCTTTGCCTGGCCATCACTCCGAGCCTCACCTGCTGCCTCTGGCTTTTCAAGGAACATGGCCTTGAGGGCCAGATTCATTTCAGGGAACAGGACTAAACTAAAGCAAAGCAAGTCATGGCTGTGTGCAAGTAGCAGTCAGTAGCTGCTAAGGAAGCCTGTTTGGAAGACCATGGATCTCCCAGTTTCTCATCTTAGGTGCTAACGTTACAGGCAAACCAGGAGAGCACAAATTAAAGCGCAAGGGTCCTGTGCACTACTGGCTGATTCTTCATTCCTTTTTTCCTGCCTTAATATAATGTTGCTTGGCCTCTCCCTATAAGCGCTACCTTGCTGAGTCTGCAAGCTAGATAGCAACCGGTGTTTCTGGTGCCCTCTTGTCAGGGTGCCTGAGGGCCGTAACGGAAATGAAGTTAGCTATTAAGAACACAAAATAAACCTGGCTAACCTGTTTAGAGGGCTGCAGAGAGGGACCGTCTCAAATTAGGAGAGGGGCAGAGAGCAAGGGAACTCTCCTAAATTTCATGTGCAAGGTTGCCAAAGTATTAATGTGCTTCTGGCAGCATCCTCCAAATCACGCTGCCCTAACACTGCCTGGCACAGGCAGCCTTTCTGCTTTGGGGATCTTGGTCTTAGAGAGGGCAGGTGCTGCTCCCTCTTCACGTTTTTAAGCACGGGTTAAAGGAGGGTGGGAGAGGTTTTAGCAAGTAGTTCTTCTCCAGGAGCTTGCAGGACTGGTTCACAAATTGCAGAGACAGCGGATCTTGGAAAGTCTTTGAGCAGGCGGGCTGAATGATTCCTTGTTTTACTGAAGGACTAGGCCAGCTGGGCCAGCTCTCTAAAAGGAGTAAAAAAGGCACCTCAGTCCCTGTGTTCAGGAGTTACTTCTCTGCCTAATAGCCACTGAAGCACTTTGTGCTTCTGCCTGCTTCTCGTGCTGCTCTGCACTAATAAAGCAAGGCGATGGCTCAAAGGAGAGCAATGGGATGCGTGTCGTAACAAGTAAGTATAATGGTCAGTCAAGCGAAGGGTCAGTAGCCTGGCTAGCTGTGGTCTGACTGCAGATGAGAACCACAGCCCTTGGAGAGTGCTTCAGTCCAGAACTTCTCTTTGGAATGACCATATAGCCCAAATGCCAAAATCTTTACCCTTTTCACAACTTAATCTGATCTATCCTTTATTTTGTCGCAGCTTTTCATCCAACGCTGTGCCCTGGCGTTTATACATGGGGACAGGCTGAAACTGTGGGACAGGCTGTGTGCATGAACAGATGTCATTTTCAATTTCTTCTTGAAAATATTCATGAGTGTTGGGAGATTTTATTTTGGTCTTTTACAAGTTGTTGATTTGCCAATGTGAAAGAGAAATCTTAAAGAGGCTTGGCTGGTGTTACATGCTCTCATAAAGGAAATGGAGTTTAAGTGCTTCCCCATATGGAATTTTCCTCCAGTGTTGAGCTCTGCAGGAGTGTTCTGTGGTGCCTGGCGCGGTGGTTCCTGTCCGCATCCTTCGGTGGATCTCCCTGCTCCGAGGATCACATCCAGAATAATGCAATCCCTGTTTTCTGGGAGACTTTCTATGAGTTCCTTTAGTAAGAACACATGAAAGATCAGTTTAGGTAGGGATGAGAATCAGGGAGCTGCTGAAGCAAGGAATATTAGACATTATCTAGTAATGGCATCTCTGTGCGATCCTCCTTCCACACACCTTAGTGTAACCCAAAAGTAATTCTACTGATAGCTGGTCAGAATGAGGCCTCGTTTGGCCAGAAGAAACCTCTCCCTAAGGATGTGGCAGAAGTACTTCCTTATACAAGGGAAGAAGTCATTCCCTCTGAGGAGAGAGGTGACTGACCAGTGCTGTTGGTAGTAGATAACTGAGGCCTAAGTAGGAGAGATAGAGTAAATCATTGACCAATATCAGATCTGGAAAACTATATAAGTTGGGAAAGCACACGGGATCATTCTGAATGGAAAATGGCAGAACACAGAAGACAGAAGTAGGATGACACATGTCACCTCAGAAACAACCAAGAGGAGTGATGCCAATTTAATCGTAAGTTCTGAAGTGAAAGCTTGATTACAAAGTAGCATTTTTCAATCTGATTTGAAGTTCTCCTCTTAAGGAAAGGGACAGGATTTTGATTATCCATTGCACAAATGCAGACAAGAGGGTAGCTGGTTTACCTAGGGATTTTCCTAATTATGCACCCCCCCCCGCACGCCTTCCTCGAGGGTGAAAGAAGTTAGAACTGTGGGATGACTTCCATGGGCTCCAGGGCCTTTGGCTCTGGCCCACAACAAATGAGGTTTGTTCTAAAATCATGTTATGGTCTTATAAAGTATTTCTCAGACGCTTTAGTTTCTCATAAAAAAATAGCTCGCAAGAGACAAAGTGGCCTGGTAGAAAGAGATGAAAACACTGTTGCAGTCGAGCACAAGGAAAAGGTCACATGGCCTTCAGAGGCTCTGTATTTCTCACACTTTCAGAAAAAAAAATCACAAAGTCAGTATGCTGGAACATTATTCATCTTAAATTCTTAACTTCATACATGACTTAATGGAGAATGAAGCTGGTTTCTTCTTTAAAGAGGTCACCTGCTCTGAGAAATCAGTGACACACAACTCCCGCAGAAAGCAGCCATGTTTAAAAAATGAAATCATCTTCCACTATGGTGAGTAAGCAAGTCGACTCAATACCCAATTTAAAAATAGCATAGGAAGAGATGGAGAGGAGTATTAAAACCTCTGAAAGGCCCAGCTACAGAGTAGCCCATAGCTGCCAGCTTGCCTCTGCAGTGAGAAGCAAATTTGTGTGTCCCTTCTCTCTCTGTGAGGAAACTCTGTACATTGCATATAGGGGTGCAAGGTTTATAACTGTGGAAAAAACTATGGGAATCGCCTCCTGAAGCTCCTCAGGAGTCAGGAATGCTGTCTGGAGTGAGGGGCAACTACATGGCATTCTTGTCTATGGTGTTGGTTGTGCCTATGTAGTGTCACCCCTTCACCTCTCCAGGCAGGGCCGGCAGAAGCACTTAGTTCCCGGAGGAGGCTTCCCTAGGGCAGCAGGTCTGTGGGAGCACCGCTGCCCAGACACCTGCGCGGGACGTGCAGGCGCCTTCCTCAGGAAGAGCGCACAGCAGCCACTAGCACTGAGGGATATTTCAGTGGGATGTGATTACGATCTGCTTGTAAGTAGCAGCAGCGAGCAGTAGCGAGTTGGCTACTGTTCCCTACACGAGTGTCATGCAACACTGGGTGCATGCAGAGTAGCAGTGCATTACCCAGAGAAAAGCTAATTACTCGCAAAGACTGACAGAAAATTGAATCTCACTAACAGATCATTTTGTAGCTTGCTCCGCGCCCAGCCGTTTTTCATTCACAACGAAATTGCAAGGAACAGCTTCAAGGAAATAACCGCAAGTAATTAACTTTTACAGGACTGTTACTCAAAGTCATCCATGATCCTGCTCAATATTTTTTTCTTTTTTACTTTCACATTTGGATTTATAGAAGAGAAATCAAGAAATGAACAAACCTATCTGTGAATGAGCTATGATATGACATGGCAGTTGTGATATCTACATGTCATATAATTTTAAAACATAGAGAAATAATTTTAAAACATAGAAGAACACAGTCCTTGATCAAAAAACAAACAAACAAACAAACAAAAACAAAAAGAAAACAATAAGAAATAAATTCAGCTGTGCTTAAGTGAATGGAGAAAAGCAGCAAAATGCTCTCAGGAAGGTGCATTTCTAACTCACAAACCCTTTCACCTGCAATATCAAAAGTATCCACTTGGTGGTCTCTTGCGCCTACAATGAGGATGCCTTTTTCCATACCCAGGAATCTGTGCTTGCTTTTCCTTGCTTTTCTAGGATCAGACAGTGCTTGGAACTCTGGAAATGCCGGGACTGCTTCCTTTGCATTTTAAACACTATGACCTAACTAGATGCAAATGGGTAGCCCTCGGCTACCTGATAGCAGTTTTGCTAGTGAAATGAACTTGAAATGCTGCAGATTCCCAAAGTAGACACATTTCAGAGTTTGCAGCCCTAGAACGGGACAGTTTTTATTCTATATTACAACATGGTAACTTTTCTGATGGTATCGAAGCCTAAGAAACTTAATCGATATGCTGGGATATATAATGCAATCATTGGATAAGAAAAGATGGCTCTTAATTCTCTTACCTTTTCGATGTACCACAAATCTAAATGCTCTGTGGAGCCCTGCAAACTATGCAGGTCTAATGTGTAAAATAATCTGCTTGTTATAATGGTTAGTGCAAAGAACACAATGCCAGAGGCCATGTCTAGCTATGAGATTTTTTTTCCCTGCTACATAACCTTAGTGCAACTTCAAAATATTTCTGGAATTTCTTCAGAATCTCATATAAGGAGGCTACAAAGAGACAAATTCAGTATTCATATGAGATCACTTGGCCTGAGCTCGGTACAAAGACTAGAAATTGCATATAGAAAGATCGGAAAAGAATAGGAACATTCTCCTTTCTTTGGTCTGCCTTTCATACATTATGGTCAGATATACAACATGCCACACACTAGATGTTTACTAGATGTTACAATCTCTGTGATATCAGTCAGAAAAGTTGTCCCCAAGTCACCGCATCCAATCCCTTCACTCCAGTCTCAGGCAGGGCCAATTCCACTTCAATTCCACTTTTAAACGGATTAAGCTCTTTCCTGTTGGTGACTGGTAGCAAGGATGGACACAGAGTGCGGCAGAGGAGAACCAGGCAGTGCAGGGCTGGGAATTATTTCTGATAGGTGGACAGAAATTCCAGAGCATTTCTGCATCTGAAGTGTTCTGTCCAATCTGAAGCATCACAAGGAAGCAAGAATTTGCCACAATCATTGCCTGAGTATCTGATTAGGTTCCTTAGGTGCAACTGTTTCCAAATGAGAGTGAAAAGTTGGCATGAGGTTAATGAAGAGATTAACTAGAAGCAGTATCCAAGAAGAGGAGTGAGACAAACTGTCCTTGAAAATTGCAGTGAGGAATCTAGGATGTGGTAAAGGGAAAAGAGAATAGCTTTGTCTCTGATGTGCAACTATGCCTAGGAAAGATCTGCAAAAAGAAAGAAGCGAGCAGGGTAAAATACATAAGAAGTTCTTCAGAACACGTATATATGGGAAAGCTTTTTCTGTTTACACGCTTTCTCTTGTTTAAATCATTGAATTACTCTAGACTCCTCTCTTATCCACAAAGCTATACTCTATTTTTATATTATGCCATTTTTCTGCCTCTGGTTTGCGACACAAACTAATAAACTCACCGCACAATGATGCAGTAAAACGTCTGTAAGTACTACTTGAAACATTTTCTTTTTGATTAATGGCACATATGAGAAAATACATTTGGATTCCACTGCAGGCTCAGTACTCTGCAGGAGAATTTCACTGCCTGAAGGACATGTTCAAATGTACATCAGATCTTGTGATGTTTCTCAGTCGCTCAACTTCGCCACAGGAAATCAGAAAGAAATATTTATATGTTATAGTATATTTTTAAAGTATATTTGAACAACACTTGAAAGTTTCCTGAGCCTCAAGCAGAAAAAGAGATTTATTTGTACCTTGTGAAAGATAATGTACTGCATTTTCATAGACAACTAGAGCTAATGACAGAAGGTGATAAAATCAGCCAAACAGAACAGTAATTCCTAATGAACCAGGTTTGCATTTCATTAGCTTGGGTGCCAGGACATCCTGATTGATTTAGCTTTCCTCGTTTTGAACTCTCCTAATGAATTAAGTCATTAGGAAAAGAAGGGCTCTCGGCCTACCAGGACCTGCGGCTGCCCCAGGCGGCCGCTGGCAGAGGCGGATGGGAGGCGCGCGGGCTCGGCGGCCCGCGGCACTGCGGCTTGCGCGGCCCTGCCTGTGCTCCCGCCGCGCAGGCTGCCCCGCGGCGCCGGCCAGGGCAGCCGCCCGCCGCCCGCCAAGCCGACAGCTTTAGAACCGTCACCGGGGAGCTGTGTTTCGTGACGCGCTCACGGAGCAATGACCACAAGCCTCAGCAGCTCGCCATCACTTACCAAGCAATAATTCACAGATTTCAGCAATTCAGTTGTAGAGGGAAGGATGCATTTGTTCCGTGTTTATTTTTACTACCCTTTTTGTCACTTGCTTTAATTTAAAGTCTCCTAATTAATTTTCATTGAGGTTAATTCTCAGCTAAAATGAGACTAGGAATGTAGCTTTCTTTAGGAATATGGAAATGCAAAGTGAAAGAATCACATTTTAATATATACAGGAAGCAAAATGTTTCTGATGCAGAGGTTTTTCTAGGGAAATGTGCTATGGTGGCACACAGAAACGCTTTGATTCATATTTCACAGTAGATGGGATGCAGTTAACTCGGTAGTCCTGAAATCCTTGAATTTTAATGAAATTTAAAACTAGATTTCAGTTTCGCAGCTGATCACCACAAAGTAGAAAGCCCCTGATCCCAAAGCATCTTTTATTGAATCGAAGCTTTCTGGGTCAACTCTTGATGCGTTCTGAAGATGTGCATGTATAGGTGTGCACATATGCACCTTATACATACACGTATATAGGTATGAGTGTACACACACACACACAGACATGCTCCCAGCAAAATGAAGAGGCTCTTTGAGACTTCAGAGCCTGGGAAACTATTTGCAAACTCTGCATGCCATATGGAAGTCTTTCAGAAAGACAAGGCTTTATTCCTTGTGTCACTGTCTCCTGGGGGAATTTATGATAAAATAAGGAGGTTAGCAGTATGTGTCATGTAACTAACTTGTATTTATTGCATTAGCTTGCTTTCACTTAGTACTTTTTAGCTGTCACTCTTTCATAATCTCTTCCTTCCTATCAGAAATTCCCTAGTTTCCAAGCAGCGGGCACCTGCATGCAAAAGGTAGAATTGCAGTTGCTGTCAGCAACAACTGTTTGCAGACTGAAGGGGCTGACGTGGGCTCCTTACAAACCCCAAATTCAGTTTAAGGCAGACGTAGTGATGCGCAGCCACAAGGTGAGTCACTTCAAGTGGCTGAAAGATCATTGCTGCCAAGGGAGTTTTCTGCCACATTAGAGAGTTGAACTGGGTCATGCTGCAGCTATATGATTTCCCGAGCTGACAGACAGCAAGCCGTGCAGGAATATGCCCGGGCTGCAAATGGGGCCAGGATTGTTTCCATCTATAGATCACCTTATCTGTAACATCAAATTGCATCCTTAAGGCGCAGACATGTGATACAGCTGAGCCCAAGACAGCGTTAGCAGCGTGTCCTGCTGGATGTTGGGGCACTCTGACTTTCTAGCCTGTCTGAAGACTAACTCAGCAAAGGAAAAGTGAACAGTTACCTGCTCTCTCAGTGAGCTGAGTCCACTCACGAGGCAGCGGGACACATCTTTGGTATGAGGGGACCAGACTGCACGGAGGGAAAGCGGAGGAGGAGGAGAGGCGACAAGGGTGTCTCTGAGCAGCATTTAGATGCTACTATTTACTATTTAGATTTACTATTTAGTAGTATTTACTGTTTATTTAGATTAGCTCAGTTATGCCACCCAACCAGAGGTGAAGCCGCCTTGCTTTGTCCCTAGCCCAAAGTTAGGAGTAACTAAGAGATGTTTTCAGAACTGTAGCTAAAGCAGAAACGATGCATGTGCAGAATTTTACAGAGGTGAAATTATACGTCATATTATTTGGAGGAGGTCAAAATCCAGATTTTAAGGAATAATGTGTAAAAAATATATGCTGCTCTGCTAGTGCCTTAACTGTTAGACAGTCTGTAGGGAGGCATGTTGATGCCTGAGCTTCTCCTGCCCTCTGTGCCCCTATTTCATGAGCTTCCCCCCAGAGCTTCCTCCCTCCTGCTCAGGCTTTTTCCTGCAGTTGCTCTGGCAGACCTGCAGCGGCAGCAGCTGCAGATGGGCGACCATATCCACACCCAAGGGGTACTCCCTCCGTGGGCATGTCCAAATAACTGCTTCTCTTGCCCTTCCCTACCTACTGCCTTAGAAATGTCAAGATGAGCACTGCACACTGGAGAGAAGTGGCTTCCGAAAGCATTTGTGCAAGGGTGGGTTAGAAGGGGGTTAGAGTTTACCGCTCTTAGTTGCCAGACAGCCTCTCCTATGGGCTACATTCCCAGTAAAATCCTTGTGTCCCCAGTGCCTAGAAAGGAAACTTCCTACAGGTAAAAGGGCCAGAGGTGAGGAAAAAAAAAAAAAAAAAAGGCATAAAAAGGATGGCCACAGGCCATCACTACAGGTGAAGAAAAGGTAAGGCAGAGCAAGCAAAACACACGACAGAGGTGGCTAGTGATGATTCCGCCTCTGGGACTCTTAAGAGCTGAAAGTTTTTGCTCTTATCTCTGACATTGCCCTCTCCACTGCCAGGCTCTAGAAAACTACAGTATTTTCAGTAATGCTTTTCTCTTTCCATTTCCTTTTGGTCTATTACATGCTTAGAAAACATACTTCAAGCACTATTCTGGCATGTAGGGGAGAACTGCTCTAGCCACGCAGAAGACGAGGAAAGCAGAGAGCTGGGTGTAGCTGTGTTCTCACCTTGCTGCCCTGAGAGGTAATGCTGAAGCGTGTCAATAGATGCACCTTTTTCTTTAATAATTTTTACTGGGAGAGATTTCTCGTGATGAAGCTGGACACAATGGTAGACACATCCCTGCACCCAGCTCTCCAGCACTGAACCTCACGCAGCAGGAGAGGAAAAGTGAAGTGAGTGGGAATCAAGGGGGAAAAAAAGTGAAATCAAGGGGGAAAAACGCAAACGTAGCGCCCTAACTGGACACAGTGAGCGTGTGCATTGGGCTGAGGAAAGGACGTCAGGATCTTCCTACACAGGAGCAAATCTCCAACACGCTCTTTGGCCCCTCGGAAACGCTCATAAAATCAAACACATTAGAGAGGGAGCACATTTGCTCATGGAGCTCTTCAGTCCCCAAGAAGGAGGGGCGCTTCTCTCTCTTCCTCCTGTTGGCACCAAAGCCCCGGGAAGAGAAAGCTGCACAAATTACCCGGGAATAAACGGCTTTTTGTCTCCTTCCTGGCGGAGGAGCCGCGCATTGCCAGGCGCCGGGCAGCAGCCCCCTGAACAGGCTTCCCAGAGCAGAGCCTTCAAACCCCCTTTCACTCCCGGGTGCGGAACTCAGCGGGCGAAGGAAGGCGGAGCGGGGGGCGAAGGGACGCGGGGCCGGGAGCTGCCAAGCAACGAGGGCTCGGCGGTGCGTGGCAGGGGGCCCGCCTGGCACCGCGGAGAGCGGACAAAGGCGGCGGAACTTACGGCGCTTGTATGCACCGGCGGAGCGCGGGGCCAGCTCGGCCCGAGGAGGCCGGCATGGAGCGGGACAACTGCGTGAGGAGGCGGGCGGCGGCGCGGCGGCGGCGG